>WAAD01002861.1:99399-124053 GCA_013389945.1 Fregata magnificens
GTGCTGCACTCCTGGATTATGTTTTCCCAGGTGCAAGACCTTACACTTGTCCTTGTTAAACTTCACAAGGTTCCTGTTAGCCCACTCTTCCAGCCTATCGAGATCTTCCTGCAGGGTAGCTCTCCCTTCCAGAGTGTCTACTTCCCCACTCAGTTTGGTATCGTCGGCGAACTTCATCAGGCTACACTTGATCCCGTTATCCAGATCACTTATGAAGATATTGAATAACGATGGGCCCAATATCGATCCCTGGGGGACCCCACTTGTGACAGGTTGCCAGTTTGAAAAGGAGCCATTTACCACCACCCTTTGGGTGCGACCTGTCAGCCAATTTCCCACCCACCGCACAGACCACTTGTCTAGGCTGTAACGCAACAATTTCTCCAGGAGGAGGCCGTGAGGAACCGTATCGAAAGCCTTGGAGAAGTCCAGGTAGACAACGTCCACCGCTCACCCCATGTAAACCGAGCAGGTCACTTTGTCGTAGAAGGCCACCAGATTTGTCAGGCATGACCTGCCCTTAATGAAGCCATGTTGGCTTTTCCCGATCACGTGCTTCATTTGACTTGTAATGGCCCCTAAGAGGATCCGTTCCATAACTTTCCCGGTGACTGAAGTAAGACTGATGGGCCTATAATTACCTGGATCCTCCCTTGAGCCCTTCTTGTAGATAGGGGTAACATTTGCCTTCCTCCAGTCCTCTGGGACGTCCCCGGATCTCCGTGACTTCTCAAAGATTATGGAGAGTGGCCTCACAATGACATCAGCCAGGTCTCTCAACACCCTCGGGTGGATGGCGTCAGGGCCCATCGATTTGTAGGGGTCAAGCTCCTGTAATAATTCACATACTAACTCTTCTTTCACTGATGGTGGGTCTGTGTTCGGATGAACATGGATTTTCATTCCCAACGCCTGGGATGTTTGTTCCTTTAGCATTCATATTTTGTAATGCAAATATCATACACTGCAAAGGAGGGAGAATTATTTTAACTTGGTAGAACTAAATGGGAGATGGGGGCAACAGGGGAGTTGCCTTTCATGTAATTTTCGAAGCAGGTACTAAATTCTGCTTAAATTCAAGAGGATGATTGGTAAAGGCAGCACTGGGCAATGGGATAAGATCAAAGACCTTAAAACTTGCAATAACCTTGATCATTCTGAAAGATGCAGGATTTCTGTGCATGCTCAGAAGCACTGAGGTTTCAAGTGTGAGGCTTTAACTCAGTTAATCTGTAAGGTCATGGCCCAGACCTTCTGCTAATCACATGCATCACTGTTTAAGCCTGGAGTTCATAGATACACTACAACATATGATACCGCGGGGAGGAGAGAACAGCTAGGAGGGATGTATTGCACTGAGGGCTCATCAGAGCTTCCTGCCGTAAGATGTAACCGAAGTGGAATAGGAAACGGCAGAATAATGGTATGGGCAGGACAATGAATTTAAGCTTGACTCTCTGAGAGCAGATTTGCAGCCGTAAAAGTCCTCTGAGCTATGCAGCTTTTGCTTTCAGGAAAGACTATAATAGAATCGTATCAATTAGTAAAGGTCAGCCTCCAATAGGTAGTTTTCTAGAACTACGCTAGACTATATACTTACCTAAATCTTGTCAAAGTTTATGTTAAGATTGTTTAAACAATTCCTGTCTCAGAGCTATGAATATATAGGCAATTTTGAAAGAGATTATATAATGGCCAACAGTAGTAGAAGAGACAATTGGAAATAATGGATCTCTGACGAGATCTGTTAAGAAATGAAATCTTTTCTATTTTTTCCTCCTTCTGAAGCAAGTAAGATACTTGCCATGTGTTAATGCAATATAAAGCTTCTGTAAGCGTTTCAGAAAATGTTACTGGAATAGATTTCCAGGAAAAAATTACTATCACTTTCAGGTAGAGTACATATGACAGATATAAATGAAGCTTTGAGTCCCAGCATTAAAAGCTGGTGTTTACTGCAGCTCACTTCTATTTTAGTGTCTGGGAGCTAGGACTCCTTTATATTCCTGTGAGAGTTTACTGCATGTAGTAAATCCAAGGTTCCAAACACACACACATATATAAAATATATACATATACATATGCATACGTATATGTATATGCATATACGTATATCTAGCCAAGCCATCATTTGTTCTTTTTTAAAAAAATTTCTTACTGGGAAACAGAAAAATACTGTTTACTGTTTTTCTAAGAGGAGTTTTAGTGATGAATGCAAATGTACAAGGCTGATTTGCACTCACAGACAGGAGCTAATAAGCTGAGTTCTTCATTACTGCCCCTTGGACAGATTTTCGGTTGATTTTTTTAAAGATTTTATTTTGCTGTTAATTTATCTTAAGATGTTTTTTCCAGGCTGAAACTGAGCTTCATTTCAGCGAAGACTCTGATTGCTATTTGCATTTAGGAAGGAGACTCTTGAATGTGTATTACCCAAGTTTCATTCCATCAAGAGGACTGATGGGTTTCCTAATGCAGGGCACTTTTCTCAGGAGCTATGCAACACATTTTGGAGATCTGACATATTTTCAGTAAGCCCTCACTTCCACTTTCCCCTCACTTATCCACTTTCCAACAAGCTCTAAATCCTCTTCCTTATGTGTGAGTACTCCCCTTTCCGTTCTGTAGTTTTCTGTGATATTTTTACAAACACAGACCCCTAACAGCTTTGTGAAGTTCAGTCTCCTTTGCAATTTCTCAGCATGTCTCTTCCTCTATGGAACTTCCTGCTTTTTAAGAATATTATAAACCATCACAACTTGGAGCATCTAACACCAGGCGTCTGAGGTGTTTGATTCCTGTCTTTGGAGTGAACTGCATACTTTGGAAAGTGGAAAGTTGGGCCTGTTGAAAGTTATTTTTCAGCTGGTTGTGAAAGTCAAAGTTACCATTCCACACCTGGTAAAGGAAGAGTGCTTGTGGTGGTGCATACTGTATGTTAGAGTTCATCATAAGAGTCCGTACAAGACCCAAGTAAGTTTAAAGAGTTTCTTCATATGAATCCACCTGAGGTGAAAAACTTAAATTCAATCAAATGTACAAGCTGGCTTACACCAGAAGGGGAAATCACAGAGTTCCAAACTCAAGCTCTTCTGTCTACTTACATCTTAGTTTATGAATAAATGCAAGATCCTATGAGAAGCATCGAGCTTCTGTTATTAGTTAATTTAAATTCATTTTAAATAATTAATTTTCAATTAATTTTAGTTCATTAAAAGTCTTATTCAGACTTTAAGTTACATTCTTACATCTCAGCATAGGTAGTTACGTTCATATTTTTTCATTAACAGTTTGGAGTTATGTGCTTAATTCTGAAACAGCAAAAAAAAAAAGAATACATAGTGCTCCTCAACAGTGTAGAAGAAAATGATTAAAAGAACAATACTGACACTACTTAGTTTTATTTATTTAACAGGTTTTCTGTGTTTTCTGTGATTAACAGAGATTGGACTAAATGTTTCTGAAGTACAGAACTGAAGATAAAGCTTCAGAAATATCATTCATTTGTATTCACCACATATATGATGCTTGATATTATGTTAATAACAATTCTGTGCAATTTTACCATAGAGAGTGATACAAGCATTTGTTCTTCTTTATGCATTTATTTTGTTACTTTTTTCTCTCTCATCTGTTGCTTTTGCTGGCTGATAACCGTTTCTGTGTGTTTCTAATTGCCTCTTCCTCCTTTTCCAGTGCCTTAGTTGCTTTTATATATTTCCATCCTCTTTGCTTGATTTGCCCTTGTTGATTTCCCTCATCGTTTACAACATTTGCTTACAATGTTTTCTTTTTCTTTGTGAGTTTTGCTGTCCTGTGCAATTTCCTTTCTGTTCTGTGTGTGTACATGAATTCTGGGTATTTTTCTGTTACATTTTCTTCCTCCTTTGGCATTCTTGTTCAGATGATGACTTTTCAGTGACACAAACTTCAATGTTGAAAAAGAAAAAAAAAAAAGTGACAGATCTAATCTTTCCTACTGTTATAAATCCTCAGAATCACTGTAAATTGTTGTGTAAGCCTTTAGCTCAATATTTTGAAGTATTCTGTGGAAATTGTTTGTGATGGATATTAGACAAATCCATGTGTCAAATATATGCAGGTGAGATAATGTGTGTTTGTAAATATTTCATTTCTCTCCCTATTTCTGGAAAAGGTTGCCTCTCATCAGCATACCACAAAACTAGCACCAATCTTTCTTGCAGCAACTGTCTATTTCTAAAAAATTAATAATAATATTTGGTGATGCTTATTTTGACCTTACCAACCAACCTGACCATACCAACAGAGGATTGTTTCTTAATTCTGTCAACAGAACTCAGTGGCAGTCACTGTCTATTAGTGTGTCTGTAATGAACAATTGTAATGAGATCTTGATTTCTGCTGGAATTGCCAGGTACCTGAATGGAAGCTAATAAGAGAAGACTTAAAGGATACCATGCATTTATTTCTTCTGTTTTTATCAAGGAGCCATTTGCAAGTATATATGTCAATGTATGCATGCTAATGCATAAGTCTGAGGCAGTGTGTTACTGCAGATAAATAATATCTCAATTAAATATTTTGGAAAACACTCTGACACAGTTGCACAGAAAGAAATTTTTGTTATGAGTAAGACTCAGTTTTTTTAATGAAATTGTCTTTCTACTACTCTTCATGTGTACTTCATTATTTTATAATGTATTTGTTTCATGTGCTAAACAAAAGGTTCCAGTACTGGAAAAATGCTATTTTGCACTCATGTCACACCTTTGTATCTATTTTAGTGCAGTTATATAATATTGAATATCTCCAGTTACTGGTGATTCTTACTGTATATGATTACTAAATTTATTAATGGAATTTATAAATCTTCTTTCACCCCAAATACTTAACCATTGCATATAAATTAATCCCCTTATATGTCAGTAAAATAAAGCGCTCAGCTTTAATCAGAACACTCATAGTATAGAACTGGATTTGTTACATAAATACTTTAGGAAGGAGAAATATGTGTTAAAGACTTCTGTTACAACAAAAAAATCTATATCTGCTTTGGTCTCCTTACATTAAGTAAGTGGTAGATTCAAAGCCCCACAAACAACTGTGATTAGTGTATAAAGTCACTGTATCCAGCCACAGCACATTCTTAAAACATGGAAATGAGAGAGATTGCCTATCATGTGCCTGTTCAGCAGATCATCACAAGTTCTTACATAGGAGGCAAGAAAGTTAAGGATGTGACAGAGCTCAGTGGACCAGCATGGTGTGGTTCAGAACTTCTGGGGGGCATTGCAGTCTAAAGGACAACACAGTGAATTCTCTGTACTTGCAGCTTCTTCAGTGTCAAGAGTGATCAGAATTAGAAGGCTGCCAAGATAGCTTAAAAGCCTTTTTGCAGTCTTTCAGCCTTTCTTACCTGCGGATTATATGGTAATCTGACAGGAGAGGTGTAGGATTTCAGCTGTATATTTTTAGCTCCAGCAAATGACGAGGACCCCTTTTTTGCTTCACATCAAAGATTTTAGTTCCAGGAACCCTACAGATTGCCACAACATTTTAGGTTGCTCTAGGTTAACGACACTGTTCGTTACCTTCTGCTAAATTGCTTCAAGTATTTATATTCCCTAGAAATTCTGTCATCCAAACAAGAACCGTGCTTGAACATGATTAGCTTTTGAAATGTAAAACCATGAAAAAAATTTGTATCAAGAAAATACATTTTTAAGATTTGTGAGACTCATTTTCTCACGAATGAATGTAACTTTTTCATTTCAGGTTTCAGCACAGCTTCCCCTAAAAACAAAATAGTATTTTAAACATGAAAATAGAAGGGTTTTGCTAGAATTAAAAAAAAAGGATTGGATTAAGAACATCCCAACTTTCCTACAGAACTGGAGCAGATTCACAAAATAAAAACTAAATTTAAAGCCATTTTTCAAAGTTCTTAAAACTTCACTACATATATTTTTCACAGCATTAATAATATTATATGTCATAGCCATTGCAATAGTCTTTGGAAACCTTACCTTAATACCTAAGAAAAATTATCTTAGTGACACAAGATATCAGTGGTATGGTTCAGTAGCTTCCTGAAATAATGACTTGGGCTTCTAGCCAGACAGGCATGTGAATAATAAAACCCTCTTCTCGTACCCTCTTAGAATAGAAAAAATAATCTTGATTTTGTTCTGCCCGTCTAAAACTTGCAGATGGGTGCATGGATGGTTTGACAGAATTCTGTTTTAAGAATATTTCCCTATATATCTAGTCTTAAATTTATTATGAGCGGTGGTTCAGAAAAGCCAAGTATATAACAGGAGGAATTGTCTAAAAACAATCAAATAGTAAAAGAAATTATCTTGCATGCTTTCCTTATTGGACTACAGTCACACTTAGCTTTAGTGATAGCATTTGTTGTCATTCCAATTGCAGAAATCTAGAAATAGAGAAAAAAATGTTTTTTATATACTCACAAATAATTAAACTTTGGAGCAAGTTTCCATGACTTCCAAGTTACGTGCAGAGGGTGCCTCGTAATGGAGATATAGTTGCTCTTGTTATTATACCAGACTGTATTGTGAAGAGAGGCATATTAGATAGAATAAGTAAAAATGAGAGTCATACTGAAAGGAATAATTAGCCTACTGGAAGCTTGAATCAGTATAATCCTTTCTCTTTGACTTTTGTCATCTTTGAGATTCACTTTTGAATTTGATACAGAAGTAATAAGAAATCATAAGAGTTGCCTTCAACTGCTAACAGCCAGAAAGTCAAAGAAAAGTTTGGAAGCTTAGTTTTATCCTGTCTAGCAACTCTTTTTTGGCATCCATTCTGTCCTTCATTGTGCCAGTGAATAGACCACAGGACTTCATGTCTTATAAAGTATTTGCGAATTTGTAAAAATCTCATTTAACAAAGCTAAAAGTGAAACAATCAACATCATAAAACCTTATGTGTTTTTATAGAAAATAAAATCCATCACAAATAATATTCCACTGTTTGAAAACGATTTTGAACATTTTTTACAATTAAAAAGATGGTTTGAGTTTCTCTTTGGCAGAGCACTTTTAATAACAATGATCCATTTCAAATCTAAAAATTATTAAAGAATCCAAGTTTTAAAATCAGATTTTTTTAAAAAAAGTCACTTATATTATTGATATACAAAAGACGTCAATTGTAGTCATATGTATTGTAAACCTATAAATCAAAATTTGATATATTAATATGCAACTAACTTCATATTAGGTATTTGCAATAAAATAAAATTGCTCTAAAATTGCTCAAACATTGCAGGTTTAATTATTACAAGAAAATGAAAGCCTGAAAAAAGGGAAATATGTAGTAACTTTTTTGAAATTAATTTTGTACAAAGCTTAATATTTGAAGTTCTTCTTTAAACTGGCCAAACCCCAAAGGAAGAACAACGTCCTGAAGAGTTAGTTTTAGTTAATGAAGACAAGCAAGTCAACGTAAGCTTCTGGAGCAAAATGATAAATGTGATTTCTGTGTGTCTGAACAAGAAAGTAGGAAGACAATTTCATTTCTGTGTGCACTATTGATTGTGATATTGGTTGTACTGTATTTCATTGTGTACTGCTGTGCACTGGAGCAGTACCTAAAAAGTACAAAAATTAAAGGTATAATTAAAAAATCCTCAAAGAAATTGGTGGATTTTTAAAAAAAAGGTATGCAGAAAGATACTTTAGGAATTCAGTCTCTGGTTTTTTTTCAAAATATGACTGAGGTGATTACAGTGTATACAAATAACATGTATGTTTAATGAGGAGAAACACTGGACATGGAGGAGGTTTCTTTAGCTCAGCAGAGACCAGCGTGTTAGAACCAATGGCTGAAAGCTGTAACCAGAACATCTGAATTGGTAATAAACCAAAAAAGCTGAAACAGTAATGATGATTATAATTGGTACAAACTACCAATTGAAGTGGTGGCTTCTTCATGTGTTGGTGTGTTAAAATTAGACTGCGTGTCTTTCTAGAAAGGATTCTCTAGACAGCCATAATTTATTAGGCTTAGTACAGTTGTAACTGCAGGAAATATGAAGATCTGATAAACAGGAGATGAAACTCTGATGTAAGCTGCATTAAAAAAGAAAAAGAAAGGAAATGTGCATAAAGGAATTAAAGAATAAATAAGTAGTACTGAATGTAAAATAGATGATGCAGGCATAGTTGCATGTCTGCCATATGTTGCTAAGTGATAAATTGTCATACGTTCTTATTATCAGGAAACCTCTACATCTTAGATGCCATCATTCTCCTAAAATAGAAATATTGAATAAACTGATAAAATATATAAATATTTCTTAAAATATATAATTTTTTGTTACTGTAATACATTCTTACTTGAATGAGTCTGTGAATCAGATAGTATCTGTATTGGCTGATTAATATATAAACAAGTGATTACCAACAGACAATAAATGGGCTTCTCTGGGGAGCTGCTAAGCAAAATTTTATTTTCTACAGGGAACGGGGATTGTTTGTTTAAGGCTGTAATATTAAGTAATGCAATAGTAGAAAGATATATCATCCTTCAAGGGACCTTGGTTATAAAGTTAAGAAAACAATCTTATCCCTACAACCACTTGATTGCAGCAGAAAAACAAATATATTTACCAGTAAAAGAAACATTAATTCCTCTCCAAATTCATATAAATATTTTACAATCACCTAATTTCTCAAAACCTAAATTGATTATAAATACTTTATGTGTTTTTTCTGTATCTGTAATCTGCAGGACTGTTTAATCATATCCTGTCTGACTCTTGCTCTGAAGTACTGTAGATATACAGTGCATCAGTGCCCCCTGCAGCCTTGAAACACTAGTATAACATTTAAAAAAATACGCTGTTGATCTTTGTTGAAGTAACTATTCAGAAAAATAACAGCTTTAAATCCTGTTATATCCTTTCCTTTTTTCTCCTTCCTTCTTTAAAAGTGAAATCACAGCTCTTGGGTAAAGAGAAAATACTACAGAAATTTAACCTAAAAATCAAGACAGATCTTGATATATTTATGAGAGTAAAAAATCCTTTTTTTTTTTCTTCAAATAAACTGGCATATGAAAAGCAGAAAACAGAAGCATAAGCAATTCAGAATATATGTGTAAACTTTAAAATTAGTAGTTACAAAAAGAAAGTCTGGCTCTTGGAAGATCAAATTCTGTAATGTGTAGAATGTTCAGAGTATACAGAAGTCACTGCTTCGTCTGTGCAAAACTGCAATAGGTATTCATATGTATTTTTGACAATTCACTCAAAATCACACATATAATATAAAGACAAGTTTGGGGTTTGTGTCTTCTCCTTCAGCTCCTACTCATATCTTTCTCAAGTTATTGGTAAATTTCTAGAAAAAATATTAGTTATGGGTTTGAGGATTTCTTTTGAAGCTCTGAAGTTTAAAGAAAGCAGTGGTTGGTTATAGCAGTAGTAGAAATCTTAAGTAATTTATCTACGTATGGGGAAAAGGAAGGATTTCAGCTTATAAAACCCTGAGCTGTTAAAATTGAGAGCACTGTCAAAAAGTGGACATGAACATAAATGAATTGAACTTCAAAAAAACACCTGTCTCTATGCTGTGCAAGAGCTTGTTGAGATATACATGCTCCAGACCAGCTTTCTGAAGCCAGGTTTTCCCATTTTTCCTCTCTCCACCCACTCTAAAATGAAGAGGTACGTAGGAGAAGAAGATGCTGCACTACTAGTATTCATACAAGGTTGTAGTTGACATAAAAGTGTGACTTGGCATTTTTTTAACTGTCAAAAAAAAAATCCTTATTTAAATAACAAGATGTAATATGAAATTTTTACATCTGTAAGGAGCAAGGCTGAAGGCCAAATCACATTAGCCAGTTGAAAATGCAGTAATTTCTTAGAACTAACTGCATAACATATTTCACTGATGTTATAAAATTGAGTAAGTATTGTATGAAAATGAAGGGAAGTTATTAGATCTCCTCAGTTTCTGGGCACTATAAACACAAGTGTGACATCAATAACTGGCTTCCAGCTTTTACCAATTATAAAATCCATTTCATAAACCAGAAGCTAGAAAATATTCATGACTGAATTAAAGTATATGAAAGAAATTCACCAGAGTTCAGAACTCAGTGTCAAGATGGTTCTAGTTGCAAGTGACATTAATTTTATTTACAGTAAATAATTTTTTTTTTTCCTTCAGAAAAACTTTCTAATACAAACAGAGTAAGGTAAGTTCTCTAATTTCGGAATATGGCCATATAATTAAGCCTTTGTCAGGTTTTCATCAAATTTGACTAATTGAAGGAACTTTTTTTTTTACTAAAAAAGGCATATTTGTACCTCCTAAGCCCTGCTACACCCTTTGCAATTGGCAAAGCACAATCTTCTAATATTGATGCTTTAAATATAGGTGCCCTTCATGACTTAAAGTTACTGAAGAAAGAATGGCAGAAAAATATAGTGCAATTTGAAGGTAACAATGAGAAGTATTCACTCACTCTGCCATTGAGAATATTCTACCAGTTTTGCCTTGGGTTTCTCTTTGTCTCTTGCTTTGAAACTCGTTTTGTAGTTGGAAAAGTTAATGACTTGTGGCAACTGTATTGCCTAGTCCCAAATCATAACCAGGTACTTAGACCTCCAATGACATAGCATTTGGGTTCAGGTAGTGTTTAAGATGATAACCAAATGCTGTTAGGATCAACAGATGCAAAATATCAACTTACTCAAAAAGTTACTCTCAAACAGGTTGACCACCTGATAAACATACTTTTAGTTTAATATGTTCTCTGCCTCCCTGTGATCTTGCCATGTCACAGCATTTGGGCTGATAAGATGGAATAATCCATTTTTAGCATTTTTGTGTTAAGAAACCACTGTCGTGGCCAGCAGCTAAGCACCACACAGCCGTTCGCTCACTGCCCCCCCAGTGGGATGGGGGAGAGAATCAGAAGGATAAAAGTGAGGAAACTCATGGTTTGAGATAAAGATAGTTTAATAGGCAAAGCAGAAGCTGCGCACGCAAGCAAAGCAAAAACAAGGATTTCATTCACTGCTTCCCATCGGCAGGCAGGTGTTCAGCCATCTCCAGGAAAGCAGGGCTCCATCACACGTAACAGTTACTTGGGAAGACAAATGCCATAACTCTGAACGTCCCTTCCTTCCTTCTTCTTCCCCCAGCTTTATATGCTGAGCGTGACATCATATGGTATGGAATATCCCTTTGGTCAGTTGGGGTCAGCTGTCCCAGCTGTGTCCCCTTGCAACATCTTGTGCACCCCCAGCCTACTCGGTGCTGGGGTGGTGTGAGAGGCAGAAAAGGCCTTGACTCTGTGTAAGCACTGCTCAGCGATAATGAAAACGTCCCTGTATTATCAACACTGTTTTCAGGACAAATCCAAAACATAGCCCCTTACTAGCTGCTGTGGAGAAAACTAACTCTATCATCTCAGCCAAAACCAGCACAGTCATCCAGGTCAAGAAAAGGCAGCTCCCAAATTATTCCTAGTCCTAACCAAAATTGAATAGTTTAGTGCAGCACAGTGGCATGTTGTTCTTCTGCTGCATTTGATCTTGATTCCTGTGCAGACAGTTTTGAGTACTGTTCTGCAAGTTGAAAGGGAAGACAGAAATCTGCTGACAAGGCATCTGGAGTTTTCTCTCCTTATTTCTTGTTTGTGAGCTGTTATGCTTTTCTTCCAGCTGTTCACACTAATAATAAAACTTCTCAGTTGCGGTCTTGATAATGCTGCCTGTTACTATCTCTCCATGTTTTAAGATTTTGCTAAACCTGAGCCACATTCTCTTGCTAATGTTTAAGTCATATTAGTCCCTTCATTGTAAACTTAAATTGCTTAAAGATTTAGAAGGATCACTTTAGGACATAACAGGGTAAAGTAAGCTCTATCCTTTGCTGTAAAGGTATGCAATTCATAGGGAACACTTTTAGCAAATGTTTTGAATACCTAAAAATGGTTTGGGATTTTTTTCAGTTATATAATCAAAACATGCATGATTTCAAGTGTGACATAGTGAGTAGAAGTAGGAATTTGTCCTCACTCATCAGAGTTAATTTGTTCAGTTCCATCTGTAGTCAATGGAGAAAGGTGGTCACCTATCTTACAATGGGATGAACTGGAGATGCCTATCTCTGCATATAGATTGTGTACAGGGAGAACCAAGGCGATCAGCAGATAACGTTTGACAAAGTGAATTCTGTCCTAAGAGTTTTATTGGCAGATGAGATTTCTTCAAATATTTAGGAGGGAAAAGGCTATTTTGGGTGGCATTTTGATGCCTTGGAGAATTTGGAATTGAAAAGAGATTGAACATGATGTCATAAGTATTGAACACGTTAATAACTTTGTTATTGATTGTACTTGTTGCTGCTGTCATTGTCACTGTTACATTATTTGTTCACTCTCAAGTAAAGTGACAGTGCTCACTACAAAACACATTGTGGCCAAAATTCAAGTAGTTTTCCAATTACATGAAAAAAAAAATTCCATACTCCAGCATTTAACAACTTTCCTTCAGGAAAATCCCATTAATAAGAACATAACTTTATTTAGTGTACCCTTACAGTCATTTCGTGCTAATACGACAAAGAAGGAAAAGACATCTACCAGCATTGCCTCTTACACTAGGACACTCTAAAAGATTATACTGCTTTAGGGAAAAAAAATTGATTAAATTGTAAACAATAGCAGCAGCAGATAATTGCACGCGCGCACACACACACACATGAATATCTAAAATTGAACTTTTGAATTCTCAAACAGAAGCTTCCTACTTGATAGCTGCAGTCAGTATGAAGTGGTCATAAATTTTGATAATGTTTGGACCAAACAAAAGTAGCACATCCTGAAACCTCCAATTAATAAAGACACATGACATAAAAGCACCTTTTAGGAGGCTGATCTCACATTGTGCTTCTGCACAGGGAGACTATTTTGATTGGGAAAAATGGGTGCTGTGGTTCTGGAGAGAAAAGTGAGTGCTGAAAACTAAGAGCTCCTGAAAAGAAGATGTGGTCTTGGACAAAAGAAGGGGGCCAGGAAAGAAGGAGGTGAACATCCTGGCCGGAGGAAAGATCCTGGAAGTGGAGCAAGGTACTGAAGATGAGAAAGAAGCATGGAGATGTATACCAGGGGAAGCACAGGGACCATGGCTGGTAACAGTCAAGACCAGTTACTATGAGCAGCGGTTCAGTGTGAATCAACATGACTTTCCACCCGAGTTTCCCAGACCAGCAGCAACCTCCCTGTTGGGAAGGAAAGTGGAGACCTAGTGAACATAACGGGACATGGGGTGGAGTGAGGGCATGAGGGAGTGTGTGAGATAATCAAGCAGAGTAGAAGCTCTAATCTTGTTGGTTCTTAAGTAAACCCCAGTACTCAGATCCACTATGGGCTGTTTACTCTCTCATCTGTGACGCATGCTTTATTGACTATAAAATCATTTTTTCCTCATAGAAAAAATGTCCATAAAGGCCTATTATTTTAGTTCCTTATCTGTTACCTTGTAAAATATACTTAGGAAGTTTTCAGCAGTATATTTTTTTACTCTATCTGTTAATATCATGGGGATTTTTTGACCTGTCATATTTACAACATTCTTCCTTATGCACTCAATGAGAATGCAGTAATATTTTAATTAAATGCCAGATTACTGATGAATAAATGATGTTTGTGTTTATGCATGCCAGCCATTCTCCAGCATTAAGATATAATTAGAAATTAAGTCTGGAAGAAAGACTAGGTAATACATAACGGTACTCTGCATTTTTAACTCATTCGGTACTAATGATTTCTACATGTCTTTCTCATCTTGCTTGCAGGCCAGCTTTCATGGTAATTTCAGTAGTGTGTGATACAGAATACCTTTTTATATTCCCATCTCTCCAGTCACACAGTCTTTGAATAGCAAAATGCTTTCTATCCAGCAATCTTAATTAATGTTGATAAAGCAGTGTAGGCTTCCCCTACTTCTATTATGTAGGCAAGAACTATTTTCAGTAGATGGGGAAACAAATGCAAAAAAAAGATTAAGGACTCTGCCTGTGAAAATTGTTTAGGTGCCTAAACTATTCTTATGTGAGGCACCTGAAAACAAAGTATGTACTCTCAAAACTGCATTTTATCTGTCATGTAATCAGGGTGCATTGAAGGTCCAGTCTGCCAAAGTGCGTGTTTCCATGCATTTCTGGAAGAACCTTGATTCTCTTGAGAGTCCCCCTCACTCCTGTTAGGGTCTGAGAATACCTGTACTCATCCTTCAGAAGTGTATCTCACAGAGGGCAAGAAATTGAGATGAGACTGTACAAGACATATCCAATGGTGGTACATACCTGTTTTCCCTTTTTAGTCTTCAGATCAATGGTAAGAAAGAGCACTGTTCTGGTTTATCAGATACTTGATTTCAGTTGTGTCCTCAGCTTGATGGATTTATAAACTTGCCAGTCTGCTGCCAGAAGTGCTGTAAGAACTCCCCAAACCAGTCCCTTGGTCTGTTCTGTCCTGCATGGAGCAAGCATTCATTGGGTTGAGGGGAGAAAGGAAAAGTGTTCACATATGGTTCCCCATTCCTTAGGTTAGAATATTCATCTGAGTACAGACTTGGATTTTTCCACTGTATCCACCTCTTGAAGCATTTCGTTTTCTTTCTTGACGAGGCAGGGCTCTAGACATCTGGACAATCTTCACTGTGGGCAAAGACCAAAGGTTTGGCTACTACAGTCCCAAGAATTACAGTGCAGAAGTCTTGCCTGAGATGAATTATTACTTCAGAAATCAATTGCATATTCAGGATCTAGAAGTGATTCTCCTTTGTCTTTCACAGACACATTGTGCAATAATATTTCATAGGCAGATCTTCCATTTTGGAGTCTAAATTATGGATGGTATCATTGAGGTGGAAGAATGTCTTTAGCCCTTGAAGCTAGATAGAAGCTTTGGTAAACAGTAGTGACTCCATTCTGGAACTGTGATTTTTTTTAGATAGCTCTCACAGCATCTCTGTTACAGGAACTCAATTTACCCAGTACAATTTACTCAGCCATTTAGGACTGGGACAGAATGGTTATATTCTAGTCTTGCAGGCTTTTCAGAAGGACAAGTACAGTGCCATGTTAAAAAAATAGCATTTCTGATCTGCTGAGACAATCTTCAAGGAGGGAATGAAAGTATTTTTCCCATTCAAAACCACTAGTTTCAAGAAACAAAAATAGTTGCATAAATCAACAAAAAGATGCAGTACTCGGGCATTTCAAGTGCTGTTTTTCTAAACAGCAGCTAAGATGAAACTGGGAAGAGGTTTTCTAACTGTGACTATTGACTAAATATAAAACAGAAAGCTGAAGTTCAGACAGATTCAAGATCTGCTTAAACTTCAGAAAGTTTAAGATTTGCACATCAGTCCACTCAGTGCTCAGTAGTTTTGATTGCTGTCCTTTTTTTTGCGTTTAGTGTTTGGATGATAGAAAGTTGAGGGGCTTAAAAGGGAGGATGGGGAAGGCTATGAAACAGCAAAACCAAGCCAAAGTAAAGATTAGTGTGAACAATTGAGAGATTCAATGCTCACTTACTTCTGCAAGCAAGCCAAGTAAAAAGAGGACTGGATTTGGTACAGAAATTCAATTTTAGCAAAACCATTATTGTCATGTCCTAAGCTTAGGGACTAAGAGGGTTTCTTGTCAATATCATCTAGGGAAGATTCATCTAAGGAAGACTCGCTTTAATGTCTTGTTTCGGAAGGCTTTTGCTAATACACTTTCACCATAAAGTATTGTTGCTACAAATTCTGTGTCACGTTAACATACCTATCTGTTGCAGAGTCTATGGAATCTACATGCTTTAAAGCAAACAAAGCAGGACTATGCCTCTTAGTACATATATTTCCTTTTCCTCTTTCCTCTTTCACCTCTCTTTCCATACCTCACTTTTCTCCCCACATCTGGCACTGCTATGCATCCTGGAGTTCATGATTTTTTCTTTGGATTTGTAAACCAAGCTTTCATAAACTTCATTGTATCTGTTAATTGCATTCTCACATCCTCAGCTGCATTGTATATCGAAATATTGCTTGCATTGCTAAGAGTGTGCACCATTAAATGAGATGCTGTGTGTGCAAAAGCAGTTGCAAATGATGTTATACCAACTGCGAATTTTTAAATGGAAAGCTGCAACTACAGTATCACTGAGTTCTGCTACCAAATGTTGTGCCTAGTAGGAGGGAGAAGCTGAGCTCATAGCCTGGAACATACATTGAGAATTGAATTTTTTAAAGAGATATGCCTGATCATAAGTCATCTCTATTAGGAAAACAGCCACGAGATTCTTCCAAATCAAACAAAGACTGGGATGGGTGAGGAAATAAGATTCAGATATAGACTGCTAAACAAAAATAATCCCTCTCTGGTAATCTCTTAAATTGTTTTCTCAATTACAGTGTTGAGTGATTTAAATGGTTTCTCCAGTAGGGTAAGTGTGCAGATATACTGTTCTGCGGATTCACTGAAATCAGTGAAATGCCATTTAAAGTATTCTTTTTGACACGGTTGTGAACAGGGAAATAAACAGCCTGTAAAAGGCTTTGTCATTCTTGCCAAATTACATGCAAGGTACTAGTTTTTTATTCCTGTTTAAACCAACATTTCCATGAAGTGCAGTTGTTTTCAGTTTCGTAAGGTTTTTGAAATTATACTCTACTGTGCATGCTAATGCCCTTGAAAAATCTTTCTTTTGGCTCCAAAATCTAAAACATTTGCTTAAAATAATATTCTGTCACACCTAAGAAAAACGACATGTACACATTTCTCCACCAAAGAAAATTCCAAATAAAAGCCGTTGCTTCCCAGCACAAATTACTTTATTGACAAGCTAAAAATACAAACTTCCTTATCACACTCATATCAGATAAGGCTAAATCCATTACTTCAGTAATAAATGTTAAGTGCGTGAGTACCAGAAGATATAGGCAGTGGAGATGTTATCATATCATTGGGACGCCTGTGCCATTGCATGTCTCATCAACCTGCTTCATGGAAAAATGTCAGAGTGCTTCTGCAGACCTGGCTGCCATCAGCCTGATAATGAATTACTTTGGGGACAAGTCTGCTATCTTTGCAGGTCTCAGTTTGAAGTCCATTATACAGATAGATCAGCCCTACGAAAAAGGTTTTTTTCTTATATTAGGTGGAAACACTTAGGTAGTGTTTCAGTTTGTGTCCATTGCCCCACGTCCTTTCACTGGCCAACAGCAAGAAGAGTCTGGCTCCATCTTTTCCCCTCCCATCCCCGTCAGGTATTTATACAAATTGACAAGATCCCCCTGAGCCTTCCCTTCTCGAGGCTGAAATGTCCCAGCTCTTTCAGCCCCAGTTGCTGGCCCCGGTGCAGGGGTTAAACCAGCGACACCCAGCTCAGCTCCCGGCGAGGCTGAGCCCCTGCACCGCGGGGCATCCAGGGTGTTTTGTTACCTTTTTAATCCACAGTGCCTCTAACTCCACACACTAACAATTTCAGGCTTTTTTTGAAAAGAGAAGAAGAGTGTAGGGGAACGGGAAGCACAGTTGGTTAGGCTATGTGTGCTTTTGGTTTAACAACATAACATCGAGCATGATCCCTAAGTGCAACATGCCTGCCATTCAGTTGATCATACATCTCCTTGAGTGGTAAAGAATGTAATATAAAATAAACAAGACTTCAAATTGCACTAACGTCTATACTTAGACAAGCATTTCAAACTTACATGCACTCAGCCATGAAAGACAAGGTTACAGGCCTCTAAAACTCAGCTGTTTGAGCTCATCTTAAGATTAAAAAGAATGTGTTGATGCTTGCAGCAAGTTAGATCTTCATGTGCATTATTGACCTGAGAGGCAGTGACAGGCTGGAAAATTGAAAAGAAAAAAACCCAGAAAATTGTGACCTTGTTGTGTAGTATCAGTGAATCAAGTTTTGCCTGATTTATTTTTGTTACACTTTGTCAAAACTTCTAACACCTCAATTACTAAATTACTTTAAACACTTCCCAGCTCTTTATTCAAATAAATGTTTTAGTTAAACTGGGTTGAGCTGAGGTCATTACTTATCCACAGCAGCAGCTTGACTGGCTTATGAGTGCAGCTGCAGACATTTGCCCCACTAACCAGCCCAGGCAAACTCTTCTCCACTGTTGCAGTAAGGCAGCGAGCTGCAGGGCGCCTGGAAGCGGTGCTGACACATAAGCAGTCAGGCACCATCTAGAAGCAAAACATCCAGAACAACACTGCACAGGCTGACACCCTGTGAAAGACTAGCAAATGAACCAGGGAGAAATCAACCTGCCAAGGAGCTTTCCTTTCTTTCTTCTCTGCGGATTAGAATGTCAACCAAAGAATGAAGCGAGGCTGCATTACTTGCGCTCATAGAATTTCATTTGAAGCGCACTCCTGTGATTCTATTTTAGAGAAAAACAGTAGCTTCCTGCCAGGAAGGGGATGTGAAACTTCCATGGCTGGAAATCAGTGCTTCAGTGGACACAAGAATGCATGATTTGCCAGTGAGGCAGATATCCCTCTCATTCAGCATTTTACCCCTGACGGTAACTGTGACCAGATTCAGAGGAATAAATTTTGCAATGGTCATCTATAGGATTATCTGTCATTAGAGAAATGGTCCTTCTAATAGCTAGTAGTGAGAGCTTAGTTTATGCTTAGATTCTTCCCCAAGTTTTATTTAGTTTTTGTTGTTGGTTTATTTACAGAAGGAACAGAAAAATCAACCCCAAATCCCAGTAATAGCTCCCAATAAATTTCTCCTGCAAATGTCTGATTCTTTATGTAAGCCTACTATTAGTTCAGAGTTTCTCAAACATTTAGTTTATGTTTGGGAGAAAATGAAGATCTTAATTTTTTTTTTAATCAGGGGTTGTAATCTTGGCAGCAGGTGACAGCTTTTTCAAGTTGCTGTGCTAGCCTGGTAGAAGAGGGCACACACATTAGTGCACTCTTAAGGCTGCTCTGAATGGAATAGCCCATATGAAGATCGTGTTTGTTATTTCCCTTAGGAGAAAAGGATGGTTATAAACCCAGCAATTTCTTTGTTGTAATTCTATTCATATACATGGAAATGTTATTCTATTCATGTAAATGGAAATAAACCGATGTCACTTATTTTCTTAAAATTCCAAACCTCTTACCAGCAAGTCCTCAGCCTCCAAAATCTTTCAGGGATTTTTTTTTCAGCCTTCCTGTTGTCTGCCATCTTTTTGGATGCTTTTCTCTCATATAAAGTGGATGGCTTTTAACTGCCTTGAAAGCCCTGTATCCTCCTTTCTAACCACCATAGCGTGTGTGTTTTGGCTATCTTATGTTTTGGATGCAGTCTGTGCCCCTGCTTCAGTATCCCCTTCTAATGCTTCCCTTACCGTTATTGTTCTGCACATCTCCTCTTTGCTGTCAAATAAGCCCTGTGTCCCTTTTGTTCTTTCCCAGGCTCTGCTCCTTTCTCAATTATTGTGCCTTTCTCTGGGTCCCCTTAGACACTTACTTTGTCCTGAAGTATTTCTGTCCTTCCTCTGTCCAGCTTCTTTTCCTTCCTACCTGCCTCTCAGCATGTATCATTTTCTTTGTACAGGTGCTGTATTGATAATTCAGAGAATTGATTTTTCAATAGTGAGATTTACAGACAACATACTTACTTGGGATGTGTTACATTGTTTTCTTTCAGAATATTATGAAGTTTGTTAGTACTTTCTAAAATACGGATTTGAAAAAGTAAATTATTAAAACCAGTTTTCAGGTTGTTGATATGTAAAAAATTTTGAAGCTAGATTTAAGAAGACAGATGCCTGGAGTGGAGAATGCAAAGTCACACTGAAGGTGTCCCATCACACTGCTATGTCCCCATCTACCTTGCTTCTGCAGTCACACTCTATTCTCATGATGCATCATCCCTTTCAAATGCTTCTTTGTAAGACATACTCCAACCTCCGCAATATGGTGAAGCAGAAGTTTTAGCTGATACAAGACTAAGTGACAAGGAGAGAGGGGAGGTTGCAGCAGGGGCCAATATATGATTTTTTTAAATTTTATTTTTTGTAAAGCAGGGTTATACCACCATTTTCACCAAAATAAGTAAGAATTTGGCTGTTGATGTTTAACACATTGCCAAAAATGCTGACTTTCACTGGCTGTGACGCCTATAAACCATTGTATGAAGTATTTAATTTCTATGTTCTGTTTTGGCCAAAATGTTAGTGACATTTCAGTTCAACCTAGTCTCCCTTTCTCTAATATGATTTTTTTTTGTACAACATTAAGACATTAGAGAAATATTCAGAAAGTTTAAAATTACCAATGAAGTAAAAATAGTAAGGTATTTTATTAGATTACTGTTGCCAAATTTCAGAATTAGAAGTTGCTTTCTGGAAAAAAGTAGAACCTCTTGAACTTCATAAAATGAAAGAAGAATGTCTCTCTCTTATGTAAAATTTAGTGAAAACTATTTTTTTAATTGTGTAACTTTATTAAATAGTCATGAATCTTCTTGTGACTTTTGCTTCCTTTTGCTTTACCCTCATCATAGTAATTTGTGTGATGCACATAAGTTGTTCTGGTTGGTAAATCGGTAGCCTTAAATATGTACAGTTTTAGTGAGTCACAAGTTTGGCTCTCTGGATAAAACAAAAAGCAGCAATAAACAGAGTTGATAATTAGGACAAACAGGTGGTATTGCTAACTAATTTCAACTTTGAGATAGGAAATAAATAAAAAGGAGGCAACTGATTAGCATATCAGTCTAGTAGTTAATGTGAGAGCTCAAAAATTGAGACAAGAGAGATAATGTCATTCTAAACAAGAAAATTTGTGGGGGAAAATGAAAACAAATCCATCTCTCTTTCTGTCCCCTCCCCCCATATAGTTATTTCTATGAATTAAAAGATACTGTATTGCTGTATTACAGCATTTTTCTTCGCATAGGCATGCTTAATTTACTTGTATGGAAGTCATGTCTTCTAGAACAGCCTTATGAGATTTGGTAACTTCAAGCAATAAAATATTTAATAATACAAGCCTGTATTTATTTATCACTCTGTTGTTGACATCCACCAAAAAGGAATTATGAGAGCACATACAAAGTGTGCTACATGCATGGAGGTTATTTCTTGCTCCCTCACAGGGAAAAATACCTTCATTATCTTTTTGCTAGATTTCAGGATGGGGACTTGATTTGGGAATTACTAATGTACTCACATTTTCTTACATATAATCTGAATTTCTAAACAAAAACCCCTACTGTTCTTAAATGAAGCTGAAGTGTAGTGGCAAAATTAGGTCTCACGATTTATTGTTTTTATATGTTGTGTCTATCCTTTCAGTGTTCCTGTACCCACACATCTGTCAACAGCATTCCCTATGGTTTCTTCTGATGTCCCGGAGTTGCCTGAGCCTGTTGTGCCCTCTCAGATTTCTCCCGAATTGCCGTCTGTATGCCAGGAAGGACTGTGCCATAACGGAGGGACCTGTCATCCTCTCTCTCTGCCTACTGGGGCCACCTCGTTTCAGTGCGACTGCCCACTACACTTCACTGGTCGATTCTGCGAAAAAGGTAGTTGTGGTTCGTTCTTTCTCTATTAGTTGTGAAATGCAAGTCTTATGCTTCTCTGGAGCAGAAAAAGGGGAAGACGTAATGATAATCATGTTCCTCTGTTTTTCATCACAGTTACTGTTGGTAACTCAGCAGTAGATTCATTGAGGTATTTAGGATAATACTTATTTGCAGTGTTAAGATGGGTGATATCAGCCAGACACACTAGTAAGAGTTGCAGGCTTGAGTTAATGAAAAAAAAATTATATTACTTGTGCAAGTTGTTGTGCACTGTGTTAATGCATGTTACACAACGTAGTATTTCTGGGACAGAAGAAAGTTAACTTATGAAAATAAGGAGAAGATTTCCTCAAAAGGTTATATGTTTTCCATTTCTACAGATTGTTCTTTTTTCACCACTGTGCCCAGTCCTTTTTTGAAAAAGGCTTTTTTCACTCTGTAGCTCATTTATACTTCTATTGTACTACTGTTGCTCATAAAGCACAGATTAGTCAAATGAACATAATTTAATTAGAATTTGAATAAAGATAATTCTTTGAGCAATTTTGTTTTCTTTGTAAAAAGAATCAAGACTATAAGACAAACTGATCAATAACTGCTAGGGTTTCTGTTTTGTAATTGTAATTATTTTGCATTACTGCTTTTCAGAAAGTTCTTTTTTATGACAGATTTTATGGCTGGCTTCAAAAACTGTTTTAGCTTTTAAGGTACAGTGGGTTATAAATGGCAGTGGATAATTCTCATAGTTTTAAAGGGCATTACCAGTGTACAGGAAAAGAAGAAAAAAATTTTCTAGATTGTGGTTATATAACTGTAACATCCTCCTAACGAACTTTCCATGGTATGAAATACAGGCAACTACAGTTAAAAATGCCCTTGCCAGACTGCCAGTATATCTGAGCTAATATCATCTTGCATTACTGTCTGACAATAGGTCATTACACTCACTATATGTGAGAGCAATCAATGACTGTGAGCTCAAAAAAATAATTGTCATGTGTTGCTTAGCTATCAGAGAATATTTTACCCTTCAGCCTTTCCCAAGTTTATAATAAATTAAAACATATATTTTCAAATTGTCAGTGTTAAAATTGAATTCTGTGAATATCTTCTATGCATTTGGTATCTGGGCATACTATTTGCACTTGCTTTCAATACATGGCAGCTGTGCACACTGCACCATAAAATAGTGGAACCAAAATAGCGGGTTTCCTTCAAAGATAATAGATTTAGTTACCATTCAGTGTGTGTTTCAATGAAGTATTTTCAATATTTCAATAAAGTGTTTTATTTATTTACATACATTTTATGTGCCAGAATTCCCTTCTGTGTTTCAAAGAATGCAGTTGGCATCCTTTGTATCAGCATCGTCTGCGGTATTTTGGATGGGAGCAGATTTTGGCTTTTCCCAAGGGTTATGCCAGGAATAAGCAACGTTAAATTTAAGAAGGAGTTTGATAGACATCCTGTGGTAGTAGGCCATATCAGTGTATATGCACAACCACTCTGTTGGGTGTCACCTTGTCTAGACTCCACTGGCGCCTTCTAACAGTGTCTGATCACTGCTGCCTTCTGACCTAGTCTTACGTTCCAGTTGATCTGTCAGTCTCCAGGAGTCTTCTACGTTTGCTGTTTTTAATGACAACTGATATAATCTATCTTTGAATCATGTTCTCTGTGCTGAGTACTTACCTCCCTGTGCCACAGACTTTGGTAGAAGTACCTTCCGGGCCACTGACTGAAACAGCTATTTTTTAGTTGCTCATTCAAAAATACATCATCCTAAACTGTTTGCTCCTTTAAAGCTTAACAAGTACAGGCCTGCTGAGTTCATACAATGGGATGAGTTGACTGTCTTCCAAATACATTTCCAAGGGAGTTCCACATATTTATCTTACCTGTGTAAAGCAAGGTGTCCCTTCCCTCTCTTTCTGTGACTTTGTTTCAAAAATCATGTGTGAAAATGACTGAATTATGACTACCTGAAGAGTAAATTAAATGCTCTTCCATGTGGGTGGCGATGAAGCTGCAACACATAGTCCAAGGGTGATCAAAAGAGACTTCAGGGCCTTGGGATGGTTGGTAAGGGAATCATAGAATCATAGAATCATTAAGGTTGGAAAAGACCTCTAAGATCATCAAGTCCAACCATCAACTAACACCACCATGACTCCTAAACTAGGCCCTGGAGTGCCACGTCTACACCTTTTTTGAACGCCTCCAGGGTAGACGACTCCACCACCTCTCTGGGCAGCCTGTTCCAATGCCTAACCACTCTTTCGGTAAAGAAATTCTTCCTGATGTCCAATCTAAACCTCCCCTGATGCAACTTGAAGCCATTCCCTCTCGTCCTATCGCTAGTTTCTTGGGAGAAGAGTCCAGCACCCGCTTCCCTACAACCTCCCTTCAGGTAGTTGTAGAGAGCGATAAGATCTCCCCTCAGCCTCCTCTTCTCCAGACTAAACAACCCCAGTTCTCTCANGCACACTGCCGGCTCATGTTCAGCTGGCTGTCGACCAGCACCCCCAGGTCCTTTTCTGCCGGGCAGCTTTCCAGCCAGTGTTCCCCAAGCCTGTAGCATTGCATGGGGTTGTTGTGACCAAAGTGCAGGACCCGGCACTTGGCCTTGTTAACCCTCATACAGTTGGCCTCGGCCCATTGATCCAGCCTATCCAGATCCCTCTGCAG
Source organism: Fregata magnificens (assembly GCA_013389945.1). Taxonomy (NCBI): domain Eukaryota; kingdom Metazoa; phylum Chordata; class Aves; order Suliformes; family Fregatidae; genus Fregata; species Fregata magnificens. The sequence continues at coordinate 123,667 of WAAD01002861.1, forward strand.
GGTCTTCCTTCCCTCGAGCAGACCGACACTCCCGCCCAGTTATTTCTTCCTCTCCTTCCAGCTGTGGGCAGCGACACTGGAAGAAACAGACAGGTCCAGTCTATTAATAGATGGCTCCATGGCTGGTGTCACCACCATTATTTTGTATTTTTCAATAATGGGATGGACTACATGGCACCAGCCTTGCTGGTGTCAGATGGGATTCACCTTTCTCAAAGGGGGAAGAGGGTCTTTGCTCAGGAGCTTGCAGGGCTCATTGACAGGACTTTAAACTAGACTTGAAGGGGGAGGGGGATAGTATCAGGATTGCCTGTGACAAGCTGTGGGATAACATGCCAAGGTTAGAGGGACAGAGTGCTAGCAAGGGCCCTCAGCCTGTTGCTCTGA
>WAAD01002863.1:0-11698 GCA_013389945.1 Fregata magnificens
ACATACTTGCTTTTTGTCTAGATACCTGAGGGGTGAGGGCAGAAAGCAAGGTGTATTTGGTTAGAGAGACCTAGTCTATACTCTTAATACTATGGTAAAATAATGCATGTTAAACCAATACTCACTTCTGCTTCTATTCATTGCTCATCTGTGTACAGAGATAGTAAAGAGCGACTTTGGTCCGTGGAAGGTTGCTTTGGTTCCACTGACATCACTGGAGCTGAAGTTTAATTTCACATATGCCAAATGGGATGTAAATGAAAGCATGTCTTGGTCAGACTAAAGGCTGTTAAAGCAATAAGCTACCAATGAACTAGTGTAGTAGGCTTTATGATCAAGTTAGAGCTGTGGACCACTGCTGTTGTGTAGCAAATGTTCAACTTCAAGATGTTTAGTATGGCTGTTGATTCAAGGCAGTATTTCAGTCATCTATTTAATCTTTAAAACTTGACACTTTTTTCTTTATGTCCCTCTGTTGCAGTAGTCAGAATTTTATTGTTCTGTTGAAGTTCCTTTCTAAAAAGAGTACTATCAAATGTGCAGAGTTCACTATAATTCCCAAATATGCTTATAGTATACACACTGAAGCTTTTGCAGTGGACAACTCAAGTATTTAACTGTTTGCATGCAATTCTTCTAAAACTAGTCCACCACAACAAAGGTGCATGTTTATCCCAATTTTTTGTTAACTTTCTCAACAGAAAATACCTCTTTTAACTGCAGGAGTAACCTCAAGTGTATTACCTTCCTCCTTCAAAACATACTAAGCATTCAATCCTTGACTCTCCTCTCTCTCAAAAGGCACTGTTTATTAATAGAGCTTTTCTTGCTTGGTAAAATGCTTTTGCAAAGCCTAGGGAACACTACAGTGGTTTTGCCCCTTAAATTTGCTTGGTCATCCACTAATGCATTTCAGTTTTATAACTGTCCGGTTACTAATTCATTTCCTGCTTAGACACATGCAGTATTTTTAACATCACACTAGTGTTGTATCAGCAATATTAGTTATGGAATGCTCTGCAGATTTTAATAAAGATGCAATTCTTTTTAGTTTCAGGTGGACTTGTACAGTCATGTGGTCACATCATCCCAGAGTCTCCTGTATTGGCCCTTGGTTCCAATTTCACAGCATTATGCATTTTGAATGAGAGTTGTCTTGACTTTGGCAATATCTATGCTAATCAAATTATCTGGAAAATTAAAAATAGAGTGGTACCTAAAGAACAGTATCGTGAAATAAACAGAACCGTTTCCAGTGTCACATTTAATGACACTTCTTCACTAGCTACTCCTCTGACATGCAACATTTTAGCANACAGAATGTTGAAGAAGGAAGATTTAAATTACAGAAAGATGTGAATTTAACGAAATAGATCCTACGAAATAAACTAACTTTTCCCTACTTCTTGCTTCTGTTTCAGTGTTCAAGGAAATACCATAAGGTCATATGTCCTGCTTTCATAATAACACTATGAAATTAATGTTTTCTTCATTAATGGGCTGAGAAATATTTAGTCCATCTGTATTGCTAAAGCTAACCTGAACTGCCTTAAGGATGGGACATATTACTTGGATTACTCTACCTCTATACATAAGAAAATACTTTTAACTAATTATAAACTTTCGTTGTTCAAGCATGATAGCACTTGCATAGTTCTCAGCAAGTGCTCTTTGAAACAAGACAGAGGTCTTGAGACATGAATGAATGACTTAATATACTACTTCTTAACTAGTTGGTGGACTGTTTATAAAATAAGTGTTCCAGTGTCCTTAATAGTGCAGTATGAATGGCTGATGGATTATGTTGCCTCCTAGTGTTGGCAAAAGGTATTGCAGTTGTTTCATGGTCTCTACAAAAGGCTGGCTTGAGTTCACAATTTAAACTAATGTGGCTCTAGCATGAGTTACAAAATACTTTCACAGAAAAACATTGTTTTCTATTTCAACTTCTGAGGAGTAAATTTCTTACCAGAAAAAATGTGACAGGCAAAATATATGGAAAGGTGAGGACAGATATAATATCCTAAGGTGATAAACTGAACGACAGTACAGGTAATGTAATTCACATATGAATCTTGAGATGCATTTGTATTTAAAGCTACTATGTTTTCATACTGTCAGTTAAAGAAAAACTTTGTAAACAATGAGAATAACAACAGGTTTGGGAAGAATACAACTATTCAGGAACAAAACTAAGGTTCATAAGGTAGTTCTGTTGAAAATAGCATTCTGCTTGAAAGGAAATAAGATTCTTCAAGCACATTGTACTCTTATACATAGTGTTATTCTAAAAGCTAGAACCAAACTCTTTATATGCTATGATTTGAATTTAAGAAGGAAAAAAAAGTTCAGCTGCACTCTGAAAAAGTTTCTTACACACTACTAAAGTGCATTGATGAAGATCCCTTATCTTTCTTGTAGGTGTTTGCAGCTAAAGCATCCTTCTTCCATAGCTCAGGTGGGGGAGAACAGACCTATTACACTTGCCTTAGAGCTCAGGTTATTGGCAAAGTCAGCATACGCCAATCCAGCTGTAGTGCTCATTAGCATTTTTTTCTGTATGAATTAAAATAGATTTAGACAAGACATGGTTGATACCAGGTTTTCTGCCTCAAAGAATGAGAAATCTTCTGTGCTGTTCCTTACTGTCAGGTGCTTGTTTCTTATAGAGCCTACTGTTTCTCAAGCAGCTGGTTAAGCTTGTTGACTTCCATTGCTGGATGGTATCTAGCACTTTTTGCCCACTCCTTTAGAAATAAATCTGACTAAATATTTCTGATGTTCACTGAAATTGCTCTAATGGGACACTTAGCATGATTCTTACTGGATTGAAATGTGTATATAGATTAAATACTGCTAACTTTTTCTGTACAGTGCCCCCAGAGAAGCCCAAGAACTTAAGTTGCATTGTACATCAGATGTCAAAACTCACATATCCTATGACTTGCACCTGGAACCCTGGAAGGCATACATTCCTGGACACTCACTTTAGGTTGAAATACAGATGGTAAGTAGCCCTCTATAGAATATCTAAATAATTTTGAAGAATATTTGTAGGCTAAACCGAAATTCCTTGATACTTTGGAAGAGTTCTTAACTTAAATCCAGTTTTCTGAAGCATTGCTGTCTATTTTGGGGAGAAGGGAAGCGTTAAAGAAGTTCACATTTAAAGTAATTCTACGTCAGATTTGAAATTTTGTTGCTGCACTTGTTTTGGAGTAATGGCTATCTCATATTTTTTCATTCTTCAAATACATGATTAGTGTGGCTTGAATACAATACACCCAATTGTTAGGTGACTGGACCCAAATTATATATTTTACTTTTTTCTGTAGTGACTGTTCTGTCCCATTCTAAACAAGTAGAAGATGTCCCTGCTCATTGCAGGAGGGTTGGACTAGATGACCTTTAGAGGTTGCTTTGAACCCAAACCATTCTATAATTCTAAGTAGAGAAACCAACATATAGTGACGGGATTTTGTAGAGGTATTATCTACTCTGTACTTCCTAAGAACTCAGAATGGTATTTGTCCACAGTTCATCCTTACATGAAAGCTTCAGCAAAAGTATTTCTCCTGTGAAATCAAATTAAGTGTTTTTCAAACTCTTCGAATGGTCTCTTGTAGTTTAAAATGGAGCAAACAGAATTGTTGCTCTGCTCTGGAAACAGGAATGACTGCCTACAGCTTTCCATCGACCCTGTTCTGCCAAAGTGTTTTGGTAACAAGTGTAGTAGAAAGTATGGATAGATAGAAAACCTTAATGCTTTGCAAATCTCCTGATGCCCCTAGAACTACTGCTGCTAGTGTCGCAGAAGATAGCGAACAGAAATAATGATGTGTTGCAGCTGTAATGCTGTAGTCTTGAAGGGTATGCAGGTAATAGTGACTACATCTTTTAATGCATTAATATGCTTCTAGTTACTGGCCATATTGCTTTTGATTAAATGTATCAAATCTTGATCTTTATTTTTTAAGCTAAGTCAGGTTTTTATACAACTTTATAATTACAATATCATGGCTTGTGCTTTTGAAGATGTGACTTGAAGTGAAAAGATTTTATTCTAGCTTCTATTTTAATGCAGTCATGCATTTGTGGCTGAAAAAGCTATTCTAATCTCTTCACCTTTTCTTCCTGCCCCTCTGTGTACAAAGATAATGGCAGAGGGGAAACATATGAGCTAAACTGATTGATCACTTTGATGTACTTAAAAAGATTCTGTAAAGGAAACCAAACTTACTGTTTTATACCTTGTTTTTACTTCTCTTTTATTTAGGCCACAAGAGAACTTTCCTGACTGTATACCAAAAGATGTGAACAATTCTTGTACAATTAATGATGTTCAGTTCTTTGTTAATCTGGAGGTCTGGGTAGAAGCAGCAAATGCTCTTGGGAAGGCTGAATCTGATCCTCTTGTTCTTGATCCTATTGAGATTGGTAACTATATGCCTCTTTCTAAAGCTTTAGTAGTACGTAACTGCTGCTTGTGTGCATATTGCTGAATTGGTATGTTAATGTTTCTTCACTATAGAAATTAACACTGCCAAAATATTGTTGACTAGAACTTGAACTGTGCTGGACAAAGGTAGGGAAGGTGAGATATTTGATCACAATTCAGATAGCAAGTTCTTGTTGAGTAGTCTGCTTTAGAAGCTAGTTTGAAGTAGCAGCCATTGGAGCTTGTGAAAGGCTTTAATGGTAGTGTTACAGCATAGTGTACTAGCTGCTAGAGGTATGATAAAATACGACTGTAGAGTTGACTCTAACTCCTTCTCTTCTAGTTAAACCTCTGTCTCCACACAACTTATCAGTCAACTCAGGAATACTACCTACTGTTCTGAAGCTTTCCTGGGAGAATCGGATTTCAGCAGCTGTGATGAAGCTGAAATTCAATATTCGCTATAAGATCATTGGTGACACAAACTGGATGCAGGTAATACCACTAATGTCCCTTGTCACTCTTCTGCTGTAACCCAGCCATTTGTCAAACTGCAGAAGAAGTGTCCTTACTGCTGCAGTTCAGAGGATTCACTTTATCCTTAGGCCTTATGTGGTCTCCCAAGGTAATTTATCTGGCCTGTTCATGAAGGCTGTGATCTAGGGGGTTTTTTGACATGATATAGGGTATAGTGACCTTGTCTTTTCTTTGTGGACTTCTCTGCTGTCCTCCCCATCATGTCGCAGTATGTTTATTTTGAATTTTTATTCTGTACATGCAACACCTAGAACATTAATGAACTTTTATCTTCCCATGCATGTGCAAAACTACTGATCTAAATGTCATTTAAAGCTTGGGCAAACACTGTACAGTGCTGGGATGCTTTTTTGAACTTGCTGTACCTGCACTTGGGTCACAACAACCCCATGCAATGCTACAGGTTTGGGGAAGAGTGGCTGGAAAGCTGCCTGGTGGAAAAGGATCTGGGGGTGTTGGTCAACAGCTGCCTGAGGCAGCAGTGTACCCAGGTGGCCAAGAAGGCCAACGGCATCCTGGCTTGTATCAGAAATAGTGTGACCAGCAGGACTAGGGAAGTGATCGTCCCCTTGTACTCGGTACTGGTGAGGCCACACCTCGAATGCTGTGTTCAGTTTTGGGCCCCTCGCGCCAGGAAAGACATTGAGGTGCTGGCATGCGTCCAAAGAAGGGCAACGAAGCTGGTGAAGGGTCTAGAGCACAAGTCTTCTGAGAAGCAGCTGAGGGAACCAGGGTTGTTTGATCTGGAGAAAAGAAGGCTGAGGGGAGACCTTATTGCTCTCTACAACTACCTGAAAGGAGGTTGTAGCAAGGTGGGTGTTGGTTGTTTCTCCCAAGTAACAAGTGATAGGACAAGAGGAAACGGCCTCAAGTTGTGCCAGGGGAGGTTTAGATTGGATATTAGGAAAAATTTCTTCATGGAAAGGATTGTCAAGCATTGGACCAGGCTGCGCAGGGAAGTGGTTGAGTCACCACCCCTGCAGGTATTTAAAAGACATGTAGGTGTGGCGCTTGGGGACATGGTTTAATAGTGGACTTGGCGGTGTTAGGTTTACGGTTCGACTTGATGATCTTAAAGGTGTTCTCCAACATTAATGATTTTATGGTTCTCTGCAGTACGGTTGTCCTGCATACATGCCTTAAGCCTGATGCAGTCAAGGAACTGGAAAAGAACAAGGAATATGCCTTACCTGTAGTGCACTATAATATGTTCACATCATCAAGAGTTGTGATTTTCTCTTCTTCATCAGTCCATAGACATATTTTCAATAGCTTCTCAGTTTTGCCTTTCTTTAAGCCTTCTCTCAGAGTAGCAGTATTCCAGAAACACTCCTTTCATCAAGATCTTCCCATCTTTTGTTTTAGTAGAGAGGCCCAAAAGTATTCTGAATTTCATGACTTGTTGGCAGGAAGACTGCTTCTGGCTCACCAAAATATGGTGTTTGAAGCAGGTTGCATAACACAGCTGCTTGTGACTAATGTAGTGTATTCCTTTGGAGGAACTTTTTGAGCTTTAGATGCAGAGATTGATTATTAAGGTCATCTGTATTGATATCTTAAAGAGCACTGTCCTGCACAGCTTATTCTGCAACTCCAGGATCTGTTTGATACATTGTCCTATTAAGTCCTTTTAACTTGTCTTGCCCTTTTAACATGTGCACAAAACCATTGAAATAGTAACTTTTAAGACAACTGAGCTTGCTTAGCTGTGGTAAAATTTGACTACTTTGACAATTCTTTGCACTCAGGATTAACCTCTTGAGTGTCCTGCATGTGCATTTAATCTGCAGTCATTCCTCTTGTAGTGTTGCTCACTATAAAAACGCTTAATTGCAAGTGGAATAGCATGTGATGGAGACTGTGTTTGCGTACCTACACACATCTATTATCTACATCACACATCTGTTTCTGTACATGTGCAGTAAGAATATTTTCGGGCATTCAGTTGCTAATCTAAGATAAAGCAAAGAGCTTATGAAAATAAACTCATTTATCAGCAAAAGTATAAACTACTCTAAAACAAACTATTTCCAATATCAATTAAGAAACACTGTTCTGTGTCAGTGGAAGCAATGATCCTGGATTCTTTAGCTTTATAGGAGGCTTCTAGCACAGGTAGTTTGCAGTCAGTCAAGTAGATAACCTAGCAAAGTTCTGAAATGTGAGGTGGGATATTACAGATCAGTAAGTAGAGGAGGTATATAGGAAGGTGGAGAAGTAGACATAAACTAATTAAAGAAAACAGAATATAAAAGATTGTCCTGAGATAGCTGCTTACCTATTCTAGTATATATGTTGTAGCTGGTAAATATACACACCTATGACTGATCCCTTACCAAACCATGGTTGAGAATTGAAGCTTTTGGAAATAAGAGGGGAGAAAAACCATGTTGTTTGTATTGGGCGTGTGTGTGGTGGGGAGCCCTCTTCGATGGCAGCTGTAGTAGTACAGAACTCAGCTTTACAATTATTGATCAGTGCCTCTAAAATTTTTCTTCCACTTACAGGTTCCTCCTGAAGATACAGCTTCACCGAGAACCTCATTCAGTGTTCAAGGGCTCAGACCCTACACAGAGTATGTCTTTTCAATTCGTTGCATGAAGGAAGATGGTGTGGGCTACTGGAGTGACTGGAGTGAAGAGAAAACTGGGGTCACCACTGAAGATAGTAAGTAATGTATGGAAGTAAGTCACTGACTTTGAAAATATGTGAGTGCTCAGCAATTTAGCAATAGCTGGCTGAAAGTGTGTATCCTTGCTTGAGCTATTTGGTTATACATGTAACAAGGCTCTCCTGAGTTACTTTCAGTACTGACCAACTTGACCCATGCATTCCAAGGAGCATAAGAGTAGCTTTCCATAAAGGTAGTCTAGAGGTGCTCCCTGAAAACAGCTAAAATGGGAGGTAGGGAAGAAAAGGTTTCTTCACAGAAAGTTATATTCTCAAAGTCTTTCAGAAGAGATGTAGACTTTATGCTTGTGGATTTTTTTTTTTTGTTCTGAAGGTTATCCTCTGTAACAGAAGCTATTCTGCCTGTGTGAGGTTTTTTTTGGTAGACAGACTGCCTTAGTTTATGAACAACTCTGTGTTTGGGAGGGCATTAGATAAAGTCAGAGTGAAAAAGCATCAGTAAGTATGAAACAGAAGATTATGGTCATACAGGGTACATAGACTTCTTCACAAACTTAGTAAAGTAATGATATGAAATAATATGCACACGGGAAGTGTAGCTTCTTATGCATCAAAGCATCTAAATAAAACACTGTGGTTTACTCTTCTTTTCCCAAGGTATTCTGCATCTACAACACTTTCTTGCTTGTCAGTCACCTACAGCTGCCTCTGCAGTCTCGTACCCACTTGTTTACAATATTCTATGCACAGTAATTAAGAGTCTTGCTGCTCATCACTGATATGGTTCTCACTGTGGGACGTGTAAGAAAGAGAATGCCATCTGTAGACCACTGACTTTAAGCAAGATTGAGTCTGTGTGGATAACGGTTTTATTTTGGCTATCTTTAATCACAAAAATCAGTGTTGCCTTACAATGTCCCTTGTTGATGACACAATCATTGGAGCTGTCTTGTAGATCTGGACTTGTAATATCCTGTCCCTTTGCAGTAGGGGTGAACACTGAATTACTGCTATCATGATTTAATGAGGAAAACTTACCAGCATCGGCTCTTTGGGGGCAGTATTTGGATCATGTTTAGTCTTGCACAAAAGGACTTTGCCAGCAGGATATATACAAGTTTGAAGTATAAACTGATTACTACTAAAGATACACAAAAGACAACAAACCACTAGGTTAAGCTTTAAGTTCACAGCCCTGGAAAAAAACCTGCTTATGAGCCTCAGACAAGTGTTAGCCTTCACTGCTTTGCGGAACAAATCCTCAGAATTGCAAAGTTGCTGCCATGCGCCAAATCTGTTCACACTACAACCAGCTCATCAACTTGTCTGGCCTTTCAACTCCTTGTGATGCCTCCAGTATGCTGTTAAGACATTGTCTGTTTCCATTGAACTGTATGTTCTGCAGGTGTGCTGCGTTGCACTGGACTCATTCATATTCCTTTAGGACAGTGGCACTGAGACTGTTATTGCAGTCAGTGTCTTCTAAGATCTGTGTCTGCTGCATTCCACAGGGTATTTTTTAACTTCATTGATTGTTTCCAGTTGCTCATGAACATGTGCATTGCTTGAAATGTACTGTGGCATTAAAGTAACTACAACTCACTGTGTTATGAATGTAATATACTTCACAGCTCATGGAAGTCATTGCAGTATTTCCACACTAGAGAGGCTCTCCTGCAAGTTTGTTCTTAAGTACAGAGACTGTGCCTTCTGCTGAGTTTTGGCAAAACTGCACTGAGTTGTGCCAAAACCATTAGCTGAGCGTGTTTAGCGTTTTCTGTTACTGATTTTTTTATTTTGTTTGGCTGTTTTGTTTTGCAGCTTTTCATGACTTAGCAACTGTAAACTCGTACAAAATAAAGTTGCACAACAATAACTGAGCAGTAATTACTGGAACACTGACACTAAAATCACACCCATGCATTTGTTATGGTATGAAAAATCCTGTTCTCAAACAGTGGATTCTTACATTTTCCATTAATAGAACAAAAACATATGCAGTGTATATACAAACACAACCTAGACCTGTGGATTTCGCCCTTTGTTTTGCTCTCCAAATAAAAGCCCCAGGCTTTGATGTATAACTTAGCTTTCTGAGGTCTATTTTCCTTTTGTCATTCATCTGAATAGCCCACTTAGACTGAACTGGAACTAATTTAATGTCTTTAATAGATGCTTGAGGTGCTAACTGGTATCTTCTTGAATCTGAACCGCTGTTGGTGTCAGAATACCCTACATAAGTGTCTTGCTTCTTGCTAAAGGTAAAAAGGAACTAACTTCAGTGTGCAGTAAGCTGTTGAATACCTGTGCCATTAGTTGTGATACACTGCAAATGTAAATCCAGTCTCTGTTCTGCTGGTAGAACAGCTTTTTAGCAAATTGATGGTAGCTATCCTTACTAATGAAAACAGGATAGTTGCATTTTTTCTGCATTGCTCGCTAATCAGTTAGCGTTTTTTGGTATTGTAGCAATAAGTTGACAGTAAAATAATTTCGTATTCTGAGTTTGCTTACAGACAACTTCAGAGGTGTGGTCACCTCTTGCAAATGCCTAGATGCACTTGCAAATTTATAGGATAGTGGGATAACTTAAGTTGGAAAGGAGCTCATGAGGTTTGTAGTTCCCTGATCCTTTTTCTACCAAGTGTCTGGCTCAGACAAGGGACTTCAGTTTGCAATTTTGGCAAAACCTGTACCAAAATTTTATTCGTTGATTTTTACTGTACAGTTGCCTACTGCAAAGATTAAATGAAACAAACAGACACTGGACATTTAAGTTACTTATACCAGTATTATTGCACTCAATCAAATTGTAAAATGGACTTTTAGATCTTGTGCTTAGTCTAAGACTGTTAGACCCATATCCCAGAAGATGCCACATCTGCTTGCCTTTTGTATTCAAAAGGTTTGGTGTTTGTCTCAGTGGCAAGCTACCAGGATACAGGTGTATTTACCACTACTATATTCAGGAATGTATACTTCTGTATTTCCATATGGTTTTATCCAAGTGTTATGTTTCTAAGTGTTAAGTGCTATAACTGTCAAGTGAAGTTTCAATGGAATCCTTAAAAGCGAAGGCACAAATGTACAGTTGTGATTCTGAAGAGTAATGCAAGCATTCCAGCAGTTTTGAAATCTTTTGACAATTGTTTTGCTACAGGAAGCGAAACAGGAAACTACAGGTTACGAAACCAGGACATCAGGAAACATCTACTTTGTATCTCCAAATAGTGACTGTAGCCAAGGGTCTTTATATCCAGCAGAGCAGGTTTGCTGCATTGTTAGCTGTGTGTATTACAATAATATGCACTGTGATTTCTGGGGATTCTAGAATTAGTAAATCACCCTCAAAAGGGATTTGATTTTAAGAGCTTGTTTGGTTTCCTCCTGAATTACCAGTAGCAGCAGCACTGGGAATCACTTGCTGATTTCTGACTTTAAAGAGAATTAAACAACGTGGGGATTTTAAGTCTTGTTTTTCCAGGAACTTGGTTATTATCAGTTAGAAACTCTTCTCTTCCAATGCTGGGGTTGTGAGGAGTAAAACTACTTTAGCTTGGTCCTGTTTCTGCTTCATTTCTACTTTGATAGCCTGCAAGATTGGCTTTGTTTCTGGCCTATACTGATCCTACCCCTTATGGAGCCAATGAATGGACCTTCTGGTTATGTGCTTGGTACCCAGCAGGGAATCTATTCTTCCCTCTGACTACTACAAATATTTTGTGGTATCTGTTTAGCTTCTAAGTCAGCCTGATTGTTTTTTTTTTTTAAAATGTGCTTTAGTGTTTCCTGCTTGTACTCTTCCTGATCTCCTTTCTGTAATATCCTATCTGTTCCTTAGTGCCTTCCAAGGCACCATCATCTTAAGCAGTCTGTTTAGTGCAGCATTTCAGTGCATGTCTTTAAACAGAGTTAAACTAATACAGGTTTCGTTGTCAAACACCACTGTGTGCTTGGAGCTTAACTGCACTGGATCAGAAATCCTTCCTTATTTATTCTGAGCTCCCAATAATGAGTCTTGATTGAATTCACATGTCATCTTATATTGGAAAAGTAAGAGAAAGATTGTAGTATATACCCACCTTGTTTAAA
>WAAD01002867.1:6840-27364 GCA_013389945.1 Fregata magnificens
CTGCCTCCCGCGCCCGCGACCAATCGGATGGCGGTCTGGCACGCTCCCCCCCCCGCCGCGGGCAGACTCGCCCGCCCACTCTGCTGCTCATTTGCGTAACACGCCAAGGGGGCGGAGAGACTACGTGCCCCAGCATGCCACGCCCCGCAGCCGGGGGCGCTGTGCGAAGCGCCGTGGCCCGGTGGGTGCCGGGACTTGTAGTCTTCCCCGCGGGCTGCGCGGAGCGCGTTCGCTTCAGGCTTGCAAGCCTCGGCTTGCGACAGCCAGCCCTATCCCAGGGCGTGACAGTCGGCTGATTGATTTCTAGCCGCCCGCGAGCACAAAAATCGAGGAGGGGCGGAACGAGTTGCTTGGCAACGGCCGCAAACAGTCGCCGCCATCTTTTTTCCCGGCGGGGTAGTTCTTCGCCCCCGATCGGGCCGTTCCGCAACAGGAAGGCGGCCGCGCGGGAGAACTACAGCTCCCGGCAGCCCCTGCGCCCCTTAGCAANGCGCCTTTACCTCAGGCGGCGGCGCCCGCCCTGGGGCCCTGGTTGCTGCACCCCTGCGGCCGAACGGGCGCCGGTTGGCAGCGAGGTGGCTGTAGCCGTATGTTACACCTTCGAAAACAAAACCGGGCAAAATGCTTGATGCGTGTGGCACGCAGAAAGCGTCTGGTGCCCTGGGCAGGCTTATAACTACTTCGCTCGTTTATTAGGTGTCTATAAACACAGTAGAAAAGATCAGTGGGGCCTAGGTTATGCTGTAGACGGGATCGCTGGGCTTTGCTCCCAGAGTTTTCATTAACTGTTGTGATTTTGGGCAAGTAGCCAGCCTTGGTGTCCTTTGGCTTCCCTGTCTCGTAAATATACTCAGTTGCAGAAAGTTTTGTACACTGAATGTTTAATTGTAAAGTTCCACAAGATATTTCCAGAAAAAAAAATACCGTGTCAAAGAAAATACTTGTAGTAGGTATGCAAAACATTGAAATACATGCAAATTAAAAACGAACATAAGATCCAGGCTATAGCTGCTCAGGGTGAATGTTTTCCATCTGATGTTTTGCTGCCCTAAGGGAGGAATCTGCTGAAAAGAGGACCTGTGCCCAGAACTGCTCTCTGCTACGCTCAGGTGACAGTCAGCGATGCAGAAAAGTCCGGAGTGAATGAGAACGGCAGGATGTAACCATTGGGACAATTGTACCCTGTATTCAGTGGCTCTTTTTCTAGCACACAGCTGATAGAAATGCCTATTCCATTTTGAGCAGTAGCTACTTGATCTGACTGAATTTTGCAGGGAGGCTTAGTTCAGCCCTCTCTTTAAGAAGGACGGGTTTCATCAGAGGAAATGCAATCACAGTCTTTCTAGGCGAGGAACATAGGAGCAAATGTAAAACCTGAAGGAATCTTTCAGGTCATTGCAACCAGTCCCTACAATTGTGGCCAGTCTTACCCTATGTAATTGCTTTCAAAATATCCCCATTGTAAAATAAGGCTAAGTCAGTTTCTTACCTCCTTTAACTGAAATTCTACATCTGATAATGGAAGAAAATTTCTACCATTTTGCATATAGTATAAATTTATATCATTTTTATACATAGCAATTAGAATATTCTCCTAAATGGCTGTGTGGAAATAAGGGTGCATGTCATAACACAAACCATTTTATTCCTGATGTGTATGCTTTAAAATATTGATGATAATAGCAGTTTGTTTAAATACAATCACAAGTGACGTTCTTTCTATTAAGAACCCCTGTATATTCAGAGTTCTCAAGGCGTTACTATATGTCTTAGTCTTCATATTCCAGTTTTTGGTTTTAATGACTGTTATTTGGAGGGGAGGGGCGAATATCAGCATGTACAGAGCATGACAGCTCAAACTCATTTCTACTATGCCAGAAGAAAAGATATTTGTGACTGGGAGAGCTGTTGGAGCCTGAATTATGATTCAGCCTGAATGAGTACAGAGGTATTTCTCTCTCCCTTATCCAAAATCCCTTGTGCGTGTAAGAACCTTGGCAGGTACAGAGAAACAGATCATGTTTCTCAGAGGAGTGGAGAAACGGTGATTCCTCCTGTGACAAAGAGACACAGTAGCATCTCTTTTTTTATTTGCCATCCCTTGTCATGATCCAGCCCTGTTTTGCTGGACTTTTTTTTTTAATTGGACATTTTCTCTTTGTCATACCAGGTAAATAAATGCCTATATTGAGCATAATCACAAACAAACTCTTTTTTTCAGCTGTTTGAGATTAGTAATTAAAAGTGCTGTTTAGGCAATTATTATTGAGTATGATAGTGCTGAAAGGCAGGGTACAAAACCACTGTATCTGGAAATGTTATGATATTCTTTTAAAACAAGAAATTAATTATCTTTACCACAGTCAGAATGATCAAGCATTCTTTTCTAACATCAGAATATGGTGATATATAAAATACAGGAACGATTTTCAAAAATATATTTTTATTCTCACCATGGAAAACTACTTCTGTGCTCACTTTTTTCCATTGCTAAACCAGATTAATGACTTTCAGCCCTGATTGTTACTATCATTGGTCTTTCATATGCAATAACATATGCATGTATATAAGCAAATGAATTATGGTTCTTGTCACGTGAACATTAAAATCCAGGTATCCAGTTCTGCAAACTGTCGTGCATATGAGTAAGACATCATTCGAGATGATAGATGTAATCCAGTCATTTCACAAACAAAGCATCAAGCATAAAAAGTACCCAACTGCTGTGCCTTCAAAAACCTTGATGGTGGCCTAGACTACTGATGTGTTGTGATTGCTGCCCAGCTTGCTGACCAACACTGTCTCATTGCTTCCTTGTAATTCCTCTCTGTCCCTATTCTTTTGTTGTTTTGGAAAAATAGGCTATTATTAGCAACATGTGATAAGATTTAAGACTAAAATTTTGCTTTCATTTGCATCTCACTGAGAAGAGCAATGTATTAAATAGGACCTGGATAGCACACATGCAAAATTTCATGCTTTTCTCTAGTGTTATCTTTAATTATATTTCGTCAGATAATCTGAGACAGAAACCATTTCAGCTATCATCCTAAGGATCTTTTGAGACATTTGAAGAATAAGAAATATGTAATTATGTCTTGTATTTTATTGATGTTTGTACTGTATTCTCATTTCTCCTGTAAGCTGTTCTGAGTAACAGTGATTTTGAAAGCTTGACCTAAATGTTCTCTTCTACATTACTGCAGTATATCTTCTCTATGAGCCTATCAACATATATTATGCTACAACTGAAGGAAGCATGAAAAATTAATGGTTTACTATATTTATAGGATTCTCCATGGTGAAGATGGTCAGCCATGGAAAACATATTGCAATAATAGTCCAACAGCTTAACAAATTTAACCCTGAAAATCAGAGCGTGGAGGATTTCTTGAATGAATCAGCTAAGATGTTGCAGGTATATTAAGTTTCAGTTCATCGTACATAGCTTACTGTGTTTTACTAGCTGATTTTAAATATATCTGTTTTCTAACATGTTGTTGTAACTTTCATAGATTTTTCTTACAGTGACATTTTTCATTTATGACTAAAGTCCAAATTTCTTATGGTTATCACCAGAAAACAAGGAAGTAAAGATCAGAGGTGTTGAATAACTGCTTGGGTAACAACAAAAGACGGGGAAAGCAACAACTTCCTAAAATGGATCTGACAATTATAGGAAAAGCTTCTCTTCCACTCCTGACTAAGCTGTTCTGTAGCTTCCTATCTCCTTTCCTCCCTCCAAATGGAAGTTTCTGTCAGCAGCACCCATTTTGTATATACGAATGCAGTTCAGAAGCTGACTCACAGGATCAGGTATTCTTGCTTTGAGGACATAAGTGACCATCAGAATGGTGGGATAAAAGGCAAGTGACAATAAATCAACTGCCTGATTTTAATCTAATACTGCAAGTAACCAGACCAAGGTTTGCCAATATGTAGCTACACTGGCTGAAGCAGTCCCCATCCTTTCCTGACCATAGTCTGTCACCTCTTCCCATCTCTTTGTCCTCAGTGCCACCATGACTTGTGCTGATGCAGCTACTGGATTGAATCAGCTTTAGAAAATCACTAAGGGAAGGCAGTAATACTGTTTAGACTGCTATTGTCTGTGTGTGCCGTGTATTATCAAACTACATTGTCAGAGCCCTGATTCCACGCTGCCAGGTAGCTCAAGTGCTCATTTCCACTCTGACAATAAGGTCTAAAACACTGCTATTCCAGTTAGATAGTCTTTTACATTGATTTTGCATGAACACAAATGACTACAAGAATATAAAACTATGGAGGTGTGATATGAAAATCAGAGGCTGAGGCAGTGGATCCATACACATTTCTTGGGTGTTTGCTTTCTTAAACAGTTTCCACTCAGGCTCCTAGTTTCTGCCACTGCCCTCCTGCCTTGCAGTACTGGCATAATTCTTTGTGCATTCGTATGCTGAATTACATCAGGGAACTGATCCAGTTTCAAAATAATCATTCTTCACTGGGCAGAGAGCAGGTAAATTCAGCTGCCACTGCTACCACAACAAATACTTGTAGAAATTAATATTCAGATCATTGTTCTTCTCAGCCCAGGAAAGGTAATACAAAGACAAAAGAAGCAGTAACTCCATTAGAGAAACATGAATCTTAAGTTTCCTAATAAACCCTTTCAAAAGGGGAAGAACAGGGAGGATATCTGGTGCCAAAGATAAGGCAGAAATCTTTCTCTGGGGTAGTTTCAGTTCACTTACTACATAATATTTTTGCTATGAATTTATCCAAGAAAGTAAAAAGTAAGATCTATGTTTATATAAAATCCAGCTTTGTTTCAGCACCAAATGGGTGATTATAATTCATCATGGAAAATTCACTTCACTTCTTTCTTTTCTATTTCATAATAGGCATATGATTCTAAAAATATTGTAGCATTTTTGTATCCATGATTTCCAGGCTTGGCCACTTACCAATTAGCCCATATTAACTGACCCATGCAGAAACTTTCTCCAGTTTGTATCCTGATTAACGCCATCACTTTAAATTGCAGACTAGATTCAAGCCTGTATGTCTCATGCTAGCAGCATGACAAATAGCAAACTTAGTGTTGTGTACTACTAACCAGACAAAAATCAGGAAGGTCAGATTCCAAGAGCACAAATCTAAATAATTGCAAGACACAGCTCTCTCTATATTTATTTACTTACTTAAGGATGCAGTGTATCAGACTTGACTTTTCTACAAGTTACTATCTTCTATTAAACTTTTCTAATTGGTTAATTAGTTTTCCATCCCTTAAAAGTACAATCAGATTCTAGTCATTATCAACACTCTATGTTTCATTCATATTATATATCTTTATTGTATTTGGATGGTTTATAGTCTTTATGTCCTTCTAATATGATACCTGAGGTGTCTTGTTTAGTTCTTTGATAACCTGCTGATGACCTGCATAACATATGCTTGCCAGCCTATTGTCCAGCTGTTTGTGGTTGTTCCTGGTGAAACCAACAATTTTGGGCTAGATTATTTCTCTCAAAATAAAAAGACAGCACACACAGGTCATCCCAGAATATGTTCAAGGGAGTTCAGCACCCTGGTAGTATCTCTGCCAGGCTACGGGAGCCACTACGGATGCCAGTGTTGTCAGGTGCAAGATCCTGGAGATAAGTACCTCTGACAGCCACACATTCTCACCTGAACTGCAAGGAGCAGATAGCAAAGGACATTTTGCAGAGCAAAATCTCTGTCGGAATGAAGTAGGTTTTGAAGAGCAATACAAATGCTTGTAGGAGCTGATCGAAAGTAAATAAAATTACTTGTTTGGAAATCTAATAAATGAAACAAGGAGATGGGCATCCTTGGCTGATCAGAAATGGGGGATGACATCAGGAAAGAATAAGAGATAACAGGTAGAATGGAACTGAGTTGTGAAGCATCTTGATAGCGAGGACAGGCAGCTTTCGTTTTATGTGCTAGAATCAACTGTGAGATGCTAGGTGGAGTAAGTGGGTTAAAATAATGGACTAGCAAAACGATCTTAACAATAGCATTCCAGATAGTTGATTTGCTAGAGAAATATTGGATTAGTTAAACCCAGGAAAGAGACGTTTATTACAATGAAATAGAAAATGTTGAGACACTGCCTTAGATTTTATCTATGAAGCAGTAAGTAAATACTTCTTGAAACCTACTGTTCAAAAAGAGTGAAGAAGATATGCACATAGGCTGGTTATGATATCCTGGAGAGTAGTCTACATGAAAAATTACCTCTGAAGTTACGGGCTTGACTGACAGGCAGGGTGGCAATAGTACCAATAATTGAGGAAAGAAGTAGCACGAGAGCGCTGAAGTTTTGTTTTAGCATTGTTGAAATTAAGCTGACAACAACAACAAGGAAATATCACAGAGAGAGGCCAGCATTTTAGACTGTAGTTTAGGGTTCTTATTTGTGTACGTGATAAATGTGAGTATGTTATGAAAGGAAGTTGGATTTAGTCCTAAAGGAGTGAGTCTGGAAGGCACAATCTGTCTTGATCAAAATATCTCTGTCAACCATCAACCAGGGGCATAAGACCATTCTTGTGGGAATCCTTGCGAATTAAAGCAGTAAAAACGTCTGGCGCAGGGAGGCAGTGGAAAAGAAGTGAAAGTGGGCAAGCAAATGTATGTTAAAATGAAGGGCTTTACAATATGAAGATATAAAAAAAGAAAGAGGCATGAAATCCAAAGGGTTGAAGTTGTAGGGTGAAAATATACCAGCCACTGTGAATAACTTGCTTTGCAAATGATAACAAAAAGTAACTGGTAGATTTCCATATTAGATTTTTTACTAAGTATAGAATTGGTCTTTGTTGAATATTCTGCTCAAAATCCAACACATTTCTGTTGGTTTCACTGTGCTGCTGCGAAGGTGACACAGTCCAGGGTTTGTGTAATAACTCTTCAGCAAGATTTTGTTCTTAACCTCTAGATGCTCTAATTATACTTACACATAAGGTTAGATAAATAATTAAAACAAAAGCCAAAATATGTGATTGTGTGAGATAATAATAGTATATTTTGCTCTTTCATAAAGACCGTGTAGAAATTTTTACATTTTGGCAGTTCACAATGGTTGGGAAATGGCTGTACTGTAGAGGTTTGGAATACTCTGCTAGCCAAATATTGGGCAGATGGAAGAGAAAGATAAACTGGGTTCTGTTGTAAGCTCCATCGTCTTTCTATCCCTGTCTTTTCTCTTACTCACCCTCAAACTTACTTGCCCAGGTCTCTTCATTTAACCTGTCCCAGTTCTATCTCTTCAAGTCGTTGATTCCAGTGCTATTGTCACTGTCCAGCAAGTCCTGCTCGCCTCCTTGGTTTTGTTCTGCTGACTTCAAAGTTCTTGCACATTCAATTCCAGTCTCTATTGTACCTAAATTGAATCAGAAATCTCTCTCTGTCTTCAAATGGAAGTCTGCAAGAGGCAGATGTCACAGAGAAGATAGGCGAGACAGACTCTCTTCTATCAGTTTGAGCTCCCAGACTGACCCAGCATGGCTTGTCCCAGGTTCATCCTGTATCGTAGTGAAAGCTCTGCTTGACCTGGGCTGGGCGTGGTAAGGGCACACAGAATCT
This sequence comes from Fregata magnificens, assembly GCA_013389945.1. Taxonomy (NCBI): domain Eukaryota; kingdom Metazoa; phylum Chordata; class Aves; order Suliformes; family Fregatidae; genus Fregata; species Fregata magnificens. The sequence continues at coordinate 14,440 of WAAD01002867.1, forward strand.
TCAGGGAAGATTACTGCTACAGCATAAATTCACACAAAACACATGCAAATGGATAGTTTTCACTTGGCAAAATGTGCATGGATTTTCATAAGAAAACAAAAAGGCCAAATTTGTAAGGCACTGCTTGACCTGTGTGCCACTTTGAAAATACGTCCCTAGCTGTTTCCTGCATTTGATTTGCAATTACTTACTATTTCCAAATAGCTAGTTAAAAACCGGAATATTTGACAACTTTCTATCAAATATCAGTTCCTTGTATCAGACCATGTGAGCCAGTCTCATCTTGTTCCTCTTGAATAGCATGGGAGGGTATCCATTAACTTCAACAGGAGCAGAAGCAATGCCCGGATTATTATTATTTTTATCTCTTAATGCATCTTTATAATTTTGTTTAAATATCAGTGTTCCCATCTGAACATATTCTCTCATTGTAGCAAATCTTGTCTTAAGCTTTGAGATAGAAATCTGTTTGGAGAACATTTGGATGTACAGTCTGCTTCCAAGTATATTCCAGAGTGACTGCCCAAAGTCAGAAGCATTACTCTGTACATATATTGGTGTAAATGAGAGAAGTAGTTGGCCATCTTTATTTATAGAGAAATGATGGCATTAGATACAGCTATCAAGAGTTATGTTTTTCTAGCTGTATGTGGGATTTAGCTTTACATAGTCATTTACAGTAATGGTGGCCGCACATCTAATCCCTGTGTACTGCTTTGAAAAAGCACCCATCTTGCCCTGCATTTTTGCAATTGAGGTAGATCAAGCAGATAACATATCCAGTAACAGTTGGGATACATTTTTCTTTTTCACTTACTGCACTTTGCAACCACTCAGTATTTCAAGATACAAATAGGGAATAGGAATAGAAAGTGAATTTTAAAGAGCAGAGGTAAACCATTACTTTGACAGTAGTTCAGGTCTGCCTGAACCACTGTACGTATAAAGATGGAATCTTCTTTTGGTATGATGGAAAAGTGTAAATAAATTGCCGAGTGTCAGGTAGTTAATAGTTCAAAACCAAGGTGTCAAGAGAGAACATAATCTCTACAAGGCCACTCAAGGAAGCAAGAGGGAAAGACATGTTCTGGTCTCAGTTCATATGTTACAACTCCTAGTTCACGCTTCTATATACAAGTGGAGTTAGGGAAACCCACTGATTATTAGCCTCCTGTTTTTAGAGAAATACAAATGAAATATGGTAAGGATTTTTAATTCTTGAATAGTGGGAGATAAATAACATGGTTTCCTCTAATTAGAATGTTATGATCAAAATTAGTCTAGAGGTGATTCTGTGTTAAACTCCATACATTTTGTTTCTGCAACATGCGAATTTTACATGTTGTTCTCAGTGAATGATCACACTTTATTTTCTTCCAGGAAGAAAACTACACTTTGACTTGTAATTCAGTTATTTACAATCTTCATGTTTACTGTATTTTAAGTTATGATGTTTATAACGTAATATTGGACTTGTTTTTCACTGCAGATATTTTCAGTAAGAACATAGGTTCATTAGTAATATGATGGGTGATTCCTAGTTGCAACAAACAAGCCTTCACCTTCAATCATGAAGAATCATATTATGTCCCTCAAATCTCTTAAAAACAAATAGTAAGTGCAAATAAATGCTTTTGCTTTGATGTTGTGACCTTGTTGCTATTAAAACAGAATTCAGTTTGAATTATCCTGAATAACACATTAACTTAAAATAATTCTTTAAGTCGATCTCAGATCTTTAAATTATTAGTATTCACATTCAAATTTACATCTCTGTTTCTATTTTTCTTCATTTGAATGCCAGACTACTTCTCCTTGTTTATCTTCCTAAATGCTTTTTAATACCCCTTTCATCAGACTGATGCCCTCCAGATAATATCTTTGTTCTTGTGTACTAAACCCCCTTCTTTTTATTAGGTATTCTTCAATTAAATCTATCAAAAATGTTCCATATCCAGAGCGATCCTTCATCCAGTGTATATTGTACATAAGGCCATTTATAGAAAGGGACTGCATCTTTTCATTTTGAAAAAAGATTAAGTTTTGTACCTAACTGAAGCATCCCAGGCAGTTTTTCTTCCTTGTGACTGCTAGAATAAAGCTTTTGCTATGATAACAAGAGACAGATTTTAACACAGAAGTTACTATGCAATGTTTGTGCCTTTCTCTATGCAAATAACTCACTTTATTTTCAGTGGAATTATTTGCTTCAATTAGAGTTGCAGGATCAGACCCATCATACTGACGTTTATAAATCCCATCTACTGAAAAGCTAACTTCTGTAAAATCAGAACTGCCACCCCAAATTCACTGTTTTACTCCTTTATCCCTCTCATGTTGATAGCAAGATGAACCTGTTTATGAGCTTTCCATTTCGCAAGAACATGGTGTAATTTGGCATAACTCTTCATAGTTCTCATTTGTGTTGGTTCAGCTGTGTGTCTCACACATGCCCACTCAACTGTGAGTAAAATCCCCAAATGTCAAAAGTCATAGATTTCGTTTTAAATATGAAAATAATGTAATGCAAGATTATTTTGATACATGTGGTAAAAAAAAATCCTACTAAATTATACAAGTCTAATTTGTATTATTAGTTACTGACATAAATGCAGATTAGGATCTTTCTAAGGAAAGGATGGAATCTGATTTTTCTGCAATGTCCTGCTCACGTGATTTAATATTAAGTACAAGGGAAAATAATGTTAACTGTACCTCTTCAAGATGGTCAGCATTATCACATGAAGATGAAAACATTAGCTTCTGACTGCAACATAGACTGTAAATAGTAGAAGCAGGACATTCTCCTGCTTATATCCTAAGATCTCAGGGCTTTTTCCCCCATTGAAATTACTGGAAGCATTTTCACTGACTTCAGAAGGAAAGAGGACTGGGTTCTGGTGACTGATTCAAAACCCAGTAAAGTCAATAGGAATATTTTCTTTCATTTCCACAGCATTTTGATTACACCCTTGGAGAGGACAAGCACTGATATCTGAAGCACTCTAAATTAATCAGACTGCATCTGCAAAATGTGCATATTCTGCCTAGTAGTAGACAAGTTCAGTATATACTCAGTTCTCTCAGGAGGTGAAAGCTATTTTATCTTTTAATCAAATATCTTCTTTCTAAAATGTTTGTTTCACCTTAAACTAAATCCTTATCCTGAGAAGTCTCAAACACGGCTGATGTTCCTTTCCTTCCTTCTCTCCAGAAACGAGAGCTTTTCTTTCTCTCCTTATCCATCCTTTTCTGACCTTTCTGGCCCTTAAACAGGTCTCATTGTAACCATCCTTATTACCATACACCCACGGTGGCAAAGCTTGCTTTTTGCAGATACTTCTCCATTTAATTCATGCTATTTCTTGTACTAACACATGTTGAAGGTTGTTTGTGTACAAAGTCCTATACTTAAGCTTTCCTACACAGTCTCTTCTCTCCTTGAAGAAACTTGACTGGTTCCCAGCTACAGCTGAGTGTCAGGGAGCAAGGAAAATATGTCCATGGAAGCAGGCTAAGGGCATTAGGGATTTATCAAAAGGGGGAGATAACACCAATCAGCACATATTCAGGCATGAGTCGCATCTATTTCACAGGATCATTCAGGAAAATTTCAGACAGGATCATTCTTTTACAACTCAAACACTTGGGAATCAGAAAAAGCTGAAATTCAGTGCTATAGAGAGAATACTTTCAGATATTTTTATGGGAATGACATTGCAAACACATATCACTGTATTTTACTTACATCCAGTGCAGCCATTGGTCAACACAGTAATATATAGGCTTCCAAACATTAAAAATATAGGACCATCCAGTATTCATCTACCATAAACTTACTATGTTTTACACAACAAAACAAAAAAAGAATAACCTGTAACATTAGCGATAGAGAGGTTGTTTCCTGAGCATAGAATAGGCATATTGTTCAAGATCTATTTTGTCTTCTGATAAATTTCAATATTCGGTGCAACAGGAGATGATAACTGAATGTGTTACTTTCACCTGTAAATTATCTGACCTTCCTCATTCTGAAGGACTCACACAACAGACTCACAAACATAGCTAACTGCTAGTTGTTTCAGAGAAATACATGTGTTAAAGTATACTTGAAAAGGTAGGAAGATGGTCTGATGGACAGAACAAATGCTCACAAATTAGCGTTTATTAATTCTTTTCTTCTTGCCACCAATGACTTAGTGTGTCGCCTGGGGCAAATCTCTTATCTGCTCCATACCGTAGTTCCTGCATCTGCAAAACAGTATTAGCCAAAAGGAATCTCATTAAACACAATTAATGTTAGTGTTTTGAGAACCTCATATAGAAGGTGCTATAAATGTACAATCTATCATCATATTGTACTGTTTCAGCATCATTTGACCCACTTCTGAAATACATCCCACTGACATAAAATGCAACGTAAAGCCACACAGAAAGAGTGCACTTAGAATTAGTGCTAGAAGTGACACCTACCCAACATATTACTTTCCTAAAGTAATTATGATTTCAGATATACAGATAAACTGTAAATATCCTTGATGAAATTTGTTGAGGACACAATGCACTTTCTATGCAGAGTATCCTAGCTATTTTAAAGCATTGGCTCAGGTTTTGGTTCACTAGCTTAACCAACAACTGGCTCACCTTTGAGATTTCTTATCCAAGTACTGCTCCTGCCCATTCTTGTTTAGTTTATTATGAGTTCTGGTGAGATCACTTCCTTAGATGACACAGCTGCAGACTGCTTAACTATTCTCAAGTACCATTTGTAATTGAAAGCAAATTCAATTCATAATATTTCATTACAAGAATTTTTGGTCTGTGGTCCATGGAATTACCAATCAGTACTGATGTTCTGGGGCACAGTTGTCCCCAGGCTGCACCTGCTGTCACCTTGTTGCTTAGCTTGAGGCCATGTAGCGGTTATGTACTTTCTTGCTCAGGGAGTAAGCAAGAGTAAGCACTTACTTCTGTGTTTGTCCTAACAACTGACTTCTGACTGACTTGTTAACTCAGAACAGTAGAAGAAGTAGAGTGAATGTAAATGTGCAATTGCATTTTTATGCTGTAGTCTGAACTGTATAGGAGATATGATTTGGGCACTGGTGTTGTCTTGTTGTTATCTGTTTGTCTACTTCTGGTCATCTCTCAGAAATACATTTGAAAAGCACTGGTTTGTTATAGCACTTTGTACATGTATGATATAGCAAAGTACTCGGAAGGTGAATGCAAAGATTGTAATCAAATTAGGGTCATAGAATCATAGAATCATAGAACCATTAAGGTTGGAAAAGACCTCTAAGATCATCAAGTCCAACCGTCAACCCAACACCACCATGCCTCCTAAACCAGACCCTGGAGTGCCACGTCTACACCTTTTTTGAATGCCTCCAGGGATGATGACTCCACCACCTCTCTGGGCAGCCTGTTCCAATGCCTAACCACTCTTTCGGTAAAGAAATTTTTCCTGATATCCAATCTAAACCTCCCCTGGCACAACTTGAGGCCATTTCCTCTTGTCCTATCGCTAGTTACTTGGGAGAAGAGTCCAACACCCGCTTCACTACAACCTCTTTTCAGGTAGTTGTAGAGAGCGATGAGGTCTCCCCTCAGCCTCCTCTTCTCCAAACTAAACAATCCCAGTTCCCTCAGCCGCTCCTCATAAGACTTGTTTTCTAGTCCCTTCACCAGCCTCGTTGCCCTTCTCTGGACACGCTCCAGCACCTCANGAGCCTTCCTGCCCTCAAGCATATTGACACTCCTGCCCAACCTGGTGTCATCTGCAAACTTGCTGAGGGTGCACTCAATCCCCTCATCCAGATCATTGATGAAGATGTTAAACGAGACCAGCCCCAAAACTGAGCCTTGGGGAACACGACTTGTGACCGGCCGCCAACTGGATTTAACTGCATTCACCACCACTCTCTGGGCTCGGCCATCCAGCCAGTTTTTTACCCAGTGAAGAGTACACCTGTGTAAGCCATGAGCTGCCAACTTCTCCAGGAGAATGCCATGGGAGACAGTGTCGAAGGCCTTACTAAAGTCCAGGTAGATAAGATCTTGGAAACAATTTCTATTCTAGCTTTCTAGCGGAGATAGTTGTGAGTTTTTGTTGGGCTTGTTTCCAATGGGCTTGTCCAGTTTTTAATGGACTTTCTGTTTATCATCAGAGCTACTGTTGTCTGCAGATTGATCTCTTCATAAACAACAGCATTTGTTCAAGGGGACCAATTGTTTTAGATTCAAAATGTCACAATCCTACTTTTACTGGAACTATGTCATCCTCTCTCACTTTGCTGTTCAGGTGTTTAGGTTTGCTTTTGCCATTTGCGGTGAATTCTCAGATATCTCATGTCAAATATGGGATATATATTTGAACATTTGGTGGGGGGTTAGATTTCTGGATTTTCTTTGTCAGTTTTATGAAAGAACTTCCATAAGTCTTCATCCAGAAAAGGTATATTTGGAATGGACTGTGTGCCTCACAAGAATTCTCAGTGCTTAGCAAGATGGAGTCCATGCTTCCCAGCAAATTTTTTTTTTTTTTTTGCATATTTTCAGATGTGTTCGGTCTCTTTCCTCTGCTGTTCCATTTGTGTCCATCCTCCATCTACCCCCTTCTGTATCTCGTGTTTTCCCGTACCTTCCTTTTCACTCCCTTCTCTGTGCTCCTTTTTTGCCACCTCACTCTAGTTGGCTCCATTTTCCCAAATGCATTCCCCTTTATCTTTCTCCCATCTCAACCACAACCTGTTGGTTCTTCTTTCTCCCATCTCAACCACAATCTGTTGGTTTTTCTTTCTCTAGAGCCCTGATTAAGAATGTAGGTGATATCCTGCTTATTCACACTCAGTCTCTAGTGCTGCCCAGCAGACTTTGTGAAGCTTCCATGTCTCCATGTAATGATTAGTTTGGTTACACTCTGTTTCTTCTTACCCAACATATCTGGGTCACAGGATATATTCAGAGTCATATCTGATTACTTCAGTTATAGAAATAAAGCTTTTCTATCATTTTAACTATTATTAGCCTTAAGGACCTAAAAACCTCAAACTGAGCTTGATTCTGTTTTTGTACATGCATTATTAGTAATATTGTCTATTACAGTTCTGCTAGAGAGGTAGTCAGGTGTATTAGTGTAATCCCAATGGCAGTAAAGAAATTACGAGGATGTATGTAGGTGTAATTTTGCCTGCGAACATGTGTGTGTATATGCATATATAATAATATATGTATATGGAGACAATTATATGGAGGCACTGTTTTTTTCTAGTGATGATGCACAAATTGGAAGAAATGAAACCTGGCTTTTGAGCAGGAGCAAGTGAAAAAGAATTATGCTTACTCTGAATGACAACCTGAGAAAATACACCTGGAATGCTTCTACATAATTTTTTACATTTAAAAATTAGAACTGTAATTTTAAAGTTTTGCCTTGTATTTGCTCAGCCTCAAAGCCCTATATAGTGTCATACATCAGAAGACTCACATAGTTCCTTCCAGCAGCCTCTAATAATACTTTTAAACTAGAAATGCATCACATTAGGGAAATAAAGTGATCAAGATCCTAGCAGATAGCCTACTAGGCAAGGTGAACCTCTGATCTGATATATTATTGCAGTTCAATTGTTCCCACATCTCAGAGCTGTGGGAGAGATCATGTATCAGATGTGGACTACATGTTTTCAGAAGATGCACTTAGCTTTTTTCTTGGCTTCTTGGCTAACCTCCTTAAGTCAAAGAATCGTTATTGTTTGTCATTTTGACATAGTGTGGCTGTGCTTTTTCAGTTTATATAATAAACTGGTTTGGGCCTCAGATTTTATTGCAATGTTTTAAAGGTGGTTCGCACTAGAAGTTTATCTCATGTAATAACGGATATTCCACAGGTAATTTGTTACGAGTGAAACTCTCTGTAAAGTTCAGGAACAGTCAAACTTTTTACAGGAATTATGAGGCAGGTCCAAATGGTGTGCAGTGGGCATCTGACCCTCCTTTTTCTGTTCTCTTGTGGTATTGCATGAACATTGCGAGTCACCGAGAGCACAGCTGGATAAGAAACACACAGTCTGCATTAACAAGAATCCTGGCACTCCCAGGTTTAGTTTAAAATAATCATATTCTCCAATATTAGGTTACAGTAGCAGGTAAGAGTCTTTTCCATAGTCCCTGTCCAGCTTCTCCCCTCGATTTAGTCTCCCCAAGTAGCACAGACTTCACCTACAAAGAACAGGTTTCCTACTGGAAAAGCAAACTTACTGAAACTTTCTCATACTGTTGACTAAGTTAATCATTGCTCATAGGTCAGAGATTTCAAATTTTCTTTGCATTAACTGTTGACATTCACACATCAAGGCCTTTTAACTAAATGCGGATGTCAGCAGATAAACTGAAAGTTTAACATTGGGGAAGTTTACATTTTACTTAACAAGGACCATTAATTTGTTAGGACTGCCCATCTTTGATAGTATTAGAAGTGTGTCAGCCCTACCAAAGGCACTGCTGTTCATTATTCATGTTTTCCAATTACTTCAAAATGATTGTACTTACTTCTTTTTGTACACAACTAACATTTTCTTTCCAGAATACATCAATCATTATTAATTTTGTATCTCTTTAGACTCTTAATGTGACAGAAGAAAGATTTGTGTTGGATACACTAGCTGGATGCATAGAATATAAATCCTTATTGGATGTAGTAGTCAATGCCTTTTTTGTTCGGGATGGGAGATACTGCCTGATTTCTGAGCGTAATCTCTATATAGGTAAGTTTCCTTTAAAACATCAAATATGTTTACCATAAAACTTTAAAAAATATTATTTTACTAATGTAAATCTTAATATTATATTACATTTGAAGCATTGTCATTGTCCCCAGTGCAGTATGAAATACAGGACCTTTTCCAATGGCCTTATGACATAAAGCCTAAATCCCGAAATTGTTATTTAGTCTAGACTCCCACAGGTGTTAACTGGAATTTTAGCTTAAGAAAATTCTGCAGAATATGCCTGCAGATTAGGTCACGTGCAGATGGAAAATAGCATCGGTGACTGGAAGAAGTACCTTGGAATTTTAACCATCACTTTAAAAATGTTCTTCAGTGATTTCACTTTATTCTCTTCTATGCAACCTAGTACCTCTGTCATTCAGATATGAAATTGTATAACAAAGCTCTGTCTGCTGAGGAACACAGCATGTCTCACAGTATGAAGATACAATTGTCTCTACCCATACATGGGTTTCTTCGTTACTGACCATCACAGTGACATAAATAGACTTCTGTCTGTCTCCATGAGTGAGGTCAATTATTTTCCTTTTGTTAGTTACTTGGTTAGAATCAGTTACAATACAACTATATCTAATAGTGTGAGCTAGTTAATCAGAGTAGTTACTACTCCCAAAGTTATTTCAGGCATTGAGAAGTACATTAAAAAGTAATTTTAAAATATTTTTATGCTATGCATTTAATACACATACACTGAAGTTGATTTATTAAGTCCCTAAATAAGTTGGAATCACACGTCACACTGGCATTGGTTCTCTAAGTCAGGTATGTTCTGAAGCTTTGTGGATACTTTGGAAAGTCCAGTCAATTTAATTCAAAGTGGTTGAAAAATACAAAAAACATATCTAATATAGGTAGATGTACATTTTATGTTTTAAAAGCTATTAGATTTTTATGGCAATTCTGGTTGCTTCTGTCACAATCTGGAAAGGTATAGAAATCTAAATCAAATAACAAGCAAAAGGGAATCTAAACTGTCAAGGATGAAATTAATAGTATATTGAGTTTATTCTGAATGGTAATGCTTCATTGTCTCCATTTCTCCAAAGCCGTGTTTTTCAGTGTCTGGGGCACATAAATTATACCTTTAAGCTGAGTGTTGCTATAATTGGATTGTCAGGACTGGTCCACTCAAAAGCCTCCATTAATCATAGGCAGAGGGTAGGCCCTGGAAAATTTTCCTTTATCAACAAGTTGAGAGTCTAAGGTCATTGGCTTACATTTTTTTAAGCTGCTTGTGATTCCCTTTGCCAAGCTGCACTGACACTTAAATGATCAAAGCTGCTTATAAAGGCTGTTGCTATGTGTGAGCAGATTTGAATTTAATAAAGCTTGCAGGAGATAAATGTATATTCTATTAAGACTGCTTAAATATGTTGCTATGCTAAAGCACGAGATTGAAGTCTAATGATACACTGAGTTGGCTACAGCACATGGGTCAGAATTTACTGATTTTATCATTACTGTTTGGTGGCAGCTAAAATACTGCAGTGCAAGTGAAGCCTGATTGATCAAAGTGAATATGGTCAAATGAAAGCTGATACAGGAGCTCATGAACTTTGCAGGTCTACAAAAATCTCACAGCACTGACTGTGCCTCTTCCTGTATCAAACTGCATACTTGCCAGAGGGGGTGCAAGAATCAGATTTGGATTTCCCAGAGAATTTCACAGTTTAAAAACTTGGGTTTTTTTTAATTTGGAAAAAAAACAAAAATTAAAACACTTTCTGAAAAATGGTCACTTGAAAAAAAAAAAAAAAGGAAAAAAAATACTAGAAATATGATTTTTTTTTTGTTTAAAATTTTTAATGTATAATAAACTATTGTTTTGGAACAGAAGAATAAAAGCTATCCTCTCTGAAAACATTAAAAACAGAGTTTGTTGAAAAATTCACTATCAAAGCTTTCTTTTATGTCTCCTGTTCACATTACATTTTCTCAGAATAAGCTTGCTTACATTGAAAATCCTGGTTACATTAAAAGAGATCTGTTTCCAACAATGTAATGCTGTCAGAAACTTTTCAGTCATGTCTCTCAGGAGCCATCTGACTCCTATTCTCCCTGCCTTGTTGCCAGACTAACACAGAATTTCACAGATGGAATATGGAGATATTTGTTGTATAAGCTGGTACTAGTACCCAAAGAAACAGGCCACCCTTTTTCTCATCACTGGCCACTCATTCTCACCCCTATGTCATATCTTCTCTTGAGTCAGAACTTGTGTTTAGCAGCCATCCGGTGAACTGATCAAGAAAGTGCTTCAGGTTAAAATTCACAACCTGTTTTAACTTGGCTGTGTGGGTGACTGTACTTGCCCAAGAGAAGCAGCACCAAGAAGTAAAAGGAGGGGATGGGAACAAGCAATTAGGGGTTGACAGAGCTGCTTATTTTAGTGGTGATGTTGGCATAATGAAATGACTGTGAAATCATGGCAATATCTTACCTTCGGCCTTACAGGGTTCCAAATGCTGCTATGGTAGATCTCCCAGTTTTGCAAACAGGTATTTGCAGGCATCAGAAGGACCTCTATGAATTACTTCAGATAGCTACAATTGTTTTACATTTTTTGTGTAAGTGGCCAGATCCTCAGCTGTTAGAATTTCCATAAAATTGTGTAGATTTGCACTAGCTTGGATCTGACTCTTGAAGGAGGTATCTAATTTATATGAACCATAGCATAGAGTCACAACGCTAATAATGAACATATGGTTAACATTATATTATAACTTCATATTACAGTTTGTCATTGTCAAGCATTATATTGCCCAGTTGGATAAAGAAAATTGAAGACTATTTGAACTTAAATTAACAGTCTAAATCCCAGACTGTGCTGAGTATAGGATATAGGTTTATTAGAATTTCCTGCTGCATTTTAAATGTATGTATCTTTTGATAGTTATTTGTTATCTGGCTACTTTTCAACTAGAAGAGCTTGGTCTTCAGCACTTCAGCAGAATTGTGAAATCTCTGGACACTGCAAAAATGCAAAAGGTAATGAAAGTATAAAACATTTTTTAAAAAATAATTAATGATCTCTTAATTGTGTTTGATTAATCAAATTACTTTTCTCAACTTTCAGGGTAATTTAAAAAGCTAGTGTTATTTTCTGTTTAAATTCAGAAATTAAATTAGTATTTTGTTATCACAAAAATCTTCAGTTTCTGTACTTACGCAGTGACTATCTCATATTCAGTCAAAGATCAAGTTAAAATGTATTTTATATAATCTGAGAAGGTAGAACAATCACATGATTTACAGTTCATGTGATTTACAGTTGTCCTTCTAACTTGCATACTCACTCTTGGCTCTGCTCACATTCTTTCTTTGACTTTAGGCAGGAGAAGTTTTTTCCATACGCGATGAATCTATTGAAACTTGCAGTTCCTGCTGATTAGTGGGGTTTTTTTCCCTGAAGAACCCACTACCACTCTAATTATCAAGTCTATTGTCCTTCCATCATTTTTTCCCCTTCTCAAAAAACAATTACTCATTTGGAGCTATGCATGTACCAATTGCCCCATTACAACATAGGTACAATTGACCTAACCATTGCTGCCAAATAGAAAGCATGACAACAAAGTTCTGCCTGCCTTTTCCTCTCTGGAGTCACAAATTTGGGTAAATAGGCTAAAAATTAAATTACTGGTGACCCAGCATATGTAAACTTTGATCATCCAGATCTTTCAAAGCATAGTCCAAACACAGTGTTTGAATAACAAATGTGGAATTCAAGAGATAGGCAAATTTTAGTAATTAATACTCAAAAGGCTAAGGTTTATCCTTATACTGATTACTTTGAATGTTCATGTGGATGCCCATGTCTCTCTAATAAGTAGGGACAGAATAGGTTAGGTTGTCTGCATAACGTCTTTAGAAACACTCTATCCACTTTATTTTGGTGGGCTTACAATGGAATGGGTTTTATTAATTCCATTCAGAGACAAAAATGATATATCTCACTAACTGTTAGAAAGAACAGAGAAGTAGCTGGAAGAATTATCATAATCTGGTAGACAGACAAATCACTGTCTCAAATGCTTTCCCAGCCCCTTCTTTGGTAAACATCTTAGACACAAGCCACTGGATTGGATGCATCTTGAGCTCATTCAGCTAGCAACACAATTTTCCCACTTCATGCC
>WAAD01002873.1:0-16173 GCA_013389945.1 Fregata magnificens
ATGAACCTCATACAATGCTTCAAGTTCATTTACGGAAATATTTGTTCGTTGTGTGCTTCAAATATTGTATCTCTTGCAGTCTGGTGCCTCATCAGTCATCTTCTGCTATGGTGGCTGTCACCTGCGCCCTCCAGCTCTACATGTAAATACTTTTATTTTGCTTTCCTCAGTTACTCACTCTGCCAGAATCCTTCCAACACAATGAAGGAAACTGTCAATAAATCAACTTAAAATTGTATGCTATTTTGCAAATGTATGCATAACCAATTTTTCCTTTTTTTAAAAAAAATTAAAATCCATACAGCAGTAGGGCCGGTCGGTTTAGCTGAAGTTTATAGCTTCTGAGAAAAAAAAAGGCAAAGATGTTGCTGGCCAGGAATAAAGGTAGGTCAAAGAAGCTGTGGTTAAGACCATTGATCTGCACATAGCACTTCAATCTAGAAGGTGCAGTTTATTTTTCCAAAATATCATATTTACCCAGTTTGAATTTTTAAAGAAATAAACAATATACAGACTTGTATAATATATTTTTGTAACAAATTACTGTATTTTTATGGTACCTACTTTTAAATTCTGCTTCTCATTTCTGTTCTTCTAAACATCATTTATTTAACAAAAGAAGCTCACGTAATGATCTTGGTTTAATCTTTGAAGTTGACATATCTTCTTACCATCTAATGCAACATAATATTCTCTTTATCACCTATTCTCTTTTTCACAGTCAAGCTCACTGCAGTTTTGTTTTATGCAGAAATCAGTCAGCAATATGACTTGCAATGCACTCTGGAAAACTTTTAGTGATCATAACAAAAAGCAAGAGATCAATGGGCAGTCTTACAGATTACTTCAAAGAAACAAAGGGTGTGCAAACTAAGTTTGTAAAAGCTGAGCCTTCCCAAACCACAGGGGTTTGTATTAAACAAAACAATTCAGTTCTTCTAAAGTTCAGCACTGATTAGCACAGATGTCTGTGTTTGTTAGCAAGGTGCTGCCTTACAAAAAGGTCTTCAAGAGTTTTTCTTTGGTAAGTGACACATAGATCTTGCTGTTATTTCTCATGAGGTATACAATGAAATGTCTTAGAATAAGAGCAGAAACACTGCCAGAAAACAAAGTTCAGAGGCAGATTGTGATCAGAAATCATTCTAATTAGGAATGCATGTAGGATCTGGATGTAGGTTTTCCTTAAGACATCAATAGTAATACAAAATTTAACATCTAATAAGTTACCCATTTGGTATTCCTTTAAAAGAGCACTGTGGCTGGCTTCCAGGAAATTTTGCTGATCATAGATCACCAATTAAGTCATCTTGGGATGGAAAAAAGGAAGATTCAAAGATAGAACTCATAATAGGGACCTCTAAAACTCCCTAAAGGATTGGTGGATGTGATCCTAGAGTTTCTTATGAGATTAATTAATGCAAAAGAAAGAATAATTTAGGTAGATAGTAAAGGCAGAAGACAAATCTGAAGTTTCTGAGTGTCGTTTGTCTATATAACTCTTTATCTCAAAGTCTACTTCTGAAGGAAACTTTTCAATTTCTTGTTAACTAAGTTTCAGCAAATGTTTATTTCATTAAGTTGAAGCCTGAGGTTTACCACCATTACCTAAATACATTTTGTTTAACAGAAATTCATAAATAATGTTAGAGCATTCTTAAATATGATGGGTCTATTTATTTGTTTCTAGAAGATTCATAGGAAGACAGGTAGAGTAGAAAAAGGAGGGATTGGGCACAGGGAAACATTCTGTTTTGGGTCAAAGGCTACCCATTTCTCCATGTTCTGCACAATGTGAGTGGTGCATCCGTACTTTAGTAGCCAGAATTTGTTTAGTGGTGAATGTAAGAACAACTGTAAGAGAACAGATGGTGCCTCTATTCGTCTGGATTTTCCTCCTACCAAGATTTTGTTTATCTCTTCCACCAGATTCTGTTGCTCATCTCCTTTCCATCTTGAATCACTGAATCATATTCAACAACCCTAAAACTTACATTACATTTAATTCAGGACACAATATGGAAACATGGTCAGTATAAAAGTAAAAAAAAAAAAAATCAAATCACAATTATTTCTGCAATCTCATAAGTTTTTCTTATAGATTTACCTTAGTCATTTTAATATTGTCTTCATCTACTGACTTCTACATTACTTCAAAATAAATGACTAAAATTACTACTTATATCTGTTGGCAGACAGTATGCAACGCCCAGCATCATTCATATCTTTACCTGGTTTTGCTTGCTGTTTCAAAACTTTATGTTCAACTGGATTGTAAATGTAGCTTAAATGGAAATGTTGAAAACATTCTAGTTCAAAAGAAGAGCTCTGATTATTTAAAAATCTCCTCAGTCTCCTAAAATTCAAGAACATATGGTAATTCACCCATGATTATTTTTGTTAAAAATGAGTTTAATTTAATGAGTCAATGAAATTAAAGATTTCTTTTTCTGGCAGCTGGCCCTCTTAAAATTCAAGGTCAATGCACAGCATTGATGTAATTGCACAGCCAGTCCATGTTCTAGAGGTGTTGGTCATGTTGAAAATAAACACACTAATGACATATTTTTAATATGTAGCAGAAGTCATAATCAAAAGCAAGCTCAAAGAAAACAAAGTCATAAGCATATTCAAAGTCATTTTCAGGATATAACAGAGCCATCAAGTCTTTCTACTTTGAGGAAATCATGTTTACCTTACTGTTACTCTGTGCATCTATTCAAATGCTGTGCTGTACCTTTTTTGTTCATTAACTGCTTGACATCGTTAAGATTTAAATCATTGCTGAGGATTCATAACCCAGCATTCAGCTGGAATAGTTTCAGAACATCAACAAGAAGATTCAGAACTTAAATCCCAAACCCTTCAAAGAGCATTTAATTTGATAAATCCTGGGGTTACAGTGTGAAAGGAAAACTCTAATAGCACTAATACAATCAGAAGAAGGGAAAGAAACTAATACAGAGAAATGAGGAAACCAGGAAATCCAAACTTTACTTAGTTTAGAATCTAAAGGTCACAGAAATGGTACAATTTCTGGAGTTGATGTGCTGCCAAGTGCCTGAGGAAAAAAAAAAACAAACCAACCCCAACCAACCAAAAACCTGAGATTAAAGAAAAAATAAAAATAATTTTTAAAAAATCCAACACTCCTGAAGGATGCAGCAGAGTTGCCCTGAGGTAGCTCTGCCACACTCAGACGGAATTTGTCATATAAATGCCCTTGTAATGCAGGCCAGCTCTGTTATGTGCCATATCCTTCTAATCGTATCAACAAGACTGGCTTCTCAAGCAGCATAAATGGTGGGCAAGCACACCATGTGAAATTAAAGCCAATGGCAAAATTGTATTATGGCCTAGATTTCACTCACCTGCATGTAAGGGAGATATCCAAAATGAGAGAGATTGTTTGTATCCTTTTCTCCTTTGTGCAAAATGGCCTTTCATTACTCGTAAAAGTTTCAATAGATGAAGTACACAGTAGGAGGTATCTCCATAAAATTTCTTGGACAGAACCAAAAGTGGGGTGCCCTCCTGGACTGATTTCAATGACTTATAGAATCATCTTCCAGAGAAAAAACATAGGTCTCCTCTACTAGAGTATATTTTCTGACCTTCTTTTATACATAGTAGCACATAAATCCTTGCAAGCACACATGCCTGAAAAGAACTCATGCAGAAATAAAAACAGGAGAGAGTGATCTGGAACCAATAAAAAAAGAAAAATGTAAACTTGAAAGGAGCTTTTCCTACAATGTTTCCTCTAAAGTAAATAAAAGAAAAGTTGTTCTTTTTCCTCAGCTGGTGAGTTACTTTTGTTTGTAAATAAGATGTCATTTTTAACTAGAAAAACATAAATACTGAATTTAATGATAACAGCTGTCATTTTCATCTGATATTTATCTTGGGAGCCATTCTGCTCACTACTATAGTTATTTGTTTCTCATTCATGTATTCTAAGTGCATAATGTCAGAAATGATTGATGAATATCTTTTTCAGATTCGTTAATGAAAAAAACGCTATTTCTTATTTTGGGGAGGGGTGTGGGTCAGCTCTTTCAGCCCACTGAAAAAGTTTAGTCTTTATTCTTACAGGCAATGTCCAGGATATTGACTATTCATCTTTCTCATCTAAGTGTCTCAGAGTGGATGGACTGAAATTAGAATTTGGCTCTTCAATATTCTGTGCTAACAGAAGAGCATCTTAAATACAGTGGAACATTATTTTATTAGTTGTCCTTTGCTGGTCTTTCTACAGTTAAACTTTTGAGCAGAGACACATCCAGGTATGCTCTGATTATTCACTTTGGGTTACTAGCTGAAGGATACATAGTGTTTCTTCCTTCCCATAAGGCAGCTGATAGGGCAGAGGAATAGTACAATTGGGGTTTTAGCCTAAAAAGGAGTATCCCTGACATGCAGAGCTCGCCCTGGGGAGTGAGACATGCTTCCTGTCCTGACAGTTTAGACACTGTCATTGTAACAAAGGGAGAGTGACCATATAATGTACAGTAAGGACTTGGTATTGAATGTGGCTACAGCTTCCAATGTGCTTCAACATTATTAAAAAAATTTGTGTAATCTAATGTATATTTTATTAATATATCCTTTATTTAGAAACTGGGCTTTTCAAAGAAATAATATGCTTTATTGAGCTTCAGAGCTATTTAGATGTCTCAGATGAACTGTGTGAATTATCTCTGTAGTAACTCATTGAGCCTTTCCCTTACAGAGAATCTTTGATCCTAACCAAATTATTTTAACACTATGCAACCGTCTGAACTTCCAGAGTCCTACAATCTAATAAGTACTAAATTGTCTAGATAAAATTTTGTTGGGAAAGAGATGCCATTACAAATCACAGCCTTTTCATATTTGTATGAGTTACATTCTTTTAGCTCTATCTATTTCACAATAGTTCATATTTTGATGAGGAAGTCTGGGATAATATTTGTAGTTGGCAAAAATATCTGCTTTGCACTCTGTGTCAAAACTGGACACACTTTGAAATGAAAGACTCACAATTCACTCATTCTTACTTCTTGAGGTTTAGCCAAATGGTATTACCCTTTTCCAAACCACCGCAATGAGAGTTTACATTTTATGTATAGCCATAATTAGAACTATCCCCAAAGTCTGGGGTTTTTTGTTGTTGATGGTGGGGTTTTGTGTGTTTTTTCTTTTGTTTTGCTTTGCTTTGGTTTTAATTGGTATGAATCACCTTTCTGGGTGAAACAATCATTGATGTGCGTAGTGTCCCACAGCATCTATTTGACTCCCACAGACTGTCTTTCCTAAGATTTCTTAATGTGATATAAAATATCCTGGGGTTCTGGCTCACAGGAAATGAATGGCTGCATCTGTTTTTATTATGTACTACAAGAAGTAAGTCCTTGTTGTCAAGCCAAGTGATGCAGGTGGGCTTGGCCTTCCACATTGTCTGTGACAGCAGACCCTGGAATTCACTGTATTTTGTGCCTGATTGTCTCCAAAGCAGTTTGAATACAAGCTAATATGTACACAGCATGATTGATCAGAGGATTAGGATCAGTAGTAAAACAGCAAGTGAACCAACTTGGTAAAATATATGCACAGATGATACCACAAGTCTGAGCTTTACTTTAATCTACTTGGAGCATCCACTACCACAGCAGTGGTACTAGATTTTGCAAATGCCATCATTGGGATTATGACAGACCGGTTCTTCCAGGCTCATTCTTACCTAGACAGGGTCAATCAGACTCTAATCCCTAGTTTAAAAAAAAAAAAAAAAAAAAAAAGTGCTCCTAGGAAAATATTGAAAAGTTATGAGATCTGCTATATATAATTAATATTTCCTTATAACACGCAAACTTTATTCATTAGCAACACAGCTCTACATTCTGTATGTGCATACAGCACGCTTCTGTACCACATAAGGGGTTAAAGTGTAATTTTGTATTTCAAAGTAATTTAAGCAGAGTCACAGAATTTGGTAGTTTCACACTTACAAAGGCAGCTAACAGCCTCGCAAAAGAATCTTATAGGCAAAACAATTGATTTCTAACTTCTTCCTGAGCAGAGAATCTTCACTGCCTAGATCATGTACAATAAAACTGACATCTGAGGGTAGAGCGAAAATATATTCAGCTTTCCTAATCCCTTGGAGGCTTGTGAAATTACTGTCTGAAAACTATAATGAGAATGGGATAATTTGTGACATTTCCCTCTGCTGTTAGAAGGTATTGATTTTATGACATTTTCATTTCTTATTACGTATTATGAGCATAAGACATCAGAATGTTAATATCAGATGCATAGACTAAACAAGGATAGTGCCAGGTAGTACTTTATTTATTTCAATTATTTTTCAGTTTTATGCTGTAGCTATTTTACCAAATCCCTGCAGGCTGTTAGCAGATAAACAATCATTCATAAGCTCTGAGAATCCAGAATTAGAGGAAGCAGCCCATACATAAACTTATTCCTTCCATGAAGTCTACCAGCCAAGTAAGAAAACTTATCCACACTATGCTGAGTTTTGGCCTCCCTTGGTTTACCTAAGACATTAAATTTTTCAGCTGCATTGTCTGCCTAATTTAGACTGTCAGTGCCTTGAGGTAGTTGTCATCTTCCTCCTGACATATGAGGGACCTGCTGAAAATACTATTGTATTCACAATAGGTCCAATACTGTCACTTGTAGTCAGCCCTGCTGCAACTTACTTGTCAGGTCTTTGTGAAGGGTAAGTTCCCTCTTCTAGTGGTAAAACCACCAAGACAAGGTTGTGGAGAAGGCTATCTCATTGAGACTATCTTGAAATTCTTCAAGTGTTGACCTCTTAGCTATAGAATAATAGTCCTGTAATTAGCTTTGCTTACAGCTATGTCCGTGATCACTAAAAAACATACCTGCCTTTTGATTTTCTGGAGAAATCTCTGTGTACCTCTCCCTTCTGCTCTTAGCATATTCATCCAACCCTGTTCATCATACCACGCATGATCAATTCCACCCAAGGAGTGAGCAAGGACTGCGGATTCAGAAGTTCTGGCAAATGCTTGCGAGGTTGCACTGCTGTGCTGGTTTTGGCTGGGGTAGAGTTAATTTTCTTCATAGCAGCTAGTATGGGGCTGTTTTGGATTTGTGCTGGAAACAGTGTCGATAATACAGGGATGTTTGCGCTCTTGCTGAGCAGTGCTTACACAGAGTCAAGGCGTTTTCTGCTTCTCACCCCACCCCACCAGCAAGCAGGCTGGGGGTGCACAAGGAGCTGGGAGGGGACACGGGTGGGACAGCTGACCCCAACTGACCAGAGGGATATCCCACACCATATGGCATCATGCTCAGCATATAAAGCTGGAGGAAGGGGAGGACGTTCAGAAGGATGGCGTTTTGTCTTCCGAAGTAACCGTTACGCGTGATGGAGCCCTGCTTTCCTGGAGAAGGCTGAACACCTGCCTGCCGATGGGAAGGAGTGAATGAATTCCTTGTTTTGCTTTGTTTGTGCACATGGCTTCTGCTTTGCCTGTTAAACTGTCTTTATCTCAACCCGTGGGCTTTCTCACTTTTACTGATTCCCTCCCCCATCCCAGCGGGGGGAAGTGAGCGAGCGGCTGTGTGGTGCAGTTGCCAGCTGGGGTTAAACCATGACAACTGCATACTGCCAAAAAGAAACTGAATGAATGAAATGCCTGCAGAGAAATGTACTGTCCAGGCTGAATAGCACAATTATATTCTAAGTAAATGTATGCCAATAGGATACTAATCATATATAAGGTGCTATTTTCTAGAATCATGTTTTTCTGCAAGAATTCTATACATAAGAGAACTATTTACGGTATCTATGTAGCAAGAGATAGCTGCATTGTAAGGTGGTTAAAAAAAGGTGGATACTTGCAGTGATCCTGGCCAAGACTATTGTACACTGAGGAGTTAGTGATCCACGTAACAGCCAACCTGTGCAGGTCCGGGCCCGTTCTGTGCTACACTGCACATCCGTCGTGGCCTTCAGGCACATGTTGTGCTGCACAAATCCCTTGGCCATGGGGTAACCTCAGCCACCTCATTGTAACGGAGGAACCAGCCGGCAGCTCCCACTCAGTACTGGGGATTACACTACCTGCGTGGCCTTGCCTTTAGCTAATGCTGCAGCAAGAAGTTTTCATGAGAACATAATTTCTGTTTGACTATAGAAATGATAAATGCAGTTGTTTCCTTGTCAGAGAATCCTGTAATAGCTTGAAAGACTGAAAGGGGAGAATCTCTGCTATGGACAGGGTCTCCGTGGCATGTTGCACGTAGCTCAGAGTCATGTTCGATGCTACGCTGCTTGGGGCTCCCAGCGTCGAAAGAGGCATAAGATTATCTATGCTGTTCTCTTTTTACAGTGTTAGCTCTAATAAATAGCATTACAGAGTCTGCGTGCCTTTCTTACTGGGTTCACAATGAACCAGCACCTTCCAGTGCAAAAGAAAAACAGGAAGGTATCTGTTACTCACTAACTTAACGTTTAGCCCCAGAATCAAGCTTTGACTATAACTTTGGTCACCAGCGTTGACGAGAATATTAACACCATTGCTGAACTATGGAGTGACTAGTCCACTTGTTTCTCAATTCAGCTGCAAAGAGGAATAGGATTTCTGTTCATTCTTGAACAATGTCTGCGTGTGATCAGGGTCTGGTTATGAACATGGGCATGGAGAGGGGTGGAAAGGACAAATTATGTGCTCAGTGAAGTATGGCTGGTTACATTCTGCTGGATTTTATGCCTTTAATATTCCCATATGACTTTCTGAGGCAGGGAGGTGTGTGTGTGGGGAAGATGGAATAAGATCTGATACATCTCTCTGCCCTTTCAGGACTTCAAGGGATACTTGTCTGCCAGATTCACTGCAGAAAACAGGGAACAAACAGCAGCAATGAATAGACAGTCCCACTTTTTCTACTGCCAAGTGAGAGTTGATCCACAGGCATTTTTTGGTTTTTAACTAGTAATCATGAAGCTGCTAAAGATGCATCTCACATTCTGATGTCATACTGAATCCATAAAATTGTTATTATGTGTACCTGTAAATATATATTTATACATGCACATATAGGGCACAAAGCCATTCTATGCACAAGTTAAAACAGAGGAACAAAACCCACCAAACTTTGATTAATTTCATATGTTTTAGGAAGATCTGAAATTAAGCATAATGAATGTAGAGTTATCTCCACAGTAGTTGCAATGGTCTGTAGACTTGAGTTATAAGTAACCTCAACTTCAGAAAGTAATCTCAACATCAGAATGTATAACTTAGCCCTCAAATATGTGGAATGTTTGCTAGAGAAATTGTTGGCCTAGAAGAGGACTATAGATATAGCTACCAACAGTAACAGATACATAAACTGGAAGAATTCAAAACCAGTTTCAGATGCATGGTAGCTCTGGCACATACCTCGGTCATGTTTTGAATTTTAATTCCTCCTTGTTTGTGAACAGTGTTCATTTAGTGTTGGTCTAAATCATCATATGCTGTCCAAATATTCTAATAGGCAAATAAGGAGGACAAGTCATAACAATTTGACTTCCTTGTAATCTGAATCAAGGCAGCCCATTAGACTCAATTTTTTCCCTGATACAATAATAGCAGTATATTCGAATCTAACCAATTCATGCCATGGATGTCCTTAACTTAGCAACTATCTACTTGCAGACATATTATCATCTATAATTCTTTCAGACTCACAAAATGCTTCCACTTATTTTAACATGAAAAAGTTATGGAAAGGAACAGATCATCTATCTGAAACCACTCAAAGCTTCCTGATCAAAAGAGAGGCACACTACAATGTCTGAATCATCTCACCATCACTGTGGATGTGTACAATGTAAGAGAAGAAATATTCTTTCTCCTTGGCCATCTGCATTTAAATTGATACATTATAAGAAAAAACACAAGCTGACCTGGGAAACAAAAATTTTATCCTATACTTGATGTGGATATAATGGATTTTAATTTTTTTTGTAAGTTCACTGTGGGGGAATTCATAGCACATAGATAATATTGTACAAAAATAAGAACTAAGGTATAAGGGAAAAGAAATTGTTATTTTTATGTCTTGTGAAGTTGACTAAGTTGCAGATGTTGTACATGAACCAGATTTGTATCAACTTTATATAGAGCTTTCTCATAGAAAGGTATAGTGAAGAGAAGGGAAAAACAATATCATAATAAGGTCAGAGGATGAGAGAATAACGGAGTTGTCCAGAAAATAAAGCCACACTGGGATCTCATAAACTGGTATATCATTCCTCTAGGTAATCAAAAACATTCAAAATATCGTTCAAAATGTATCTGTCCCTTGTGGGGACTATAAACGAGCCAAGCTTACTTTGTCTGAAATAATGCTTTTATAAAGAAAATATTACAACCAGGGAAAAGCTTTCCTTGTATCCCTTAACAATAAAGTCTGAAAATACAATGTTATTGAAATTCTTATGTGTACTTCAGAAACAAAATCATTTTGGGTTTCTTTAAAGAAACACAGATTGTGTAGATTTTATCTGATTTATACAGTGTAATCATATTTATATCATAATTTTTCTAGTTTGTAACAATAGCCTCATAAATATTTTATTAAGTTCTCTTTCAACATAAATACTTCAATTTCTTGGGGTCACAATTTGATCTGAGTGCAAATAGCTTTAAGCAGCAGGGGTCCAAGCCATAGATATGTATTCAGATTTGGACCCAGCTACTAAAGTGGAATATTTAAATGCTCATATACAGTGTTCACGCTGTTATGGAGCTGGAGAACAAAAGTGATCAAACATACACGTATTCCACATTACACATTCAGAAAGAAACACAGAGAAAAAGAAGGAAAGAGAGAAAGAAGGAAAGAAAAAAAGAAGAAAGGAAAGAGAATTATTAAGTGCATTTCTTAGCTTGCATTTCTCTCTAATATGACAGTGCTCAGTTCATGCCTGTCTTGCACACACTCAGAAAGACATATTTGAGTTCTCATAATTTTAGTCTTATGCTGTTGTCTTCCTACATGGAGAATGTAAGTATACTTTCTTTGGGCTGGTGCCAACCCTTGTGTATTCAAGGTGTTTGCCTGTATATCCCTCCACATTCTCTCCACAGACCTTTGTTAGTGGCAGAAATCTCAAAGAAAATAACATTGCTGAGAGTTTCATTAAAGTAAGTTAGCAGGACTGTGAGGGCATGAGGGGAGAACAGATGAGGTTAGTTATCATTCCGGTGGAAAAAGACATAGTGGGAATTCTTACTCCTTGGCCAGTGGAGAACCCACAGAGGAAGCTTGCAGCTGCCAGGTGATGAGAAAACCATTGATTAATCAATGCACCTTTTGCATTAATTGATATTGCAGCAATCCAAGCATCAATCAGGCAAATGTATCAAACCCCAGGCTTATTTTCACATCCTCTTCCTCTTGTTTCTGTTCCTGAGTCTCATTTTAAATGCAGCCTTAGTACATATTGGTATTTACAGTTGGAATTTTCTCTAAGCAAAGTCTGTGGTATCCAGCACCATATTTACCATTGCTAAACAATACATGGCTTCTGTTCTATAGATTGCAGTGATATTTCCTTATACATTCAGGAACATATCATCATCAGTTACTTAATCATTATTGGACTGGCTGGCTGTTCTTGGTTTTAAATAGTCCTATCTGATCATAAATTTTACAAACAAGATTCTGCCAGAGTATTCACCTTAGAGTAGATGGTCCAGTGAGGTTTAAGAGAAGAATACTTATTTTTACATCACAAGGCCTGTTTCACAGGCACAGTCTCTGAGCCCACTCTATCCGTCATTTAAATACCCTTATTCTGTAGAGTAGACAAAAAGATATATTTAACCAGATTTATCTCCCTCACCACAGCGATACAACTATCAGACATATGAGAGAAGCCCTGGATATAGTCCAAACGATAACATGTACAGAAAAAGACTCTTTTTTTTTTTTCCCCCCACTCCAACCATCTATGCAGATTCTGGTCATGTTCATACATTGACTAAAGTCTCAAAAGCATGTCTCTTCTAGCAAGTATGAGGGCTTCTATTATATCTCTCTTCTATGATATCTCTCTATATAAGACAGATGTGCAGCTCTGTAGTTTGGATAGTGGGAAGCACAGGAATGTCTGCCATAGCTCTGCTTTACTGGAAAATTCCCATGTGCCCCAAAAATGCATTCACAGATTCATTTCCACTCTTTGAAAGATACTTAGTTCTGAGCGGCTGGTTTCTGGTAGAAATTATCTGGAGGAGTGTCCCAGAAAATCACTCTTTAGTTATAGGTTGATTGACTAGATATACTTCCACTTACTGTGAGACTGTCATGTGGAAGTTAAAAGTGTTCAAATACGGACACAAAGCGAAAATCAAACAAATGGAAAACTACTTAATAAATGATAAAACTCAAACTCGCAGATATTATTAACTAACTAATATAGCTAAAGCATTGCCACTGTTTCTCTAATCAAGAAGAAATATCATTAAACAGTATTTCAGATCACTTTAAAAAAAAGTATTATCCATTGCAGTCTCAATTTTTAGCAGAGTTTCTGAAGATTAATCACACAAATGAGGCTTCTGATGGAAAACATAAAGAAGGCTTTCTTGCTGCAAGTTATTTTTGCAACAGAACTACAGTATGTTCATTCAATTACTACACAGATCAAATGCATGCAGGTATGGGTTCAGTTCAGTCAGTTTGCCATCAGTCACAGAAGAAATTATAGAAGCCATTTTAAGACATCAGTTCAGGAATCCTTGGAAAGGCACAGCTTGATCAACAGTGTGCACTTTCAAATATGGAGATCATGCTTTAAATACACTGAATCCTTTGAAGGTATTATTACCATAGCCAAGGCATTTAAAATGGTACATAAAGTTGTTGGGCTCTTTTTTCCCCTTTAGGCATTTATCAGCGTTTTACATCAATGGTTAATATCAAGGGTATGAAATCATGAAACAGAAAAAACCATAGAACATTCAAAAGTGGCTGAAGGTTAGGAAACAAACAAACACACAAACAAGTAATATGCAGGGACATTAAATTATAGACAACTTTTCTTCAGCAAGCTGCTTCTAGGGTGATGAAGAAAATCAAACCCTCCTCATCCAATTTGATAACTGTTGTGCCTTAGGTAGGAATGTAAGTAAATAATGCGGAAGAAGCAGCCTGGTATCTCTCCTAACTCCATTTCTTTTCCTTCACTTGACTCCCAGGAAAATTATGGAGAGGGGTTTTGTGTGATCCTCCTGTAAAACTCCATAGTGTGATGGAACTCAAGGGTGGTAAAGAGGAAGCAAACACTCTAGCAAAATATACTGATTCAGTAATTTTGGATCAGATGTTTATCTACTTTGGAGCACTCTGTGCATCAGGTAATTCACAAAGAAAGTGAATGCAGCACACATTTTGAATCCTTCATTAAGTAATTTTCTTTTCCTTTGGCTGTTCACTATTAAAATCTGATGTGTGACAGAAATACATGTGAGAAGCATCAGTTAGAAATAATCCTGTATGGAAAGAAGGAAAGATGAAAATTGCTGAAAGATAGAACCGTGATGGTAAAATGTGAAATATCCCAATGCCAGGGTAACTAACTCTACATATCCCAGGAAATCTTATCTACAACAGACAAAATATCATGGAGTTAAGTTCCTTTGGAGAAGATGGTGTTCCTTAAAATCCACCAAAAACTTGCTTTGAATAACATTTAGCACACTGCTCTCTAAAGCAAAGCTATAAGCATGGGCACTGAGGAATACCCCTGGCATTTCTTGTTATTAGTAAATCAAGATATTTTCAAGTTGTTTACCCGGTGTTTCAAATTTTTTATATATTAAACTACTTTAAAATTTATAGTGCTTGTGATTAATTATGAAGACTGTTCACTGGCCATGAATATACTTGAATGCTCAATGAGAAGAAGGTTTCTAATCATTGGAAGTGCATAATCCCATCCTCATAGCATCAGCAGTTCACAAAAGCCTCAAGTGGTATTGAGAGAGTTCAATAACATTAGGAAATACAGTATTTGAAGTGCAGCAGCAGTACCTCAAATACAAAGTACGGAACACAAAAGGAGCCTGAACTCGATGACACCGGAGGTCTCTCCCTGTTATATGTTTATGTTTATAGCTTATGGACACTGTTGTCTATTAACTCCAGTATCTATTTTGCAATAGGAGAAATGCAGGGGAAAATCTTCCTAATTTCTTGATGATCAAGTATAAAATTTGACTATTTTTGTCTTAATATATATTTAATATATGCCTAAAAGTGAAAATTAAAAATTAACTGTCTTAACATGTTTAAGGACTCTGACTTCCATGAAATTTTCACAGATATTTTGAGCTGGCTGTATGTTTTTGGCATGAATGCAAATGCTGTTTGCAACAATGACAAGTACTGATCTTCAAATCATTCGTGGCCCTTTAGTGGTGCATTTGGGGCTCATTTGTTTCTGCTTTTATAACTTATTATTTTGTTTTACTAATTATTTTACATTATCTCTCTTTGGTTTTATGCCAAAGACTTTTTTAATGAATACATCAATTTTAAGAGAAATAAAGCAAATGTAACAAAAGCAAAATACTATTCTTATATACAAAGAGTTGCAAGACAAAAGTTCCTATGAAAATAACGCCTATTAAGAGCATAAATATGTTCAAGTAGAACTAGAAAGTGGTGTTGTTTCCTCCAATGGTAAAAGGAAAAAAGCTTTGCCTGAAAAAGTGTGACAGAAAAGGGCCATAGGGTAGACAAGAGTGGATTTAGAAATTATTTACCTTCTCAGACGATTTTAGCAAACCAGTTTTTTAGCTCTATCTGTCTTGATTATTTGAAACTAAATGTTTTGTGCAGGAAATGAAAATAGGTTGATTAAGCATATTCTCATCTTCACCCCATGCGTCCTGTATATTACTATGACACCCTGTGATGTAGGATAGCTACAATGCAGAGGTAATAGATGGGAAATTGTTTCAGGCCCCAGTGGTTCTGGTGTATGATTATGATACAGGCTAGCAATCATAGAAATTGCTTCTGAAAGTCATATACAGCTCACCCATTCACTGAGCTGCTCACAGAAGCCAGGGGATTTGTGTGCTTCAGCAAAGCATATGTTATAAAAGAGTTATTTATAATGAAGTCTTGCAGATGAGTCTTATTTCTCTAACTCCGTCATGTGGATTATAGCTTGTGAAGACAGGAAAGAAGAGTTATACCGAACTGTTCTGTAAGTCATTATCTCCCCTTGACATATGGCACAATTTCTTGTTGGAAGCAGATGCTGTCAGTGTAGCAACCTAGCACCAATGAAGACATTGTCAGTTGTATGGTTACGTTACAGAGAGTGCATAATTAGTCATTTTACATCTACTTTTACTTTATTTTGACAATTAGGAAGTTGAACAAGAGAAGTCTATGGAGGAACTGTGACTTTTATACTTCAGTCAGAACGCAGACTTGAGAATTGAGGAGTATGTACTTTGCACCTCTTCCGAGTTCAATTTAAATTGAACTAGCACTGAACTAACAGGTTCTCTGAATGTTTTTATCATAGATGTACCTAAACGTCTGCTGTAAATTGAAGTAGGCTAAACGTATTAGAAATTAAGTAGATATTTCCTTGGAAGTATCTATGTTCTTTCTGAAAAGTTTCATTTCAGACATTTAGAAAGTATCTAGTACTACCAGTATTATACAATATTTATGGTAGTATGTCATATGAATCAAAAAAAGGAAAGGAAAATAAACATCCCCTGAGAACATAATGGAAATTATGCTTTGCAGATATTGTAGAACTCTTCACTTTTCTATGAAAGCTATGAAGGAAAAGCTGGCCAAACTTTTCCATTGACTCAGCCTTCAAGCACGGATTTTAAGGTTTTATAAAGTTGCTGATTATGTTTTCTGACATCATGGTAGCCTGTTAAAACTAGCTTGGAACTACTCGCTGGATGTACTAGGGTCTAATCTGACTTCCAGTGAGGTCAACAGAAAGACTGTCAGATGAGGCCCTCTAACAGGCACCTGTGACTGAGATGTGTTGCTGGGTGAGTCAGGTGCAGGAAAAAACCAGACAACCTTCAGGAACTGAACAGTTCAGTTTTCGTTGCTGAGAGTAGTTTCTGATTTCGGGACAGCATTCCCAGACCTTCA
>WAAD01002874.1:574-13093 GCA_013389945.1 Fregata magnificens
TTTTCCCCTTTTGTTCTTTTTAAAACCAGGTTGAAGCAATCTGTTTAAAAAAACCCCAAACACTATAGGAGGAGATTAGTATGTATTGGTGAGAGGTCAATAAAGCGTGCTAATAAGTCACTTTAATGTGTTATACGTGTGACTTCTAGAAAATGGTAACTACAAAGAATGAATTTGTTATGTCTCTGATTACAGGAAGAACTTGCTGCTAGTAGGAAATCTGTGGATAGATGGTTCATATGGCTGAGCCTGTGATGCCATTCCCTCATTTCAAATAAAATTACCTCATTTTAATGCCTACATTCTGATTTTTTTTTTTTTTGAGGCATTTTAATCAATCCCTCTGAATTATAGGTATAATACCATTTACCTTCTAAGATGTAGATTACAGTCTCTGGTGTGCAGCCTGGAAGAGATACATGAAATAAATAGGAATCTTACTCTGCTCTTTGCCTGCATGTCTCTCCTTGAATGCCTAATATAAGCTTACAAACGATTTAAACAGCAACTTTTACCGCGTTGGGACATGCACAGCAACTCTAATTCGACCTAAACTTATTTTGGTCTCAGAAAATCCAGTATTTGATTCTGTCTGGTGCGGGTTCTTTTTTTAAGCTTCATAGATGTTGATTTTTTTGAATATATGTTTTATAGGCTATAATCAAAAGGAAAATGTGTAAACATTCCACAGCTACGTACTTACAAAGGGCCAGTTTGGCTATACTTGTTTATGTTCAAAAGTTATACATTCAGAATGTAAGGCAGTGAATCTTCAGTCTGGATGCATGAAATTTCCGGATCTGAGAGCATTTTTCTGTACTGACTTGATGCTTTCTTACTTAGGTTCAACATAAAAGTGCAATTGCAGATTGTAGCAAGCTTCATGCTCACTGGTGTTTCTGGAGGTGCAAAGTATGCCCAAAATGGACAACTTTTTGGCCGCTTTAAGCTCACTGAAACGCTTTCAGAAGACACTTTGGCTGGACGGCTGGTGATGACCAAAGTCAATGCTGTTTATTTATTGCCTGTCACTAAAGAGAAGTCAGCACAGACCCAAGGAACCAAAGAGAAGGTTTATGAAGCAGCTATTGAGGAGAAAACAAAGGATTATATCTTCTTGAGGGTATCCAGGGAATGCTGCGAAGAACTTAATCTTCGGGCAGATTGTGAAATGCAGGTAAGTCTGAGTGGAAGTGGTTTTCGTATGGGAACTGTTTGCGTTGTGTCTGTTTTGGCTCCACCCAAAATAAATGCTTGAAAATATGAAAAGGAATTTTGTTATTCATCATCATACGCGGAAAGCAGAGCACGGATGAGTATTTCAGATAGGTGAAATCTTTTTATATGTAAATATACACATATATATGTGTGTGTGCGTGTGTTGTATGTATAGATGAGTCTTATTATTTGGAAAAGAAATGAATATTTTAGAACTGTCACAGAGTAAAAATACATTTTAATGAATTTCATTTCTGGCAAAATTCTTCTGAGATGGTTAGACATTGCTTGCAGATTTTTGCTTGTATATTGCATGGTTTTGAGAGTGTGATTTGTAAGCTGTCTTGGACATTGTTTTTTATGTCTCTGGTTCAAATACAAAGCCCTCTCTCTATGGACTTGTAAAGGAAAGCTTTGTCTTATTTTTATTTTCCTGCAGGTAGGTGTTTGTGGGTAGTTCATGGACTTTCTTTCACCAGACCTACCCACCCTCTTCCCTCTCATTCTAAAACCACTGAATATATTGCTTACTCCTGCTGCCTGGACTTTTCTCCAGCTTAGTCTCTCTGATGTGGCTTCTGTCTATTGTTCTGTCCATTACAGCTATTCTCACCAGAGACCTCAGGAACCTTTTCTTAATGAAGTCAAAGGAGGGAGTTTTCTATTCCTGTGTCATTCCCCCCCCAACAAACAAACGAAAACAACACCACAAAAAACCACCAAACATAAAACCGAAAAATATGTGCTGTTCTTGACATAGCCAGCTAGGACTTGGTCTTTGATAACTTGCATCTTGGATTCCTTATTTTGTATCCTCCCATTCTTCTTGTATCCTCCCATTCTTCTTGTTTGTGTCATTGTGGATTCCACTATTTGTTCCCAGGCCTGAGGTGAGGTTAATTTTTAATAAGGTCTGTTGAGGTTATGAATGGGCCTTGTGCCGCTTTCTGTGCCTGTATCAGAACAAACAGAATATTGTCCTTCAGCGGAAGAGTCTTCAACTTACAGTATTTCCTTGATGAAGATGATGAGGGTTGGTAGATGGAGGCATGAGGAAGGTGAATAAATACTTTTGTTGTGTATATCCTGTGTTTCAGAATGATAATACTTGCCTCCACGGCTCTTGCTCTGCTAACACTTATATCCAAGACAGATATTTATCTGTCTTGGAGGCATTCAGTCACAAAATGAGGAGTTATAACACTTTTGCTGGAGAAAATTGTGTTGGCAGTAAGATCAGGCTTTTGTTTACTTTGCAGTTAACATGAAATGGGTGAGGATACTTTTTTTTTTTTAAAATATTGTATCATTTGCAAACAAGATAGTGTATTAGATGTAAATGCGTGTAACGGAAGACAAAGCTCTAGTTAAGTTAAATACCTAAACTCCTCACCCATCCCCAGTGTATGTCTGCTGTAGACCTTGTGATTGATCTTGTTACCAAACAGAAATAACCTCACATTAAGGTCACGGCAATTGCTTGAAATGAATGCAATTTCACCATCCGATTACCTCCTCCCATTCATTTTGTTTTGGGGAAACATATGCAAGAATCCTAATGCCTTAATTTGACATGGATAATTGGTCTGGGAAGACTTACGTTGTTCTGGGCTCTTGGCTTTGTGGTTTTCTTTTTCTTAAAACAATAATTAAACTTACTAATTGATTCTATCAGAAACTGCACTGGAATGCAAAATGAGCTCAGGCTTCAGTAACTGGCTTATTTTTCCTTGAGTGTCTTATAAAGCTTTGCCTGAGGCAGCAAATCTATTCTGCATTAAAAATGGGGTCCTAAAGTTATTTGTAAAATCATTTAGTACTTCATACATATATCAGTGAACTGGTGGTCAAATCCTTGAAGTGTTACCTATATTTTAATGAATTCTAATTGTGAGGAAATTTTTTCTGATTAAGTATTGACTGAAAATTTGGAAAGGGATCCTCAGGTTAGAACTGAGGATATTATAATTCGGTTGTATAGCGTTTTTATTAAAGATGCTGGAAATTTTGCTGTTGTCTTCAGTGGAGTTAGTATTCCCTATGTGATTCTTAAACATTGACAAAATTGCTTTTATTTCTGTAGGTTTTGGATAAGTTAAGTGGTTTCCTTCCTTTCCTCTTCTAATAATTCATCTTGGAAGCTTCGTGATCACTTGTTTGCCTGTTGTCCTGGCTTAACTATAATAAATACACAATTCTGCTTTTATGAAGTGCACCGTTCATGAAGGTGGGATGGAGTGAACTGGTGCTTCAAACCCCCTTGGCTGCTCCTCTTTTTGGTGACCAAATTAACATGCCACTGTTTTATTTTTGGAGTGATTACTGTGTTCTGTGTCCTCTTCTGTGAAACTGGCAATGGATTAACTTCCTTTCCCACTGTTTTCTTTTTGTGGAATATATATTAAAGCAGGTTACATGCCTCTCCTTCACAGATGGCCTCATTCAGTACTCTGCAACAGCAAATATAACTATTTGATTCAATCCAAACTGGATTAAAAACAAAACAAATCGCAAGCTGTTAAAAGAAAGTGGTGAATGCAGGTAGATAATAAGAGGTATTTAATGCTAGGCACCTTGCTTGGAATCCCAGAAGGGGCTATTAAAGTGTTGCTCAGATGAGCATCACAGTTCTTCTGCATTTAAATTATCATTGTTATGTTGGGTGGTCTCTTGTTAGCTTTGGATCTGTCTGAGGAAAGATATTTTTCCTGTATAGATCAAACTGTGAGGTTGGGACCATTGCCATTCGTGTGGAAGTCTTTTCCAAACATCTGTGGCATGATGTTGGGCGGACAAATTGGCACTGGGTAGAGATGGGTAGGGCAGAGCTTTGGAAGGCAGCTCGAGGTCCCCCTTGGGCAGGATGAGCTGGCACTGTCATTCTTGACAAGTGCTAAGCCACGCTGCTTTTGAAGACCAGGGTATTTACCGAGGTAGTGGGTAGGCATAAACTACATGGTGGAACACTAGGGAAAAAATGTCTTGAACGTTCCTGTGTCCTATTTAAAAAAAGTTTTCGCAGCAGTTACAATCACTTTAGTGAACTCCATGCTTAATGTTGTACAGATTTGTTACTGCCCTTTTCTTCAGAGTTATGGTTATACATCTTGCTGTAAAATGTGATAGTCAAGATGAATATTTAATGTCTTCATGTCTGCCAGAGACTGAAAGTTAATGGCTACATTCTGCACTGGCACAAGCAAACATTGTTTATTTACAGCAAAATTAGTGTTGATTTTACATGCTACATAATAATATGAACAGTGTAATATTTAAATATACTAGAAAAAAGAAAATGCTAAGAACTGTGTTTTGCAAATCCTTTTGAAGGAGATGATCTTCAAGTAGTAAACATTACTGGTGCACAAGAGGGTTTTTACAGGTGTGATCCCTATGGTGGGAAGTGACTTTGTGGGCAGGTAAAGGAGCGTCAGGTCCAACAAGTAGTTAAATCTAGAAAGCCAAGTTATTCCTTCGCAGGAGGAATTCTCCTCCATAGGAGGAGGTTCATGACAGAAGTTTATATGGCTTTGAATGAGGCCTGTCGTGTTCAGAGAAGTGATTGTCTGCTTTTCTAACTTCCTTTTTTTCCCCAAGTTTGCGGTCTTATTTTGATAACCACAGGGATCTTTAATACAACAAATTGGTTTTTGTTTGTAGCATATAAGAAAAACCTATTTTAGTTGACAAGGACTTTTAAAAGTCTTTATAAAAGTTGTCAGAAAAGATAATTACAAAAATATATTCTAGTATTGCTTTGTGTTTGTTGAACTTTCTGGTTGGTAGCAATAATTATAATGAGATTGAAGTGTGATTAAGTGAGAACGGACTGATTAATAGAGAATCAGTGAGTGCTAGAGGAGAGAATTAATAGATCTGAGACCCGATTTTTGCTTTGGCCATGGGGGTACGTTTAGAATGGCTGCATCACCTCCGTGGCGTTTCTCTGGGATGACATGGGGCGTTCGACTGCAGCTTCACCCTGTCTCTTCAGCGGTGTGGTGGTGCTGGTGTAGCAGCTTCAGCACGTCTTTCCTCTGTTCCTATTTTTCTCATCTGTTGATTGGTAATACAAAACCAGCTTCTGTAAAGTGCTCGTGAAAGCTATCAGTAAAGATGACCATAGAAATTTTAAGTATTATTGGTGTGCTTTCCAGGTAAATGTGGGGTGCTTTTCCAGACAGGTTGCAGTAATTTGGCTGGCTATTAGTCAGCATGCTCTTAGTTCATTGTGTCTGAGAAAGGTACTTATTTATTCTTATTTAATCACAAAATGCTCATTAGAGTTGTAGCACAGTAATTGCATAAATATTTAGTGATAGATAGCGATGCTTTGAAAAAAACCTGAAAATGTATGTCAGTCACTTGAAGTTCTTCAGCAGCTTTGGATGTTTTTATGCTGTTTTATATCAGTGCAAGTCTGTGTCAAATTTAGTATAAAGGCTTCTGTGTTAGTTGTTAACATTTAGTTCTTTGGTGCAGTGTTCTGATCAGATTCATTTCGTTTTGGAGAGGTTAATAATTGCAAATTTAAGTACATGTAAATGATAATCTGAGTGAACTGTTTTTATTAATTGTTTCCCCAGGAACTGCTTTTATCCAGTGTTCAAATTTAGAATGTATTTTTCTCTTTGCTCTTTTAGTATATATATGTATAAACTAATTTCACTATCCATTGTTCAGTTCTGAATTTAATCAGGGATGTTAATGTGCTCTGCATGTTGTTTCTGGCTTCGTACCAGAATTTTGTTGGCGTTATCTTCTATTTAGTAGTATTAAAACATAAGTAATTAAGAGAACAAAAAAAATGAATGTATTGATAAGCAAATAATTGATAGAAATTAACTTTTGGAGAGTTCTAATAATGAACATAAAGGACAAGTTATATTATTCCAGAATGTTTGACTAAAAATAAATAATGCTTGGGTTTTATCTCTGCTGGTCACACATCTGATTTATATCATCTGTTGATCTGTAAAAATTTCTCGCCTGTCACTGTTTCAAGGTGTTCTTGCAATAAGGGATGGAAGCTTATTGTCCTAAAACATTGTTTTAAAAAATATAATATTTTCCAGGAGTATTTTTTGTATTCCAAAAATAATTCCAAGAATGTTTTCCTGTTAATTTTTTTCTGAAAGTACAGTGGTATCTAACCTTAAAAGTCAAATAACAAAATTACATTAGAGAAAATGCTGTATTTATCTTTGCTTCAAAAAAAAAAAAAAAGCAGTTAATTTTATTGCAAATCTTTTAATTGAATGATGTTTGCTGTTTTCTTCTGAGAGTCAGTAGTTTGCAGGAAGATAAAAATGTATCATATGCAGCAAAGTCTATTGAGTGTTTTCTAAACCAATAATTTTTTTATTCACCTATTCATTTATTCATTCATTTTGTACTGCAGGTTGAACTTCAGTTTCAGTTAAACCGCTTACCCCTCTGTGAAATGCATTATGCCTTGGACAGGATTAAGGACAACAGTATTTTGTTTCCAGATGTCAGCATGACTCCCACCATACCCTGGAGTCCCAACAGGTACAAGAATACAAACACTTTAATATCAAAGATTGTATGGTAATGCAGTACTGAATTTCTCATAACAGATGGCTGAAATCTGCCCTAGAACAAGAAACGTGCCTTGCTCCTCGTTAATGGTGAGGATGG
This sequence comes from Fregata magnificens, assembly GCA_013389945.1. Taxonomy (NCBI): domain Eukaryota; kingdom Metazoa; phylum Chordata; class Aves; order Suliformes; family Fregatidae; genus Fregata; species Fregata magnificens. The sequence continues at coordinate 7,454 of WAAD01002874.1, forward strand.
TTCAGAGAGGGGAGTGAAACTGTTCTAAATAAAACAAGAAAAGTGATCCTCTAAGGACTAGGATCTGTTGATTGGTTTTCCCTGCGGTTGAGCTGTTGTTTTATAGGCATTGCAGTTGTATTGTAGCTGTAGAAAACAAATCTGCTGTTGTTACTTACCGTTCTGCTGTTCTTCACTGACAATATGCGTGATACTTTATAGGAATGTAAATACCAGTTACAAGGAGTTTGCTGTGCAGGAGCTCAAGCGTGCGGACTCCTATTTGCAAGGAGTGATCCATTAGTATTTTTTGAGTTTGGTGCAATGAGCCCAAATCTGGACATATGACTGAGGCGTATTGCTAGGAAAAGTATGGGAATGAGTCTTGGAAGGACCAGCATTGCACTTGCAAGCAGTCCTGAGGTTCTTTGTATACATGTCTTTATGGAATTATAAACCCCTATGTTATATAAATACTTCTAAGGAAACTTAAGGCTGATGCAGTGATGCAGTGAAAGTAGTTTGTCTCAAAGAGGAAACTTAGGGAAGAGAAATGTGAGGCTGTGTTGCTCAGGGAATATGGTCAGTATTCTTGCTTCATAGGGAGGGATAAAAGAGGCATGAGGTTTCTGTACTTAGAAACCAGCGAAATGAGAGGTGTGTGGAACTGATAGCCTGTACAGCATGCGAGGAGTCGTGTGGTGTCTTGAAGGTGAGAATTAAGAATGTGATTGTGATGTAGTACAAATCAGAAGATAGGTCAAGGATTAAAAGGAAAGTGATCTGGCCAGAAACCTGAGACAGTGAGATAATGTAAGACAAAAATTATTGGAAAAATTTCAGTTTGTCTTTGGAGGTGTAGGAAGAACAGAGACAATAAAAGGGTGGGAGCAGTGCTCTGGGTGGGGATGCCGCATTCATTAAAGCTTTGACAGTAAAGGCAGAAAGGAGGGAATGGGTTTTGCATAGAGTTATACTGCAAAGCTAATGGAGGTCAATGAGTCTTTTCACTGACTTAGTTAAGTTTTGCATGACTCTTACAAGGAACTAGTTTTTAGGAATAGTTTGGAAGTAAGCAGTGATTTCAATATAAAGAAGGTAAATCAAGTAAGCTAGAACTTTGTCTTCTCTGTTTTATGTCAGGAAATTTATATGTACAGAAATTTACATATCGGTTGTAGTTGGTATAATTTATTTGTATAATTGTTTTATATTTTTTATATACATAAAGGATATATATAATGGTTGTAGTTCAGTTTAAGTCAGTGTAATGAGCATGGTTTTTTCCATCTGGTGGCTTGATTTGCCCTACCTTGAGATTCGGTACTTCTGACTGACTCAGAACTGTCTGTCCCTCTGGTTTTCTTCTATTTTTGTTTTACATCCCTATTAATTTCCAGTATTTCCTAAGAGTCTCTTGCCAGCTTCTTGTTCATAGGTGCCTTAAAAGTTAGGAATTCAGTCAATTCCCTCTTGATTTTACTCCCTGTTGCTAACTACTACTGAATAGAAACTTTCCCAGTCTGTAAGAAGCATAGTGCTTGTACCAAAGCAGATCACATTACTAAAGTATGGCCATATGTGCAGCAGTGACAGGTGTTTTTTACTATGCATGTCTACTTTTAAATCTGCCGGTGGGAATATTAAAAGCTGTGTCTACAAATCTTTAACCTCTTACGCTCATTGGAATTTTCTGAAAGCATCTTCTTCTTAATGCTGGTATCACTAGCTGGTTACAGCAAAAATCCTTTTTTTAGACTGCTTTCCCATTAGAGGTATGTGCCTTAATGATCTCAAAAAAAAAAAAAAAAAAGTTTGTAGCTAATTGGTAGCCATTAGTTTTTTAATTGTTTTTTAATTTCTTTGTAGATAATTTTTACCAAGCTTTGGCATTGTGTAACTGTTGACTTTTAAAGTTGACAATGTAACACTGCAGGGAAGAAACATAACTAATGTTACATTTTGCATAATAGTAGTAGAAAATCATTGTATGTCTACTTGCTTTTGTTATCAGGTGATGGTGCAGCGTATACTATTTCTAAAATGTGTACTATGCAGGTTAATTATTGTTAGGTGAGATAAGATAAATTGAGAAGAAGTTAGATTCCTTTTGAAAAAAAAACCCCAATATTGCAAATATTATCAAAGTTTTGTGATAAAAGCATGTGATTGTTTGGCTAGATTTGTTGATTTGTTTCAGTGTGCCTCAGAACGACACAATCAATACAGTAGCACATAGGCTCTTTAATTTCTTTAAAGCTTTTGAAGTCTTACCTCATTTCATTTCTGACTGACAGCAGATTGTCATAGCTTCTGTTTTTAAACTCTGTTACCTCCTTTTGTACAGACAATGGGATGAGCAGTTGGACCCTCGACTAAATGCTAAGCAGAAAGAGGCTGTTCTGGCTATCACTACTCCACTTTCAATACAACTGCCTCCTGTTCTTATCATCGGTCCCTATGGGACAGGAAAAACGTTCACTCTGGCTCAGGCAGTCAAGCACATACTCCAACAGCAGGATACTAGGTGAGATGGGGCACTAAATATAGAGCGATACTTTATTAGCAGAGAAGATGTAATTTTTTTACTTAAATTCAAGTGAAAGGTAGAAGTACAGAATTTCCATCCAGCTTAAAAACAAACAAAACCCAAGCCATCCGTCATTGTTTTGAATGATAAAGTAATTTATAGTCTTAGCCTGTGTTTTCCATTTAGAACAAAACTAATTAAAATTGACAATACGTAGAATGACTGTGATTTGCTCGACATGGAACGTTTTGTGGTATGCTAGGTAATAAAAGCTGTTCCTTACTTAAAATCAAGTTTAGATTAATAATCACAAAATAATTATTGAAAAACTGTTTGAACTTTAAATCTTTTCATAACTGAAGGATTTGAGTTAAAGGGCTGAATCATGCAAACTACAGTAGGTTAGTGACTAGTTTCATTAAGACAAATGTGCAGGAAGATGGCCACTGTTTCCTTTTTTTTGTATTCTACTGCTTTGAATTGTTTTCTGTTTCTTCATTGCTTTTTTATTTGCACCATTTATTCCAGCAGGATTCTCATTTGCACCCATTCTAATAGTGCTGCTGATCTCTACATAAAGGATTATTTACATCCATATGTAGAAGCAGGCAATCCCCAGGCAAGACCTCTCAGGTATTTTTTTAAGGCTTATTATGTATCTATAAAATACTATTCTTAAGAAAAGGTGTCTATAAAAAAGGTTAAAGAACTCTTAAAACTTAAAAGCATATTGGCGTTACCAGCAGTGCTTTTAAAAACATAGACTAAAAGTAACGTGAAACATTGTCAACATAATTTTGGGTCATTTGTTAAATAAAAATAAAGACATCCTTTTTTAAGCTTTTATTATTCTATTGATAAATGTGTCTTTCCTAATGAGCAAACTTTTGATATGCTCCTCTAAAAGCTACTATGATAAAATAAAATGAACTTTAATTGTATTTTAGTTCCAGACAATTTTGACTCACACTTACAATGATAATTTGGAAACTGGGGCTACTCACCTGGCTTTTTGAAGAAAAATTTTGGTGTCATAGGAGCTATGTATTTAGAGAATCATGTGAAAGTAGTTTGGCCTCTTCTGATAAGTCAGTTTGAAGTCATTGTGTGTGTGGTTAAATGTACTTACCATGGGTATTTTGGGGAGTTAGTTAAAAAAAATGAAGAAGAGGTGGAAACTTTAAGAGCAAGGAGGGTGAACTTGCATAGAAATAGTTAAGGAGGATTTATTTACGGGCAGAAACCCCCTCCTGGGAAGATTTTATGCAGTAATCACAATGCATAATGGATACTGCTAGCTTGGTGTATATTTTTTAAATTATGGGCATCATTTTCTGAATGCCAGTGTGTGAGTTTATTATATTACTCAGAAAATGACTCTGTATGTTTACTTGCTAGCTATTAAAAGCCATCCTGGACTTGTATTTTATGCAAAGTCAATAAAGCCAATGAAGTTATGTGAAAGGGCTAGATTTACAACAGGTGTAAATTCTCTTAGGTTTGCTGGCTTTAGTTGCCATGTGACATTTTACAGACACTGAGGATCTGGCCAAGGAAAAGAAGGCAGCTTATTTTTGAAAAGTTACCCTTGATCCGGTTGTATTTTAGCACAGATTGTCTTAAGGTGATTTGTAAAGCACTTTGTGATGAAAAGCATTATGGTGTCTTAATTTTGTGGTGGGAAAAAGTGTGTCTAATTGACACTTTTGGGAATATTGAAGTATGATTTAATGGACCAAGGAGTTAAATACAGTTTTATTGTGGTTGCCAGGCTTTTGCTACCTTCTTTTATGTGCTATATTCAACTATATAGTCCAGTCTCAGAAATACTTATGAAAAACATACATAAACAAAAGCGGTATTTTTCTTATGGTTAAAATTTATGTATGTATTTGCCAAGAACATTACAGCACATAATTTAAGTCACTGAATGTTTGAATTTAAGTATAATTGTCATATAATTTGTTATGAATCCTTCAGAAAGTGCTGCTGTAGATTGTATGATAGTGTTCAAATAGTCACGATACCTCTATGAAAAGTTAAAGTTTGAGAAAGTGGAGGCACCTCTGGAATTGTGCATATATATTTATGGATCCACAAATGTGTATGTCTTCAAATAAAAAAATATTACATATAATTGACAAGCATATGTTGTTTGAAAGCTAACTACGTGTCGACCTGATCTGGCAGGAGTTAAAGGGTCAATTTATCTGAATTGAAAGCTAGAGCTATGTGAGACGCGTAGCCTAAAATTAATTATGGATCTGTAACCTTTCTTACTGACTGTTGTCAAGATATATTGTCAAATTAAAATCATACTGTTAGTTTAAACAGGGTGCTCTGAGCTTTTTGCGATATTTTAAAGGAAACATCAAGCGGAGGAGAAGCAGTTAATTATCAAAGCTGGATGTGCTACTTGCAGTTTGATATGTTTCTAAACGGCTGAACAGTTTGCTTTAGATTTTTTTCGTTGTTTACAAGTGATGAGTTGCCTGAATAGTATCCTTGCTAAAAATGTTTCCATACCTTGGTGGGGAGCACCATAATATTTATGTTGTTTTTAAAGAAGGAAAGCTTAATTATTTAATATTGACTGAGTACTGAGGACTGTGTAAATATTTCTGTGGGTAAGATGTACACTAAATAAATTATCCTGTCAATGATACGACATAAAAGTTTGAATCCTAGAGTTTGGGGTTTTTTGTTTAAATATCATGTTACAAATTCGTATTTTTTCCTAACAAAATAACTCTCTGTGCCCTTTGGAAAATACAAAGTCAGAATGAACACTGAGAATTTATGTTGAGTCTAAGTTCTGCACCTAAATAAAATACCAATGAAGCCTGAAGGCCAAATTCTCCCAGTCCTGATGCCCATAAACAAATTTGTAGCCAGAAAAAAAAAGAAATGCCCCTGGGCTTGATTAGGTGATTCAACTGTATTAGGGGCACACTCCAAAACCTGACTCTTACTGAAGAAACTTGACATTGTAACAATTTTGTTATACTTCTGTAAATTAATGCAGGAGTGTTTCTGAAAGAAAAAAAAAACCCAACCCTAACCTACAGTTAGGAGGAAAGAGCCTTCAATTAAGTGCTTCTGTTAGGTGCAAAGACACTTGATTTGAAGTG
>WAAD01002908.1:2050-22453 GCA_013389945.1 Fregata magnificens
AAGTGAAAGATATTGCTTTTTGTAGCTGTCTGATGTATTTTAGGATTTCTGCTTTTTAAAGAAATGTAGTTGGATCAATCAAATGTGTGCAACTTTTGCAGCCTGTAGTTTGACCTTTCTTCCAAACTGAAGAATTATTGGTAGATTATTTGGCTGGTGATGACAATAGCTAGATATGGTTTAAATGCCTAAACCATTTGGCCAACCTTTAGTTTTTTACCATTGTATCCAATACTGTCTGGAACATGGAAATAGTCGGGCTCCCTGTTCCAAGTGAATAAGCAATCTTTTATAAATTCTTGAATAGTGCCTAAAACTCTGAAATACACTTAAGCAGAAGAACAGAGGCTCTGCCAGAGTCAAATGAGAGAGAAAAAATTGTTCATTATGCAAAACGTCCATTTAAATCAGTGGAAGAAGAGAATTGAACTCTTAGGGGAACTATAAAGGGGCTTGTCTGTTTGTTTGTTTGGTGTTTGTTTGTTTGTTTGAAGTGAAACAACCTGTGGACCATCCTAGGTATAACTATATCCATCCTATGTATAACTGTCCATCTCTTGAAATTATTACTGGGAAAATTGTGGTGCATAATATCAATCAACTACAACTTTTACAGCAGCAAAAGCCGCATTAAGAACATACTGAATTTAAAACAATGTTATATATCATGATGGTGTTTTAGAGTCATATTTTACTTACAATCCTGATTTTAAAACCTGCCCAAGAAGGACACATAAGTAAAACAGTTATTAAAAATGATATTCAATAACTTTTTAAGACTCTATTTGTCGCTCTGACTAGAGCTTATCAATGCACATAAAGCAAACAGACCAGATGTTTAAATGTAACTCAGATTACAGTATATCAGCTTTAACACCCTCCCTCACACTATGCATAGAAAAGCATTGCGGGAAATTACCTCACTTTCTGAAGGCCAGAACTTTGCAAGTAGTTTGTAATTTATTTTGTTATCTTGGGCTTTCAAAGGGTATACACCTTCTTGTAACGTTGGACCAGTTTCAGCTTAAGTGACTTTGTTTACATATATTTCAAGCATTGCTTGAAATTTCTTGTTTTTTTTTTTTTTTTTTTTTTGAATTTGCATTTGTAATGCAGTTTGCCTTGCCACTACGCCACGTTCAGTGCTTGTGTAACTAAAAATGCAGGTCTTTCTCAGCGAGGCACATCGAACATTCCTAAATGTACAGCTGTGGAGGCTGAAACCTAGGCTGTGTGCCCTGTCCTAGAAACAGCTGAAATCATGACTTATAAAGTACTGGCTGGTATTCCGTATCTCTTTGCACGGGGAAAGAAACCTGAGATTTAACATGTAACATTTATCCATGATATATTGCTTGGAATGTGCACTGAGCATGCAATCAAAGCCAAAGGATTAGTATGCTCTCACATACACTTGTTCTGATGGAAATCCCATAGGTAGGAATAGCCACGTTTTGCTCCTGAGTTGTTGCCTTGAAGTATACTGAGGTAATGCATTCATATAACACATTTGTGTTGTCATTTTATGTCCTGAGCTTTAATGGTGATTTATTGTTCATAATAGATGAGATAATCAAAAGGTATATTGCTTTAGTCCTCTTCAGACTGAGACCATCTGAGACTGGAAGATTATGCCGTCTGCTTATCTCGTCTTTAAATCACAACAAATTACCAATATATTTGTGTAATGCAGCTGCAATCTACCATCTTCTTCTTGTCTTCCTACAGCATTACTGTAGGCAGAGTATGGCTTCTCAGGTAAGTGCATATTACTTAATCCATAATTTTTAAGGAACTACAAAAGCATAAATGCCTATTATTTACTTTAAGGGGGAGACTTGAAAGCAAGAAATAGACATGTCAAAGGGCATTTTAACAAAACAGTTTTGGCAGTGGGATGTGCTTAACTGATTACAATAATGACTGGGGGAGTGTTAGGCAGGTTAGCGCAAGGTAGGCAGGCGACTGGAAGCACTCCCCTTATTATCCGTTGCCTGTGGGGCTTGCTGTAATAAGGATCTGATCTGGATCAGAGCTGGGGCTCACCATAACCCAGACCAACTGCTATCATTAATTACAAGACTGGTGGGTTGTGACAACCAGCAGTATCTGGGAACCTGAGCCTGCTAGGATAAGGGACTCCTTAGAAGTCTGGACCCTTTTATCACTTTTACCTTCACTGAACCTTTCAAGATTTTGAACGGCGAAGAGTAGGAAAGCAGAGAGAACAGATTGTTTCTCTTAAGATCAGAGTTCCCCTCCAATGCTGGGAATGGGATTTTGGCACATTGCTCATTATTTCATTCTCTTGGCTGGAAGCAGGAAGCGTTTTAGAGCTTTTGGTTCAGTTCGCTATCTAGCTGGCTCCCCTAGAGCCAAATAACAAATAACTAGAGTCCTTGGAGATGCTTGTTCTGGTGCATCATTATGCGGAGGGCAAAGATGAGTTGTGAAAATCTGGGTATATTAAATCTTTTATGTGTTTAGCTGTGGGGAGTGGTGGAGAAACAGTCCTTCGTTCAACTTTCATTCTACTTCTGGGAGGTCTAGGCATGAAATATGGTGCTTACCAGTATACGTGAAAAATGAGAAGCAGTTAATTGTTTGCTTTTGTGGTACTTTCTCTCCTTATGAAGCTTTTCTAAAAGTTCACGTAAGTTCATTCTGGCATCTTCATGGCATCTGGGTGACATTTGAGAAGACAACCGATGTGCCTGGCTTGGCAAAAAGCAGTTTGAAGAAAGGTGTGGGAGAATCTTTTAGGCTGTTAGATGTATGAATCAAAAGAATGTATTTCCAGGGAGATGTGCAGAACAGAAATTTTAAAAATATCTGTTGACTGGGATCCCAAGGGAAAGTTAAATGTAAATGTAATTTAGACAGCAGTATTGACAGCCCTGCAGAAGGCTGAAATGTTCTGATTTTTGATGAAAGAGAAAGATAAATATTTTGACAATTTCAAGGAACACTTTCTCAATTTTCTACTGGTTAGAGAGCTCAAAAAGTTTCTGTTTTCTTGAAACATTCAGATTTAATTTAAAAACTTCAAAGTGTTTGAAAAGATGCTATTTTTTATTGTTGTCCTAAAAAGCTATAACAATTTTTCTGGATATTTTTGTTCAGCTCTAGTCTGTCTGTTATCAAGGTATAACCCACTAGCCGTATGCTGCCTCAATTCTTCCTCTGGTTTTCAAAGTGCCAAAATCCTCTGCAATGAAAAATTTCCATCCACAACTGTATTTCTCATGCTTGTCCTAAGGAATGGGAGTAAAATGGACTGGGGTTGCACTCGAACCGTATTGATTAACAAAACATAGTGTGACAAATTTTCTCTTATCCTTTGTTAGCATTCAATTAATTAATTAACTGAAATATATTTTAGACAGGTAAACCTACATCTTATATTTTAACATCTGCTATATATTTTTCTACTTCTGAAGATCTTCTCATAGGTGTAAGAATAACTTCTTGTCCTTGACCTCATATTCCTTTACAGTTCTATTCTCTTTCCGGTCAAAATGGGTATAACACCTCCCTTTATTACTGTTATTGCTCAAATGGACTTTTTCATGTGTCACATTACAATGAAGCATTTGTGTAATCAGTTTTCTTAAGGACTCGCACAGACCTTTCAGCAGAATCCTGTAAGGTTCTGTATCAACCAGTGTGGGGGCAGATGCTCTCTTTTCCTATAATGCTTTCTATCACATTACTTCACATTTGTTAATACTTTTATCTTTAGACTGTCCCAGTGCAGTAGAGCATTATTCTTTTCATTTTAAGAATGAGCAGCTGGCTTGCAAAGAATAATTAAGCTCATGCAGAAAAATTGTAGGAGAATGAAGGGAGGAAACCTGATGCCTGGGCTGCTGTGGTTTGGGCTGTCCTCTCTCTGCTTTGCTTGAACAGAAATGTGGTCAGTCAGTTCCAAAAGCGTGAAGACCTCTTCCTTGTCTCTGCCAGTAGGAAGCAAGAGTTGCAGCCAGTCCTGGATAAAAACATGTTGTTTACCCATCATACTTAGTAGTAGACCATCTTATATTTGGAGGGATTAAGTAGAACCTTTTCCTTCATATTTCTTCTCTTTTGCGTTTTAGCAAGGATGCATTGCTTTTTTAACCCGTGTTCAGCACCCAAAGTGTTCAGCAATGTTGTTCTTACTGATTTGCCTCTGAAATGACTTAATTTCCCAACTGATATTGAACTGTTGAACTGTAGGGCCTCTTCCCATGAGCTGTGAGGATCACAGCCTCGGAAAGCTGAGGACGGAGGTAAAGAGCAAGAACTGAAATGAAAAGTGGCAGAAGCCATTATCTGTTGTACTTGTTCATTCTCCACATGTGGGTTATGTTCTCTAAGAAGCATTAAAAAGCCAGGTAGGAGCCCCTGGAGGTGAGGGGGTGACAGGGGCTGCTCAGGTGGGCTATGCCCCAGCCAACAGCAGAATATGGCTGGAGGGAGTCACGGCTGGGAGTGGGGAACTGCTGCTTTGGCAGAGGCTTGGGAAGGTGACAGAAGGCAGCCCAGCCTCTGAGATGACAGACAGCGGTGTGCATGGGCTGTGTGGACTCTGCTGTTGCTCAGAAACGTGCTGAGCGAGCTCAACCCATACAGGTATACACGTGCCTTGCCTGCAAGGAGGTGGTGGCATGAGGTTAGTTTATAGCTATCCCGTTTGATCTCATCACTTGTAATTCTTTAATGTTTCATAGTTCAATGAAACCTGGCTTCTTGTGCACGAGGGTTGTCTGGGGTGCTTGGATAAGGACAAGGGCTAGGCACATTCACCCCAAACCTTTAAATGACGCCGGGTCAAAGCAGTCCATGTGTTTCACCGATACAGTGGCTATAACTTGTGGTGATTCTGCTTAAGCTGACTTTTTAATTTTGCTCTTGGGGCTGATAAAGTGAAAATGAGATTTAAGGAGGGCTTTGAAAGAGAAGGCAGCTTGTAATCAGCCAGGAATAAAATAATGTTTGTGATAGGATGGTATATATTCCCATACTTGTGCCTGTAACTCTTTTTTTGGGGTTCTTTCGTGATTAGCAATGAGATGAACAGCTCATTAAAGGCTGCCTCACTTGCTGTTGCTAAAAACAGACCATACGCAAAAGATACACCTCAGTGGTCTTTATGGGTAGGTAAAAGGACGTTGCCAGCCCTCCTGCTCCTTGCCTGCTCTGGACAGACAGAAACCTGTGACTGGCACAGGACTGGGTTATGGAGAGTTCATGCCACCTCTGCTTGGCTTTGGCCATGGCAAACCCTGTGGCCATGCGCTGGGAGAGAGGAAATTTTGGGCTCCCAGACAGCGTGCAGATTCTCCGATTTCCTGTATGGCTGCTACCAAGTTATTTCTTTGTGCCTTACTTCATCCCTGTCTGAAACAGAGACAATATTCCACCATCACACGGAGTTATTTGTAAGTAAAAAGAAAACAGAGGTACTTAAATACTATAGGATGGGAGGCATATACACAGTGTTGTAGTGTAAGTGTTTCCACACTGGATTCAGTTTTGATCAGGATTATATTTGGCAAGTCCCTTGCAAAATGCACCGGCGACACACATAAGCACTGCTTGCAATGTGTGGTTCCTTCTTCCTTTTTCCCTCCCCAAGGATAAATTTTGTAGTTTATATTATTTCCTGTGGGAGTACTTGCCATGCAAATACATAACTGTGCTACATACACTGTGCTTTGATTTGATACAAGAATCTGAGCAGCATAATGGCACATCTGAGGATTTTATACACCATTTTGGTTGTGATTTCTTAACATAGCAGGAAGAAACTTAAAAAATTCTATCAGAAAGGTGAAGCAGGAAGAAATTTGTGCTGAACTAGGGACAAAGACAGGAATAAAGTGGCATTTTTCAAGTTTTTATTTATTTTTACAGCTGCTAATGATTGTTATATTACTTGTGTGACTCACTAGAGTTTCCTATGCACCAGCAGAAACTAGAGTGGAAAATCAATTTCTAAAATCAAAACTAAGTACCATAATTAGATTTGTCTCCATTCCAAGGCTTAACGAATAAAAGAGGAAAAAGAACTGCCTAAATTTAAAACACTGTCCCTTATGCCATTATATTGTAAAGTGCTAGAATACATCCCTCTGTGCAGGGATGTGCTGAGTCTCAATGGTTAGCATAGGACCTATTTCATTTCCATTTCTTGTGCTTCCACGGTTAAAGCTCTGTTTCATGCAGTTATGCAGCACAACACCTCATCCTCTCTTCTCTTGACCTGTTGCGCCACACGTAGCAGGTTGAGTGCCATCTACCACATCAAATAATAGAAGACTAGAAAAATAGAAGTGATAATTGCATGGCAGGGGGGAGGTACACAATTTTGGGGGCCTCACACTTAAAGGAGATCCACAGGAGGAAATGCTTGCATTTTATTTCTGTACTGCTCTGAAGTTCTGTGACATTGTGTGTGAAATTCTTCATGCCCTGTGACAGAAGACAGTTCTGCCATACGTCAGAAAAGGAGACGGAGGAGTAGGTTGTGTTTTAAGGGGCAATTAGACCTGGGGCAAACTCATGATGTCACAGAGGGGTTTCTGAAAGGGTCATTTCTAAAGAGAAAAGATTTGACACAAGAAATATTAAGGGAGTAGAAAAATTTAAATTGGAAGAGAAGAGCACGAACCTCTGCCATCTTTAATATACAGCATTTTATTTTCACTTCTTTTTTCCATTTTTATCCTGTCTTCCTTCATCTTCTGCTTCTTTTTTTTTTTCCTTCCCTTCTCTGCAACATTTCTTTGTCAGGATACACGAGTGTTCTCAGAATTACTACGCTCTCATTGACTTAGATGCTCCAAGGAAGCATTTAGCTTTTAAGCAACCCAGTTTTCCCCATCTTTAAAATTCAGGCCTAAGTGACAGAATTTTAAAATTTTTATTATTAAAAAAATGCTGTTATGAAACATCATAACTGGAAGAAAATGTCATAAGTAGAGATTAATCTTTCATCTGTATTGTAGCTGCAACAGAGGGGGTTCTGCCCTGGCCAAAAGAGAGGTCAGAATGGGTTTTGGTGGTGCCGACTGGGGTAACTACCCCTTTTGTAAGAGTGGCCGTGGGTTTACTATGAGAATATTGCCTGTTGCAATAGGAGGAGGAACATTTGTCCCTTTGCCTCAGTTTATAGCAGAGAGTGAAAAATCAGGTCCTTACAAAGCCTTTGGACTTCCATCTACTTTAACTACCGTAAAGTCAAATGCCTAAAATTTATATCTTTTGGATGGAATAGCAGAAATTAAGGTTCCTGTCTTTCCTAGTATTCTGGTCATTAAATAACATGTCTTGGCATCATGTAACTGTGTAAGACAATTAGTTGTGCTGGGGATGGGAAATGATTGCTTGTACAGTCAGCCAAATCAATATCTGTTCTTGCCTCGTACTAAAAAACCAAGCTAGCTACCTTAGTTTCACATCATCAGCTCTGCTCCTGTATCCACAGCTGTGCCGAGTGTTAACATATAAACCTTGAAGCGAAGTGATTGTTTTAAATCTTTGGTATTTCATCTTTAACTTGTTCCACCTCCTGTCCATTTCACTGGAAACAGAGTTCTGCAAACCCTGAATGACTAATCTTTTCATCTGTCTTCCTATTCTTACAAGAAAGGCATTATTTATGACTGAAATGTATTTGTATTTTAAATGGCCCTGTCATCACATTTTATGACTAGTGTGTGTATATATTCAGATAGAGGTAGGAGAGAAACAGAATCTACAGCTAACATCTATCTTCACCACAGGTGTGTGAGGGGGAGGTTGACACCCCACATGTGCGCTGTGAGAAGTTATCCCTTAACAAGGGAAGATTAATGCCCTGTCTAAAGCTAAGCTGCACTTCTTCCCATGTGCTGCTTAAGTAAAACAGCAACGTTAAAATTGAAAGAGGAGGCTGACCATCAGAAATACTGGTGATACTCAGTGCATACAAACAGTTGGCAAGGTGTTTGAAATGACCATCTGTTTCGGTACCGAGCATCAACTGCCGTTGCTTGCAATGTTGGGGAGCCATGTCATGAAAATAATAGGATTCAACACTGTAGTTGCTTTATGCTTATACCTGTGTGTCCACTTGTGGTAAGACCAATTCTTCTCATAGATGCACGAGAATGCAATTTAATGTATAGTATAGATGTGGCTTGGTTTACTGAAATCCACCCGCTCGTTCGCAGCAAGAAGCCCCTTTTAAAATTTGCTCTTAACTGATTATCTCCTGTCTGCGATAATATTGCTGCTCAATTGCATGCATCTCTCTGCCCTTGTAATGTAGCACTTCAGTGAGCAAGCTAAAGTACATATTACTCCTGTGAGCAGACAGCAGCTGGGAGCTCCAATTCTTCTTCTAAAGCAGATCAGCTTGTAGCACTTCTGTAAAATGCAGGCTTCGTTATGGTTACAGTAAAATATTAATAATCGTAAAATCCCTGGGTACCAGTACAGACCTAATAAACCTGCTATTGACAGTGTATGGCAGGCTCTACTGCCTGATGGAGCTGTAAGAAAATGGCTTGTACTCTGGCCATTGCTATATTGTAGGGTTTGGATAGGTCTGCAAATGCATGCAAATAGTTAAAATGCACTTCTGATTAGAATCAGAATTAGGTATTTGGCGAGTTTTATTCTTCCTGAGCTAACATTTTCAGTGGGTGGAGAAAATTACCTCCCTATTGCTTTGTCATTATTCCTTAAATGAACAATGTATTCTATTTTTTTTTCCTTTAAGTGGGATGAATTGTGGCTTTTTATTGCTCCCTATTTTTCCTGAATAAATAGTTCAGTAAAGCTGCTAATGTTGATGATAGAAGTCATAAAAAGGAGGGTTTATTGTTTAATGAGCGTTTCCTTCGATTTTCTTAGCAGCTGAATATACATAAGACTATATAAATAGTTGCTTGAGAGAATGTACCCTTTTTTGGTTGTGGTGCAATGATTTCAAATTATTCTCTTCATAAAAGCATGGGAGCAGAGAGGCAGAGGTGTTCTACTGTTTATGCGTATAATACGCAAGATTATTTTTTTCCTGTTCTTTTTACTTTAACATTTATAGTGTTGGTTAAGCTACGTAATGATGTTGCTTCTCCTTTTCTGCACTTTTGTTTCCCATCCATGTTTCTTTACAGTGAAATCCCAGCTAGAAACAAGATCTCTGATTTCTTCCTAAATTTTTCAGGCCGACTTTCTTCCTCCTCCTCCCTTCCCTCCAGTATAGGGCACTCTGTCATCCACAAATGTGGAGAATGGTGTGAATCTGCTACATGGTGTAATAAAGGTTTTTGCACCTTGGAGAATCCATCTTACCATCAGCCCAGAGTTCAGAGAGTTCGAGTGGTGTTATGGACAGATAGCTCTTCTGTATCAATCTTACTCCACAGGAGACATGGTTTTACCCTGTCTTGTGGTCTTATAACTTTCTGACTGCCAGGATTAACTAAATATCTGAACTGGAAGTAATTAGAAATTATTCACTTCCCAGAAACGTTACCAGTTACCAAGTATTTTGTCAGAAGGTTTTAGATGTCAAGCAAAAAGCATACACCTTGGAGTTTCCTTGACAAAAAAGTTGGTATCTAAGAATTTCAATTTAGTTAACCAACTCACCATTTTAAAATGTCTTGAAGGAATTCTTTGAACTCTTTATAATCTTAACGGAATTGAGCAGTATATGCCTTCAGGCTCAAAGCTTGGGCAATGCCACCCAGCTCCAGTAACTTGGATGTTCTGTGTAAATTGTAAGTGGGAGTCGAATATTTTCCCTTTTGAATTCAGGCACCCTGGAGGAAATAGTTTCAGCCATTCTCTGAAAATCCTGGGGCAGAAAAAGTGTTTCCTTGGCCCCAAGAGCCCTATACTAGATTGCTACGACTGTATTTCCTTTGCCATTCGTCTATTAATTTTGATTTGCTCCTTACCACAGAATAGCAGAGCAGAAATTACTCTTGCATATGTGCATCCCAAATGCGATCCTGCACACAGGACAGCAGTGGTTCTCCCACATGCTGGTATCTCCACAACTGTAGGTGGGAGGGCAAGGGGCAGGATTTGTCCTATAATGCAAAGTACTATCAAATACAATACATAGCTATAAACCCTATAAGTTTACAGCTTTGATACTGCCTCTGGCTGGGAGGAACATCTGGTTAGTCATATGTCTGGGGCTAAAAGGGTGTGTTTCTGCTTATTGTTTAGAGATTATAACTGAAGAGAGGTGCAGGGGTTAAAGCTGAAGTATGTGACAAAAGGAAAATAGTGCATTGCTGTTTCACTGCAAAAATAGACGTTCATAAGCACTTCTCAACCCCTAATGTAAAATAACTTGCAATTAAAGGAAGAGAAAAAAGCAAGCTTAGGTAGGGCAGAAGTTAAAGATTAATTTGAAAAAAAAAAAAAAGTCAATTTTCTATTTCATGAAGTCATTATCAAAGAAAAACAGAAGTCCTTGAGTGAGTCTTAAATCCTTTAGCAAAGCATGTATGACATCAGAAATGAACTGAACAGCTATGATGTCCTTCTGTTGCAAACTGAAACTAGGTAACAAAGATATCTCTGAACAGATCCCAAACCACTAGAGCAAAGTAAAATATGTCTTCCTTTCATATCTTAATTGCACTGAAACATCTAAAACACCTGTTCCTTCACCTTAACAGTTAATATACATTTCTATTTTTGGCACTTCTGTACCCCTTTCCTTTCCTGCAGTGCTGTGTATCTCATATTTGAACTGCTGCTGCTTCTGTTGCATGCTGGCAAATCGAAGAGAACCAAGGAGTTAAATTTCAGAACAGGAGAAGAGGAGGTGAGCTGTCTGCTACAGTAGTTTACTGCAGCTTCCTTTCATACTGACACATATGTAGTTTGTGGTGACAGTGCTAAAGAACTGCAGACAGGCACTTAGCAGACTGGATGTGAGCTGGATGCAAAGATGCCTCACCCTGGACTTCCTGCTGGCAGTATGTAAATACACCTGCAGACTGGCCACACTGGGTGGTTTTTTTCTTTTTCTGAAGGCAGCATGAGAAGACCTGACAAAACAACAGCATAGTTGAGAGACCTTAACCAGCATTAGATTTGTGTCTCAGTTGTGGGGGAAGTTTTTTGGTATTTTTTTTGTGTGCTGCATATTCAGACTGAAATCTTCATCACTACAATGTTTGCCTCTATCTGGTATGCCAAGAAGCTGGGACGCAGGTTTGTGCATAACGCCAGGAAAGCAAAAACAGAGAAGGTATGTTCCTAGTGGGAATATAAAGCCTTATGTCTCATGCAAGCTGCCTGCTGGCATCCTGTTTTGTGTCTGGTTAGCTTTTTTTAATACCCTGAAAAACAACCTATTGCTATTCATGATTTCACGCAAGAATCCTTGAATACTTTGCATATTAGTTATTAAATAGCAGGGAGAAGGTCCTTTCAAAAGTCCTTATGCCCTCTTTTATTTATTTTTTTTGCAAGATAAACAGCTGTACATCTGGTATGTTTTGTGTTAAGGGAGCACTCCAGTGAACTTGTTGCTGTGCTGCATTATTTTTACTAGTACAATATTAGGCTCTTAAACAACCGTTGGCTGTTTGCTGCTTGTGTGTTTTTTTCTAGTGTGGGACCAATGAGAATGTAATAACATGTTAAGCATTTATAATGTTTGGGAATTTTATTTCATGTTACTTGTTGAAACTGTGCTGCAGCATGGATCCCTTGTATTTAAAAAGATATAGGTATGTAAAAATGGTCAATACTATCTTTCAGTATTTTTCTTCTCACAAAATTTAACTATGTTTAACCAGCTGTTTTCTGGAAGTCCTCATAGGTAAGATTCTTCTGCCTTCTTTCTCCATGAGCAAAACTTAAATTGTTTTAGAATTTGCAGTAATGATAATTGGGGGATATCAAGGCAATTGCCTTTTGTTCTAAATATAGAAAGCATTTAGTTAGTAGACCTGCATTCCAGTTTTGTTTAAATTAACATACAAACCATTTTCAAAATGGGACTAATTTCTCTTTTATAAACTCAGCATTAGATTGGGGGAAAAAACTTCAGTGTAATGTTATAAAGTTCCCTCATTAGTCTGGTAATGATGGCTTCCCCTTTTCCTTGCTGTCTTTGATGTAGTCAAAGAATTTATAAATGGGTTGCTTTATTATTTCTTTGATATATCTTATGCTATTTAATACAGCCACCAATTCACTAAGTAATTATCCATTGCCTGAATTCCTCTGGAACTGAAAAAGCTCTTCACCTAGAGAAAATAGTCAGCAAAAATACATTACATTTATGGTTGGGGAGGGGAAAATGGGCAGAGATTTGCTTTTTCTGCAAAATATTCCCAGTGGTTAAAAAGGTGCTCTGTGGTAATTTTGAAATTTAAACATCCAAGCCATTGGGAAGTTATCCAAATAATACTGATTTATATATTCCACACCGTATACATAAAGGAAAACAGAAATGCAGATAGCTATGCATGGGACTGTCAAACTTTTTTCGTCGTAAATCATATTTCAACAAAGAGGGCATCATATAAACTCTCCTGCTGTTTGTGTGTTGCTATGGGAGGAAAAAAAGTTGCAGACTGGATCTTCGTTAGTCCTGAGGGGCTCCCTCCAGAGGAACATTTGCTTTCAGGCTTCCTCCAAGATGACAGAGGTAGGATGAGTGGACACATTCTACTCCTGACACCGTGGGGCTCACTCAGGAGCTTTAAAAACAGATTTAGTACAGGTTGTTTAAAGCATGTATGTGTATAGATCATTCCAATAACCTTCCAAAATTTCATAAAACAGTGCCAGAGTATTCACTAACAAAATATATTCTTCTCTACTATAGAGTCTTGTAACATAGACTAAAAGAATGCTTTAAAAATTTTAGCTCTTTTTCTTTTCCTCTTAAGGTATTTGCAAATATTTCTGTATAAGTCTATTATAATACTACTTATTCAGCTCTATAGCATTTTCAAAATAATCGAGACAACTCAGGTCAGTGCTATTTAAGCTTTGAAGCCATACCTCGTAATTTTTAGAGAAGAGCGTTTTTTGAATATTTTTTGAGCATGCTATTAGCATATTTAAAATAGGATTTTATTTTTGCCAGAAGACAGTAAGTATACAAGAAAACATCTTGTAAGATGTTTACTTATTGTCTTATATCAAAAACGAGATTTATTTCTTGGAGGTTTATTCCACAGTCAGGGTTCACTTTTAATTTTTTTTTTTTCTTCTTTTTTTTCCATAAGTCAATGGTGTACTCCAGCAAAATCCCATTCCTAGCAGGATGCTATTTCAATAAGTGCTATTGATGATTGGAAGCTGATCAACACTGACATCTTCAGTACAATACCTTGGTAACAGGAGAACACAGATATGAAAATAGGTCTATCAAAGTAAATTAAAAATAACATTTAACTGCATGGCTTGTTTTGATTTTGTCTTTTTTTTTGTATAATGGTTTAATAATCAAATTATTGTGAAGTTTTACCTTACGTATTTTTTTCTGGAAGAATAATTAGCTTTTTCTCTGTGTGCATGATTTGAATTAAACACTGTTTCCTTAATGTGCTTCCGGAGGCAATAACATACAGCAATAATTTCTAATAGCCTATGTGTGCAAAAAGACTTTCTTGCAGTTAAAATATGGATAGCAGGGATCAGAAGATTGTGGCTCCATAACAGATTTTTCTATTATGCTTAGCTTCTTTGGACCAGTACAAGTCAAGAATTTTTTTTAAGGAGTATTTCTAAGAAACAGAAATTTTGTATGAGCCTATTTGTTTTCTTAGGATCAGGAAGAAAATTGGAAGGGTGGGCAGGGACATGACAGAAGCGGGTTATAGCATGGAGTCGTGTGCGTGCACACACATATGCACAACCTGACAGTGCAGTTCCTTAAACCGTCAGAACTTTGGGCCTGAATTGTGCAGAGACAGGACTTGAATTTGGATCTCCCAGGTGACTATTTAGGGAAGCAGAGTTTCCAAGGTGCAAAATGGAGCATGCAGTGCTAGGGGGTGCACACAAAGGCAAGGGAAAGGATAATGATTGGTGCAGTCCTTTGTGGGAAGAGCTAATAAGGCATTAATGTGACAGTGGGGTGCTCCTCTGTCTGTGCTCCGTACCTGCATGAAGGTGTCTGGTTATGACGATGTGGGTGGGCTTGGCCCCCAGTGTCTGCAGAGCTTCCCATCTTTTCCTAAGCTGGAATTCCCATCCCCATACTTCCCATCTCCCCACACCTCCCAACTCCTCATCTCCCCATACCTGATTATGGCAGACCCTGCTCTGGGAGAGCTGGCATACAGATCACCCCAAAATGAGTGGGACATGCTTGTTCTTGATACTGTGAGCCCTGTGGAATTGCAGCCCGAGGACTACGGGGCTCTCAGGAGCCAGAACTTGGCCTGTGCTGGAGAAGCTGTTTTGGGGCTTGGTGAAAGGGAAGGGTAAAGGGTACTACTAAGTGGCAAAGAGTTGGGAGACCAAAGGGAGGAGGTGGACCTCTTCTCACTAAGACGTCCTGGGCTGGTTTTCTTATCTCCCTAACCAGTATCAGCTGTTGAGTGCCAGCACTGCTGCTCTTGGCCTGCATTTCCAGTCTTTGCTTCCCCTCCAGCCTGGCATTTCCTTGGAGGCTGTGGTCAGATGAGTCGGACCCTGTCTCATTGACTCCCACACACAACTTAAGGACTTCCTGGCAGATATTAGGGTTCTAAAACCCAGACATGAACTCTTCTGGAGAGTAGAGAAGACATCTGGGAAGGACTGGATGAATGGCAGCCTTAGGTGTCCTAACCATGATGATAACAGTTCTTTCAAATTAAGTAGTCTGCACCAGTATTTTTATTTGAGTCATTTTTTTATGATATATTGAAAAGCTTTATTTTAAATCGGAAATATGAGAAAATATTTTGAAAAACCTTAAAATTTTGGAAAATTGAACTCTTTTTTTTCCAACCTATCCTGGCTAAAACTTCTTATCTCTCTAAGTAAAATGGGATAATGCCTATTAATTGCTCTTAATGTTCTCATTTTACCACAGAAAACTCAAGCATGTCAAAGTTCCTTTTACTTTATTGTTTTTATTAGGCTGGATCATAAACTCTTTCCGGCATATATTGCAGTTGTTATCTACAAATTCCATCTCAATCTGGTTGCCTTGGCTTGATTGCTAGTGTTACTCTTGCCCTCAAGTAGTGAGATATTTAGTGTACAGGGAATACTGCCACTAATATTGCCTGAAAACAACTGAACTCCTTTCAAGGCAGCTCTCCTCTTGCCTGTTTTATTAAAGTTATTAAAATGCTTTGAGTTTGACACATGAAAGGATTATTGGTATGAGAGTAAATGTGATCATTTGAACATTGGAACTAGAATAACTTAAGGCAAAGATTGACGCCTTGAATTTTTCTCATTAAACCACAGTCAAGCAGAAATCAAGAGATGTTAACTGCATGTGGTTATGCTATAAAAATAAGTACTCTAAATGATTGGAAGAGGTACAGAAAAGTAACTGTGCAATTAATCATATTGATCTGATAAGGTAAGCTAAAGCAGTGTGAAAAAGCTTCTGGTAATGTTTCACTATATTGATATAGAATTTGGGTTTCAAGGTTCAATATCAAAACTGGGGAAAGATTTGCCACAGTCACCCTATCATTTCTTTTCAATGGGGAAGTTGAATACTGTTTTTTCTACTTGTTCAGAAGTGGAACATGTTTCAACAATGAGACCCAAATTATAAACAGAATTAGTCATGTTGTTGAGCTTTTACATCTGAAGACGACAATCAGTTTAAAAGGAGATTTCTCCTTGTGCGTTATTTTTGGGAGCAAAACAGCAGGACCCATGTAAAGTTTAAACGAATTGACTTTCATCATCATTTTACAGAATAACATTGTTAGAAGTCTCTTTCTAGCTTTTAGATACCAAAGTGCTCTTATGGTGTTTTCAGTTCTAAGAACTGATGCCCTGTATTTGAAAATGTGTAAGTTTTACCCCAGGAGGTTTAGTTTATCATTCCAGTTTAATGCATTTATTAATTTTATAATTCAAGTCAGAAGCAATGTAACTTTTAAAAATAGGCCTATATATGTAATAATACAAATAGCATGTGGTTTCTGGACTATCAATTGTAAATAAAAATAAAGGTTACCCATAAGCAACACTCACAAACTGAACAGTGTCAATTTAAGTGAGTAGTTTTAAATGTAATGTAGTGGAGACTAGATAAGTAGAACATAGTCCAGCAGATGGTTTTTCATTCTGTGTGCTTGGGTTTAGAGTCGTTTTGGGTAAATCGAGTATCCTTGGTAGACTGGCAGCCTACAATGAAATATTTGCAAAAAGACAGGAAAATTTGCCTTAAGAGGTTAACAAAACTGGGATGTGAGACAAAAAAATTGTCTGTAAATGCAGGC
This sequence comes from Fregata magnificens, assembly GCA_013389945.1. Classification (NCBI taxonomy): domain Eukaryota; kingdom Metazoa; phylum Chordata; class Aves; order Suliformes; family Fregatidae; genus Fregata; species Fregata magnificens. The sequence goes on from WAAD01002908.1 coordinate 18,472, forward strand.
ATATTTAATCATTTTTCTGACAGTGTCCTGGCAATAGCGACAGTTAACTCTTCATGTCAGGATGACACTTGATATCTAGATCATTCTCATATCTGTATTTTAATGTAGCTAATTGCAGAGTAGGCTGTTCTAGGCTATGTATTCTTGTTTCATTTTTATTTTGTTTACAAGTAGCTGCCCAGCAATCTAATTTGAAAGGGATGAGAAGTTCACTTGAAACAGTAATTACTCACTACATAGAATAGAAACTATGTGATTAAGAATCATAAAACATAATACCAGATAAACACATTTTTCCTTACATTATTTTTAGAGATATATATATAATTCCAAACAAGATAAATGCTCTCTTTGCTTCAATACTTGCACGTATAGCTTAAATTTCTTAACAAGTGCTCTCTTTCAGACCAGAGTTACCAAATTATTTCCAGTCCACTGGGGTTGTGATGAAGTGATAAAACTTGCAGGTCTAGTTATTGCCTTGGCTAAAGGTGAAATGACTGCTCGCTAAGGGACATCTCATGTAGCTGCCACATGCTGTAAGGGCGGGTGGATAGTTTTACTTGTATTTGGGCAGAGGAGGGCCCACGTTAACCAGATTCAATGGGATGACAAAAGTGCGTCACTTATTTGTAGAACTACCTGTTTGAACAGATATCGGAGCTATCTCAGACCCCTGGAGGAATCTTTTCAAATGGACTTTGTAAGTGCTCTATTTTACAGTTTTATGGAGACATCTTATCTTTTCACACATAACTGTGTGGAGAAAAATATGTGAGTTTTCCTTTATCCAGAGCTCGTTGTGCCTTTTGCTTTAGCACAGTTGGAATTCTAAGACATTTTCTTATATTGTGATTTAATTCAGAAACATATAGCTACTCAACTCCTTTTTCTTTTCCCCCCCCTTTTTTTATTTGCAGTTGGTTATTATCCCCTATGTGTCATGATTAATATATAACAGTAAGGATAAACTGCTTAAGTAGAGATTTATTATGCTTATAACTCACTTCCCCCTCACAATCACCGTAATAATATTAACAAATAAATTCAACTAATCTTGAAAAGATGCAAGACTGATGTTTTAAAATAAGATGCTGATCAACAGTAACCTACTGAAGTTAATCCTTTGAAATCCTTTATTTCAAAGTAATCTTTTTCTTTTTTTCATCTGTGAGGGATTTTGCTCTTGTTTTCCTTGCCCATTACATCTGCATAGGCCCAGCACCTACCTGTAGCAATCAATGAGCAATAAGGGGGACCCCTGTTTAAATTTTTGTTCACTGAAGAAGTATCTGTTAATCAACTATAGGTGAACTCTTTGTAAAGAACAGAATATCTTCTCTCTTTCACTCCAATTGAGTCTAAGAGGGCTCTAAATTTATCTTAGCTGGCTGCCATACACTGGTGATGCCTCTTCTCTTTCCCCCACGCGTTGTCATTCTGGCATACACACTGCTGTATGTATTTGCCTGTCCGGTACAACGAAAAGTCTTTAATTCTTGATCCAGAGGTGTCTACAGCATGTCACTTCAAACAGTTTTTCCTTTGCTGATTTTTGCCAGTGTTGTGATCATCTTAGAAACAGGTTAAGTAACTCTTCCAGTTAAATTTCATCTTGTTTGCTTAAAAACAAAACCAAGATGGACAGGAAGACATTCAGAAAACAACTGCCACAGTGACGGTTGCATTAATTGCTACTCTGAGTGCTCATGCTGTGACTCAAACGGAATCAGTTTGGACCTGCTTCTAATGAACAAGTGGGTTTATTATCATTGGCTACAAGCTACCCTGTTTTTTCAAAGAAAAAAATTTTCTCAATTTCTTTTTCCTGGTTTCATTCAATAAATAATTTATCATTTCCCCTTGTTTTGTTTGCTTTTTTTTTAAAGAGAAAAAGTAGTATATCTACTGTATTTGTAAATTTAGTTGGATTTTCCACACTTGGTCTACATTGTATATCATGTTCTGTTAAATCCCAGTGTGTAACATTGTGAATATAATATTTAATTCATAAGACACTCATTATTTTATTGGAATTGTTTTATTTCTTTGCATTTTTATGCAGTGTTTGGGTATAATATGAAAATGGCTCGCGTGATGTGCAAGTATGATTCTTTTTTTTTTTTTGGCATTACTTGACTCCCTGTCCTGCATATGCAATTCAAAACAGCGCATAATAAAATAGTTGTTTGATTTGCGTTCTGAACTGCATTTGGCATCACTCGCTATGTTTGCAAATAGACATCAGTTTGAAACACTGACAAGAAACAATCTGTCCTTTGGCATTAGAGTCCCTGGAGAAAACTGAGATGAGAATTCTCTCACCAGTTCCTAAGGTAGATTATCAAATTATACTTTACATGTTTTTAATATACTGTATGGGCCATTACAGCTGGTATGTATGTAACTTGATCCCACTGGAAGACACCCTGCCAAAGATGTGTGTGTGCAAACAGCTTTAGTGAAATTTAGAATTATTGTCATGTCATATGATTCTCAAGACAGTTTATTTTAAAGGAGGAACATTTTTTTTTTACAGTGCAAAAAAATTTCTCCGCCATACACTACTTAAAATGTTGATGCATGTCAGGGAAAGCTTGGTTATAGCTTTAATATATGTTAACAGCTTCAGATGAGCAATTTGAAAGAATCAAGGGACTAGCTAGTACGTGCAGTATGAGAGTTTTTACCACCAGGAAGGAGGCCCAAATATCGTGTGAAGCATTCACAAACTGTTCTGAAGACTGAAGCTCTCTTTTTCACAACAGCTTACATATAGCTCAGAAAACAGCAAAACAAGGTTCCCCACGTTTCCCACCTCCCCACATTGCAAGTCTGTTCAGAAATGACAGCCTTTAGATGCAGAGAAATAGGTGAAGCTATGCAGCTTGCACAACTCTTAGCTCTTCTGAGACGACTGGTGATGGCACCAGAACTATGCTGAGTGACTCATTACGTACAGCTATGCTATTAGTTAACCAATTAATTAATCTTAGCCATTATTAACTAGTCTGAGGCTATCACATGTCTTTCGTGAAGCTCGGCAGTGCAATAACTGTCATTATTAAACTGGAATTGGATTTGAATAGCAAACTTTGCATGAAAACTCTGTATTTCAGTGCTAGACTAAGATTTTTTTTCAGTTTACTTCAATCTGTCTTCCATTAAGTTCTTCTTTGTCCATATTCCATGCAGCGATGTTTAAACTGAGCGTGGATTGATTAACACCAGTGATATCACTCACCTTACTTTCAAAATGTTTACCTTACAATTTACCTTGAGAAGCGAGGTCGTATCGTTAGGAAAATGTATTAGATGCTGAAGTGAAGTGAGAGGCCCACTACCAAGTGTATACTTCTTTATTCTGTTTAGTCTTGAATAGCTATAGCGTGCAATTTTAGAAATCTATGAAATATTTTTTAGCCAAGACATAAAGAAGATGTAGAAAAATGTGGTTTACTCATTTTCTAAATATGATACTGTTTTCCAGTTAGCTGATGAGTTATGTATGCATAGCTCTGGTTTTCTTAGCTGACAAGTTTTCTAAAGATTTTGGGTGAGTCATTTTTGACAAGACTGTCACATACTTTTATAAGGTAGCAAAAGGTCAGGATATTCTATATTATTGATAAAAACAGCTTGACAGCTAAGAAGTATTAATTTGCTGTTTTGAAATAGATGTTCAAGATTAAGTGAAAACGATCCTGTTGCAACTCTGTTTTCAGGACTATGCTTATAGCCTGATCGTCGTTTTGTTTGGTGTAATATTCTATTGAATGAGCCTTCCTCTTGAAATGGGACACGCAGTTATTGTTCTTAACTTCCTCCAGCCTATCTTGCTTTGCTCTCTCCATTCTTCACATTCATCTTTGTTCATAAGGGTAAAAAAGGTCCCTGCCTTCCTCTTCCGAGACCCATGTTATTTGAGGCAGTGAGACAATAGGAAGGAATAGTTTAAAAAAAAAAAAAAAAAAAAAAAAAA
>WAAD01002923.1:0-13693 GCA_013389945.1 Fregata magnificens
GCGGTGGGGGGCGGCGGGGAGAAGGGGGAGGAGAGGAGAGGAGGCGCTCTTTGCCCTGGTGCCTTTCCCTCCGCGCCTTCCTCCTCCAGACCGGGGCCGTCTGCGAGTGGGGTAAAGGCGTTTAGGCCCTCGCTGAGGCCTAACTTCTGCCTGTTTTCCCGCCATCCTTCCCTTTCCTAACGCCTCGCTCCCTCAGGTGCCTTGGAAGCCGCCCACTCGGGGCGGGAGCCTCCCGCACGCTGCCTCCCTGTCCGCTGGCTCTGCTCGCTTCCGATCTGCCGCCGCTCTTAAACTTCTCTCTGCGGCGGAGGCCTCCGCGCCCCGGAGGCTTTGTGCTGCACTGCCACACCGCCTGCCCCTCCCCTTTTTTGCGTGGAGCTTGTTATGCGTCGAGCGGAGGCCTCTGGAGTTGCTCGACTGAGGGTTTTAAGAAACGCCATGCAACGATTATATTAACGCTGAGGGGTTTTTTTTTAATTCTCTTGCCAAATGGGACAGTGAGATCCGGTGCTTGTTTCATTTGAAACCTTCTCCTTTCTTAGTTTTTGTTACGGGGAATGTGGTTATTTATAAAGTCTACAGAGACAGATAAATTCTATTTTAATGAACGTTGGATGTGTGTTAAGATGTTTAGCAATATTGTTGTTATGAAAGAGACCTTTATGCAGCAGAGATAACAACGGTTTTAACAGTTGTGATAAAGTGATTCTTGTTCTTTGAATGTTACCCTCACTCCTTGGAGCACCGAATCCAGAAACAGCACTTGTTTGTATGTGCGAAGCCAACTGCTTCTGTTAATTCTCAGGCAAAGCTTTGAGTTTTGTTTCGGCGATATTGTTCTAATGAGATATTAATTGTAGTTCGGAAGGCTTGATCATCCTGAGTTGTCACTTTCATTTTTGTTTGTTGTTAATCTCCTTTGCTAACTTCAGCATTTGACAGCGATGTCATAAAAAACTTGCATAGTAACACAAACAGAGGTGAAAATGTTGACGGTTTTTTGAGTTATTGACCCTAATTTTGTGGTGTATAGTTTTATTCAGAGCCTAAATTGATAAAAATATTCCATGCATATTTGGGAAGAAGGATTGCAATGTGCTTAAAAATTTGAGAATACAGTGAATAGTGTATCTTAGTATTCTGGAGCTATTTTAGTTCATATGTATTCTTTTAAATATTATGTAAGTGGATTTAAAGATTGAAGAGAGAACATTACGCAAATAACAAAACAAATATTATCTAACTTAAAATATTAAATGGTGTTAGGCTTGGTGGAGAATGTTATGGTTGGTCTGTGTCCAGGCTTTAAAAGTTGAGAGAGGATCTGTTCAAGTGCCTGTGGAAAATGAAGTGTTTATAATCTTTAAATAACATATCTAAAATATTTGATCACTTTTTTTGCTGTGGAGTGTTCAAATTGAAACTGAATGAACTGTAGCTGACTGCAGCAATAGTATTATATGTAGCAACATATTTCAAGTCTATTTTCTGCAGTACATTTTCTGTATAAATTAGCTTTGAAATTTTAGAATACTCATGAAGTCTGTATGGGAGGAATATGATAGTTGAGTGATATTGGCAACAGAACAGTAAACTTCTGAGGGAGAAACAATATTGGAAAAGATTTGGTACAGGTTTTGATGGTTCTAGAATACACTTTGAATTTAAAAAAGAAAAAGCCATAAAACTTAATAGAGTAGAAAACTATGGTATTTGAATAAGTCATCTGTAAATTGTGTTATATAGGTTAGTATATACTCATGTTAGTGAAGGAAAGAAGTACTTTCTTGCTAACTGAATTAACTAGTGGACAGTTCATATGTTGAAAGTTATTTTCTTCTTCTTGTGTCTGTTCAAATCCTGATACATAGCCTAACTTCTGCTTTTTCCTGTAGTGCTAGTTTTCTAGAAAGGCCTTGTAAATATGACTCTTTTTTTTCCTCAGAAATCTGCTGAATTGTAAACAGCTTCTTTTCTGCAGAGTTTATAAAATTAGTCTTTAAGGAGTAAATGGAACGTGCTAATAATATTTTTACATTGATGACCTATCTGTTTCTCTGGAGTCGTGGCTCAGTAGGTCAGGATGATAAACTTACATCTGTAAACAAAATACTGTGAGTTCATGCGATTTAAAAAAAAAAAAAAAAAGAGTAGTTGGTATAAACTATGGAATAAATCGTTGACATTTATATCTGTGTTTATAATTTGATTTTCTTGATAAACTCAAAGCCATTCATTGGAAGTATATTATCTTTGTCCGTAGGCACAAGTTGGTCTTATAAATTAACTTTGAGAATAAATTTTTACTCTATTCTATAACACTTCTTTCTAGTGTTTCAAGAAACGTGGCTGCTTACACTGAACAGTTATTATATATTTGTAATGTCATTGCCTATGAATGTGAAAAGATATATTTGATTGGTTTAATGGAATTTGAATGGAATTTGTTGGGGTGAGAAGAATGAAACGTGTGCAGGCACAGTGCTTAATTTGAGTACATCATCAATTGCTGACGATATTTGAAAGCTTATTTCAGACGTGGGTGTCGGGATTTTTTTATAACTATGTACTATCTTTATTCAATTAGCTAACTTTTATTCTAGGTTTCCCTAATATTGTACATAAAGCTAAAATAGTGGAATACAACACGTGAATATGAGCTTTCTGAAAAATGATTTCTGTAGAAGAGCCTCTTATTTAGCTGTAAGCTGTATCAGTACAGGACAGTGAGCATACTTGCTGCTGAATAAATACCCCTAAGAGGAAAGAAAACCCTTTAAAAGTAAAAGGCTACTTTGTATATAAAGGGTGTTTAAAAGTTCGTCTTTTAAACTTTTGACCCCTCCCCCACCTTCCATCCAAACCGGATTGTAGGTAGTAGTGGCTTGGCAGAGACACACTAACAGAATGGGGTGGATGAATTTTTCTGGATGGTGATGGTCTTGGTTTTTTGTTTTTCTGAAAAAATCTCAAGATATTTTGTGTCACTTTAGGAAAAGTGAATGCTGCCCTAATGTGTCATTGAATAAGTTTGCTATCTCTTGAGGAACGGAAGAATAAAATTTGTCTTCTGGGGCTGAATGATTAAGTGGGGGGTTCCAAAACTTTTTGCTGAAGGAGATAGACTATGCTTTGTGTTCGGCATGCTTTTGAAAAGATTATACATGAACAGAGGGAATTTGGGAGCCTTTCACCTCATGTTTATCTAGACCAGTATTCCATACTTTATTATCTCCTATTGCATGTTTGCAAATTGTACACTGGGAAATCTAAAAGTTAGTAAATCCTGTAACCTTTTTTTTCTTTTTTGTTCATTTTTTTTTTAATCAAAGTTGTTTTTATGTCTCTCAATATAAGTAAGATAGGAAAATGCAAACATTATGAAAATGACAAGATATTAAGATATTACAACAGTAGTCGTTATTCTAAATAATGGATTTCTGGTGCTGACAGGACAGAAGATAAGTTTATAAGATCGTTCCATACTTCATGGGATACTTAAAATGAAAGTTCAGTTTCAAGGTTAGAAAAGAACAACCTTTTCCCCAAAGCCCATAATAATTTTAGATAAATAGAACTATATGAAACATACATACAGTGTTCACTTTCATTGATCTTTGGATATCTAATTGCCATATTGTACTAGTGATTACTACCCAGAAGGGTTTTTTTTCTGCATTTTGTAATAAACCTGTGAATTGACCTAATCTCTTTCTATCCTTTTTAGTGAAAATTTAAAACAGTGATCAGGCTAAGTGATAATGCTGCTGCTAAACAAAAATAAAGATAAGAAGACATTTGAAAATACTTCCAAAATTCAGAACATGGAAAACTGTAAAGGTTGCGAGGATTTATTTAGCACTTGGTATATTTTATTTTGGATAATTACGGTAGAAACAGACTGCTGCAATAAAGAAGTTAAAGAGAGCTGAAGTATTTTAAATTTGATAAGGTAAATTATTGGATAACTAGATTACAGAAACAACACCTGGAATTCTTATTAAAATATTCAAATTACAAATTTTATTGCTTCTGTCTTCTATTTTAGTTATTAGAGATTAGTTTGATGCCTCTGAGGTGGTGACTTTAAGACAAGGTTTCACAAGATATTATTGCCACATGTGGCTTAAAATTGAGACCATTTAAGTTCCTGAAGGGTGAAAGATGGCCAAAGTTGGGAGATGTCTTTTTTTTTTTTCCTTTTCCTTTTTTTCCCTAAAAATGACCAAGAAGCAGTATGATAAGGTGTCATCTTAAGCTTGGTGTCTTGAGATGTGGAGAGATGCTAAACATGGTATTGTCTGAATGAGTTCTCTGTGGTAGGAACACTGGTTGCCTGAATATTTACTTTCCTTAAATGTAGGGCAAAATACTCTTTAAATATATGATCTGTCTGTATAAGGTATAAGACTGTTAAAAAGTTGATTTTGGTAGCATGGCTGATGCTGTGTATTTGCAAGAGTTCATTTCAATGCAACCATTCTTTATTGATTAAAAAGGTAATCCTCGTGTTTGCATTTTCTAGTCGTCAACAAGAAATTGAAGAGAAACTCATAGAGGAAGAAACTGCTCGAAGAGTGGAAGAGCTTGTGGCTAAACGTGTAGAAGAAGAGTTGGAGAAAAGGAAGGATGAGATTGAGCGAGAGGTTCTCCGCAGGGTGGAGGAGGCTAAGCGCATCATGGAAAAACAGTTGCTCGAAGAACTCGAGCGACAGCGACAAGCTGAACTTGCAGCACAAAAAGCCAGAGAGGTAACGCTCGGTCGTTTGGAAAGTAGAGACAGTCCATGGCAAAACTTTCAGTGTCGGTTTGTGCCTCCTGTTCGGTTCAGAAAGAGATGGAATACAGCAAATCTAATTCCCTTCTCGTATAAACTTGCATTGCTGCGAAACTTAATTTCTAGCCTATTCAGAGGAGCTCACTGATACTTAAACAGTTATTCTCCTAAAACCTGAACAAGGATACTTGATTTTTAATGGAACTGACCTACATATTTCAGAATTGTTTGAAACTTTTGCCATGGCTGCAGGATTTATCAGCGGTCCTTTCATTTTTGGGGAAGGGTATTGAAAATCTGTAATTATGTATCCTTCATTTGTTTCATTTTATTTACCTAGACTGTAAGAGGCTTTTGCCTTCAGTCAGGCAAAAAGCAGGGTCCAGCAGTGAGCTGCAGTACCTGTCTTTAACAAATAGGTTTCTTACTCTTCATTTAAAATGAACATTTTCCTTGAGCATACATTGGACTAATTCTGGGACTTCGAGCATAAGCCCATCCACGTCTTCACGAAGGATCTATGTCCAAATCATTATATCAATTTTTAATAACTACTAACAACTCCTTTTTTTTTCCCTAGAATTTATAAAAGAGCAGGTTGCCCTTGTCTGAAGTCAAGCTGAACATGTGACTTGGGTTTTTGGTTTTTTGTTTTTTGTTTTTTTTTTTTTTTTTTTTTTTTTTTTTTAATCAGCAGCTGGAGCAGAAGCTGAAAATGTCTTTCTGTGAGACAGTAATTTGCTACTAAAGGCTTTGATGCCTGCCTGCACCAATCATTCCAGGATCCAGAAATTTCAAGACAAACTTTAAACCGTAAAGGAAATTTGTGCTAAATAGTCCTAAGTCTCAAATGCCTTTTTCACTCTGTATGTCCTAGACAGTTTATTTTAAATTAATATTTTGATTGGCTTGTAAAAGGAAAGACAGTAGCAATGAAGCTTTCCCCTTCATACTAAATGTGACGTGTCTGTCACATATCTTTAAATTAAAAAAAAAAAAACAAACCCCAGAACACTGAGTTACAACAAATATTAAGAACATTAAATTACACTTGTTTTGCAAATTCAAACCTTAACTGTGAAAGAATTGAAATTTAATTTAGGTGTCTGTAGTCAGCAAATGCTTCATGTATAAAGGTTTTCATTTGATCAGATGAATGACTTTTTTTTTCTTTTTAAAGTATTTTTGCTATTGTCAATGTGATGTGAAGAAGTCCTGTCAGTTCTTTATAACTCAGAATAAACTTCCGTGCCTGGAGTGAAGTGTGCTAGCTAGTAGCTGGTTACTAGTCATAGTAAGAAGTTTTCTCTTCATATGCTTGCTTTGTTCGTATTAACTTTTTTTTCTTACACAGACACAAACCTCTGGCTAACTTTAAATCTTCCAAATATTAAAATAATTCGGATATATATTACGTGAACTGAAACACCTCAAAAACTTTCACGCAGTCTTCATATTTATGAGTTGCATAACAGAGTTCCATAAAATTCACCAAGAAAACAACAATTACAAGGCTTATTTCCTGATCTTGCCTTCCCTGGACTCCTGAATTCCAAGTTCAGACTGCAAATGACAGTTTCAGCTGTCTTAAAATTGTTAAAATATTGAATGTTAAGTCCATTCTCCCCATGAAAGAAGCCCATAGCTCCATGAAGTATGGATTGCCATTTGTATTTTTCACTAACAGTAAATGTATTTTTCTTATTAATTGTTTGCCTTAGGAATGATTTACATATTTTTGTTCCTTCTTATCATAAACATCTGCATTCCTCAGCTCAGCCTTCCTTGTATGTTGTTTCTTTATAAATGGTTGAGCTGCTGATGCAGGTATTGCCAAGCTAACAGTACAAATCATTTTAAAGAGGAAGCTGGCGCGTATGGCAGCCGAGGAGCACACTCTGCAGGACACTGGACAAGACAGTAAATATTCAACTTTTAATGCTGATTAAAGGAGTATAGGTAAAGAATACGTAGGTATACTTAATTGGTGAGACAAACTATTCACTTTATTTATATTTTCTATATTACTTTTTAATTTGGTAAATACTATCCAGTTTTTGTAGTTGTCCTTGTTGATTTGTGTGATATTAAAATTCTAGTAATAAATTGTCAGGATTCTATGATTAGGGAGGGTTTAGTTGGTTGCTGTTTGGACTGGGCGGGATGATTTAAATTGAGTACTAGAAACCAGTTTTAGTGGCTGCACAATTTACCGTTGTGAGACAAAATAGGTGGCTGTAAAGCTGCCACTTTAAGTCAGTTCACAAAAGAATTCTGAGAAAGATTAGTGAACATGCAGAAATAAATATTTTACTTTACTAACATCTTGCCCTGTCCTCCCCTTTAGGAAGAAGAGCGTGCAAAGCGTGAGGAACTAGAGCGAATACTAGAAGAGAATAATCGAAAAATTGCAGAAGCACAAGCTAAACTGGTATGTGAAGGTGTAGTTAAGAGTTCTGTAGGGGAAGACAGGTCCCTCTGCCTCATTTGCAACACAATTAAAATAAACAAATCGACCCTTTCTAGGGTTTAACTTGTCTATTGCTGGTTATGTCAGCAGCGTTGCTCTCCTTCCCTTGAGCATAAGAGACCAGATCCTTAGCAGTAGTGCTAGTCTCAAAAAATAGTTCAGGTGCAGTTAATTTAGAGGAAGATAGCTGCCTTCAGAATTTAAAAAGTACATTTTTAACTACATCTCACAGGAAAGGTTGAAGGAAGTTTGCAAACACGTTCAGCTTCTCGAACAAAACTGACTAATTCTGTTTTGTTGAGCAGGACAAGTACAAACTGGATTTGAGACTAGTATAATGTTGCTGTACAAGTGCTGAAAGGGACTTTCAGCATAAGCTTAAGAAGTCTGAGTTATGAAAGTCTGGCTTATGTTGGTTTCCAAGCCTATTTAAGCAGGTGCCTGCCTCATGAGAGCATTCAATATGATTTAGCTGATTGTAATCAATTAATGATAAGCCAAACGAAGCTTCTGCTAAATCCTGATTGAACTCTTATCATTTTCAATTACCTAAGTAATTGCACCTTTTTCAGGTAAAGATGATGCTTCTTAAAACTCTTCACTTGAACTACGTCTGCTTTAGATCTCTCTGTTTTACCCTTTTCCCAACCTCATACGGTCGAAATGGGACAAACAGAAAATTTAAAATACTAACTGACCTAATGAACAAAATAAGCACCTTTAGAAGACCATTGGAAGAGCTGTAAGAACCATAACTGAATATAAGGATTGACTTGTTAAAATCAAGTAAAGATGGTTTTAAATTAGGAGGGGTTTTTAGATGGGTTTTGGAGCAGCGAGACCTCTGTTTGAAGGTCTGTTACTTCATTATATTGTGACTTCATCTGACACGTGGCAGGTGTCAGGGGAACTTCTCTATACCTACACTGACTTCCTTAATTAAAATGTAATGTGTTGTTTGCAAAGCAATGCTGAAAAACATTGCATCTGAGCACTCAAAATTTCGAGGCATTAGCTGTAGAAAGTTTTCTGTGTTTCTTCTAAACTCAATTCAAATAACCATTTTATAAATAGTTTCACTGAAACCAACTGTGGCATCTAGCTCAGGTAGAACTGCTTCCATAACTATGCAGGATTGGACCTGTTTGGAAGTTAATATGGACTTGTAAATTGCTTTTATGACTACAAAATATGCTGGCCTAAATTCTACCATTTTCATATATAGGCTGAAGAACAATTGAAAATTGTTGAAGAACAAAGAAAGATTCATGAGGAGAGGATGAAACTAGAACAAGAGAGACAACGTCAGCAAAAGGAAGAGCAAAAAATTATCCTGGGCAAAGGAAAGTCTAGGCCAAAACTGTCCTTCTCACTAAAAAGCCAGGATTAAATTGCAACTCTGAACTCTTAAAAGAAAAAAAGAAAGAAACAAAAAAAACCCAACAAAAAAGCAAAACAAAAAAAAACTTTGTATGGTAGCTTCATGTTGAAGTGGTTTTTTTTTTTCTCTCAGTTTTTTTTTTTTTGTCTTTTTTTGAAAGTCTGGAAAGTTAGCTTGTTCTAATAGGGGCTGTGCTCTGCAATTCTTAATTTTTTTTAAACTTCCATTAAGTTAAACCCTTATCAGATCATTGTTGCCTTTTAGAGGGTAATCTGTTCTCATCAATTTTGTTTCTGTGTTAGTGGTCTGAAGTAGATCAGGTCACTTTATGAATTGTGGATGATCTGATAAGGTTTTACTGATCTACTCATCAGAGTTTGACTCTGATAATTGACAGAACTTTATACTGGGTATTGCTGACTTTTAATTTTTTTTTTTTTAAAGTCAGTAAATACATGAGTAAATTGCCATAGTATTACTGGACCTCTGTGGTTTATTGTTAAATCAGTGTCCTATGATACTGTCCCATTGTTGCGCTTGATGTTCCTGATACAGGTAAGGAAATAGTTTGTCATTTCTGCTATGAATACATAGAGAGAGTTCAGTATTGTCTCTGTTAGATTTGTTTTTATTACATTGACGGCATTCAACCAGCGTTCCCCATTGTGTAAATAAACCAATTTGCTGAATAAAGTGAAAGTCTTAAATTCATATGTTTAAGTAAATTTTTTTAGTACACTTCTATAAACAGCTATAAGAGTGACAATTCACATTATTAAATTCAAGGCTATAGTGCTATTTTTTTTTTAAATTTTGCTTTAAACTATTGTGGCTTCTCCTACTTATAATGCAAAATTACACACAGTACAAAATCCCTGCAGTTGTGAATGTTTTTGATGGCTGCTGCTGTTTTCATGAATGTTGGTTTTTATTCTGACAGAGACTTATTTCAGCTGTAGTATCATGTTTAAACAGCTGTTTGGCTTACTGCACCCAGACCAATACTTCGATATCTAATCCCCTTCAGTTCACCTCATAATACAGTATATTGTATAAGCTAAGGTCGTTTCCATATAATGAATCTGATGGATCCTAAAGGATTTAAAAATGGAAGTTTTTTTCCCAAAGGACTGGACCGGCTAGCATACTTGAAGTGGAAAACAGAAAGTGAGATTCTGTCTAAATATATTGTTTTAGCCAGAAAGCAACTGTTATTCATATACAGATCTTGAATGTTATCCATTTATATATACAGGTTTTATTTTGAAAAATGAAAGTACAGATTGAAAACTATATATGAAAGTCCCCTTTTTGTATATAATTCTTCTACCAAAACCTGGATTACTATAGCTTGTCCAGTTCTAAAACTTTCTTTTTCCTGTTGGTGTGCAACATCTGTAGTAACTGTAAAATGAAAGTTACCAGTAGTTGCCTGAGCATTTGAATGTCACTGGACAAAGTTGGAAATAATTCCTGATATTCCCAAAGGATCTGTTTCTGTAGATTTGGCAAAAAAAAAAAAAAAAAAAAAAAAATTGGCAAAAAGTTGAGTGTGCCACTGAAAGTAGTATTCACCGTGCCTTGTATGAAACCTGGGCTTGGGGGCAGACTGATGTGTATCGCTTTGTCCAGTATGTCAAGGAAAATGTGAAGACAGTAAAATACCTACACTACTACTGTACTTAAATTTGTCTATATATTGTATTACAAAAGAGAAGGTTGAAGGTTGCTTAATGCATAAAAACAAAAGCTGAAGCCAAATAAACCATGTACATGACCTGTTGGCAGGAGCAGGCTGTGTTTAAAGCTCGACTGATACCTGTATTTCTAAAACAGAAAACATCCCCTGTTCCCTTATGAGAAACAAGCTATTAAAAGTCAATACTCAAAACAGACCTATGCATTTTTGTTTCCTCTACTCTTCTAAAAGCAAGAAGCTTAAGTTCTCATACGTGCAGCTGTGGTATCAAACATTTTGTTCTACGTCACTAATTTGCTGCTAAATAGTAGCATTTGTTCTTTACACTTTACGTTGCATAGGCTTAGACTTGGAGAGGTTATTTTCAATGACACCTTTAGGACTACTGTGTGGACAAAATGTCCAACCACAATTAGATTGCCCCTTCTGCCATTCCACACCTCCCTACCTGCGTTTCCTTCCCCCTGCCTGCCTTCAGAAAAGGAAAAACAGCTACGTATTTATTTTTTGTTGTTGTTGGGGCAGAAGTTCAGTTGGTAGAAACCACCCATTACTGTCCTAAAGGATTCTGAATTTCTTGGATAGTTTTTGTAGAGCTGGTGCAGGTGGACATGACATTTGCATTATTCTGGGGTTTTATTTCTTTTTAAAATTACGGTAGGACTTCAGGGATACTGTTGATTTTGAGGAAAATAAAGAGGCACACACAGTTTGGGAGGGGGGTGAATTGATATTTGATGATAAGAACTTGAGATGTTCTTATATTCCCTTAAAACTTGATACCTGCCTAATGCAAAGTAGGTTAGAACGTAGACTGACATTTGGGTAGTGATTAAACTGAGTGTGAGCTCTGTGTGTGGGTCTACATGAGGATATGAACCTGCCTAGAGAAATTGCTGTTAGAAATGATGTTGGGTGTTTAATTTTTATTTCATTACAGTTTGAAGTTTCAACTTCAAATTTTGGTTAGACAATTTGGGGTTCTGGGGTTTTTTTGGGGGGTGGGACTCCTTCCCCCCCCAAGGGAGGCAGGAGGCATTTTTTTTGTTGCCACCTACCTTGAGCAGTATTCATTTCCCTTATATCATGACAGAAGAGATCTTAAGTTTTCCCAATCCCTATTCATAAATGTCCTGGAGAATTATTTTAATAGCGAACGATGCATCTATCCGGCAGAGGCAGGAGAGAGCAGAAGGCCTTACCTTGGAGATTTGTTAAACTGCCCTTTGAACTTCCCGTGTTCATTATCATCATTTTTCCAAGTGGAAGTGGAAAGCTGACTGCTGTGAAATGTATCTGTGTCCTTGAAGCTTAGCAAAGCAGAGACAATTAGGTTGGCGAGATGTCTAAGCTGCCAAGCAACTGCATACCTACGTGTAAGACAGGCATGTCAGTATTGTCTTACTAAAGTATCGATACTTCATCCGCTCCTATCTTGTCTTGAAAAAGAAGGGTCTATCTTCATTGTCCCTCCTTTTCTCTTAAGCTTTGTGCCACCTCACACACCTCACCCTGTCTGTTGCCCTTGCTGACTTGAAGATCGTAAACCCCTCTTTCTGATGCCATTAATGTGCCCTCTTAACGATTGTTTTTTGAGTTTCTGTGCCATTTTTTGCATGTACACCAAATACGAAGGTGTTAGTCGTGGTTCACTTTTGACTGCATGAAGTGTCTCGTTAAACATTTTCAGAGTATTTGGGGATGTGTTGTCCCTTTGGCAAGCAGGGCGAAAATGATTAGCTCTGTTATTGTAGGGTCTCAACTCAGTGCAAGTTCAGGTGAAATTCAAGTCGATAAACACTTTTCAGTTTGCGTTGCGGAGGTGATTTATTTCAGAAGAGAACTGTGGAGCTGCCTGTGTGCCTAAGGCTCATTCCAAGGCAGGAGGATATGGTCGAAGTGCCCAGGCTGGTACAGTTTCGGACCAACAGGCCAGTCCAGCTGGAGCTGAACCATGACTTTCCCACACCTCTGTTCCATTTTCATGCTTGTACCACCAAATGCATGCATTTCAGGGTTATGCCCCTCTCCCACTGTTTCGTTAGCCAACTGAAGAGCACTGAGCCTCTGTTGACATTTCCATACTGAACAACCTAAGGCTCCCTATCATCTTTCCTGGACTGACACGTAGAACCAAGGGTTACGCCAGCTCAGCGGTCAGCTCTGCACGAGGGGACATAAAACCTTATAGAAGGCCGGTCATGTAGCAGAGGTTTGATTCCCACCCCACATAATCTCATCGCAGACCACAGATTAATGTGAGAATTTTTGTTTTCACAGAGTGATACTGAGAATCAGTGGAAAAATAAGACAGAGAATTCACATGCACAGTTAGGATGTACCAACTTCTCTGATTTTTATTACGAGGCAGCTCAAATTCTATGGCTGTATTTAGGAGGAGCCAAGCTCATTTTCTAAGAAGCTATGGTTAGCCAAAATTGCGGTTATAAAACAGACATGGAGAAGACAAATTAACATCTAGATACATACTGACTCTACCATAAGTGCAGAAAATGCGTTGTTATGGTGTGAATGATATTTTAGGAGCAGTTTCAAGTATCCAGCAGACTTGGCCTTCTGTACAAACAATAAACAGTCAGTTTAAATCAGTAAGTGTCAATCATGCGATCACTTTTCTTTATTAAATTTAGCCAATAATTGTATCTATTGAGTTATCTCCTTTTGACTTTCAAAATTGGTAAATTTTCGTAGAATCATAGAATCATTAAGGTTGGAAAAGACCTCTAAGATCATCAAGTCCAACCGTCAACTAACACCACCATGCCTCCTAAACCAGGCCCTGGAGTGCCACCGCCACACCTTTTTTGAACGCCTCCAGGGCTGACGACTCCACCACCTCAATTTCAAGTAATGATGAATGACGGTGGGCTTTTCACTTAATAAAAAATGTCACGTCCCATGTATTCTCATTGCTGGTGTTTAGAGTGATGTTAAAAAGAGAATCAGGGGTTGTGGGCCCAATCCTGATCCCAGTCGGATTAGCTGCCTTTTTGTTACAGGTTTCATAAGATCAGAGCCAATATCTATGTAATTATCGCCCGCATCACTGTTGGAAAGAAGCCAAAACGGATTATTCAGCAATAAACCCGATTTTCGCTGTAAGGCCGGCTGAAGTAGAAGAAATAAAGGTTTAAGCGGTGCAAATGGCAGGGTCCCGGTTTTTCCCTGAAAGTGGAGGGAAAGAGGGAAAGGCACGTCTCACCTGATCGCTGGCCCCGCTCATCCATCCATCCATCCATCCATCCGTCCGTCCGTCCGTCCGTCCATCCACCCACCCACCCATCCATCCTCTCCCGCCGAGCCGGGCCGCCCGGGCGCAGGGGGACGGCGGCGCCGCCACCACGG
>WAAD01002923.1:17765-101470 GCA_013389945.1 Fregata magnificens
CTCCGCTCCCCCGGAGCCGCCGCCTCCCCGGGGTCGGAGCAGCGGCGGAGGCCGCCGGGCCGCGCTGCCAGGCAGGGGTGATACCCTTCAACTTCTCCGTCGGCAGATGCAGACTCATCCCATTGACTCCAGCGAAGCTACATCTGCTTATAACAGGGCTAAATTTGGTTGTGGAGTTGATGGTATCAAGGCACATGTCAGTGAGTAATGAACTAAGCATTACCCATCACACAACCATTTAGCGTCATTCTCCATTAACAAACCCAGGCAAAAAAGTACATGCGTTCCCAGGACTTCACTATCGAAGCACACCCTTAAAATAGAAGCATATCCTTTAAAAACCTTCTTTACTTAAACATACAAAATTCTTGCTCTTGGGGAGAGGAACTTCGTGGAAAGTGGGCCGTCTTTCCAAAGAGAGATCTGAGTCAGCGATGAAAAACTATTTCTACCTCTCTTTGTCCCCTTTCATTTTTGACGTGCAAAAATAAGTTGGCTTTGTTCAGTTGTGAAATCCTCTGAACTTTCGTGATTAAACCCACTAGTTTTGAAAACAAAAGTCACAATAGGAAGAAATAGTCTGTAATGGGTTTAGGAAGTTTTACACCAGAAATGGCTTAAAATAATTTTTGAACTCATGCTACATATTCAATTATGTACATTTAAAAGCAAACCACGCGCATTGTGTTAATTGAATTTAGAATTTCCCATTAAGTCCAGTAAGTACACGTCTTGTTTTCCCGGGGGAATTTTTAGAGGAAATGTTAGGTGGTGATGAGACCAGAAGAATGGAGTATTTCCTCGATCAGGGATTAATTCTGTGTAGGTGGTAGGATCTCTGGGAGCTTGGTGAGGATTTCAAAGTTTGAATTGGGAGTAGCATCTCAAGTTTATCAAGTGGTCTTGCATTACAGTCATCATTACCTACCGTTGTTCCCATTGAAGGAAAAACTCGCGGCAGACTTCTGCCAGTATTTTTCAATAATGGACATAGTTGATGTATCTCCGTAAGATTTCTTTACAGAAAAGTTTTCCGATCTTTCTTTAAGGAAAAAAAAAAAAAAAAGGAAACTGACAGGAATGCCGTGGACTGCTCAGTTCTGTGTTTTTATTCCTAGCATTGCGTGACAAGTGATCATTTTATATATGCACCAGGTGGGAAGCCAGTTAAAATAAAACAAAGTTAAGCTCTAGTCTCTGGCTCTGCACTTTTAAGATGCTACATAGCTACAGCTTTTCTTTGGCTTAAGAAAGGCACGCTGTAACATCTGAGAATAAAGCAGCCTGGCCGGCTATAAAGCGGGCGTTATAATGCTATTTGAATTCTCGAAAGTCAAAGGCTACGAGCCGGGGTTGCGTTGCATTAGTGGGCCTGCTGTGCTGGTGGAAAACAGGCTCGGCTCAGCCTTGGAGGAAGGGGAAGGCTTTTGCATCCCCAGCCCTTGATGGGTTTATGCCTACAGAGGTCACTCTTCCAATGCAGAAGAGCCCGCTGCTCTGGCCTCTCCTCTGCCAGCCCCAACCTGCTTTCCCTTTTTTAACTTACCTTGATAGCTTTTATTAGCCATCAGTGAAATGAAAAGTATCCAAGCAGCTGAATTCAACCCATCTTAGAGTGCCTGGGGATATGCTTCCTTTATCAAATACAAGTTGTGTTTCCATTTGGCTAATTCTAAACTATCTGACTACAAAAAAGGTTTGAATGTTGTTAATGGTAGATCTAATGATAATATGTAATTAGTTTTTCAAACTTAAATGCACGCTTAAAAATAGGTTGTGCTGTTGATGTAATTGAGTTTTCTTGAGTGATTCATTGAGGCTTAATCACCACGGTGAAGAAGTACACTATTAAAATTAGTCTTTTCAATTGCTGGGGCTAGTGATTTATAGGCCACTTGGAGGCCCGTAGTTTGAGGAAGCTTACAAATGCATTACCGATATTGCTGCCGGTGAGACAGCTCCGCTTCTCTGAGCAGGATTTCTTACTAATTCTTGTCACAATTGTTTGCCTGAAGGATGTGGAATAATTTCTCCTTAGACGAGGTTGTCCTCACTCTGGATTCAAGCTGAATGTTAGCTCGAGAAGCAAGCTGCTGACTGGATCTTGGCGTAGTATAATAATAAAGCTCCCTGTTAGGTTTGAAATAATAACTATCTTTGGTGCCGGTTAATTTATGCAGGGAAGCTGTGCATTTAACTCTATTGAAAGCCTCAACACATAAATCTGCTGAACAGGTAGGCAATTAAATGCTGGGAGAAGTTGTTAGGTTAATATAAAGTATGAAATAATAAATGTTGGGTTAAGGTGAATGTATAAACTGAATTGGTTTGGCACTGAAGTTTCGAGGTTATGATTTCTAGCAGGTGGCTGGGATGGAGCGCACGCAGTAGCTGTTTGAAGACAGAGCTCCCTCCCCTGTTCCCCCCTCTCTCCTTTTTTTAGAGATCTGCTTTCATTGCCTCGACCAAATCGCAAGAGGTGTGTTTTAAGTGACATACAGAAAACAGTTATACCTGCGACTTCATTGCTTGGGAGGTTAAACGTCATTGTGGCAGATGGTTTTGGTAGACTTTGCAGACTTCTCATCTGAAGAACCTTAGATCTCATGATCTTGAAAGCACAGAGAAACGTTCCTCTGTGGACTTAACTCCTGTTGACGCTTTTTAATGGGGGACTTTCTGCCTGTGTTGTTTCTGCCAAGACAAACAATGTATATTGATAGCATGGATTACCTCAGTTTCACCTCACAAGGGCTCAGCACCACCTTCGACACACAGGATAGCACGTAGTTTTACGGGGCGCCTTTTAGTCAAACGGTAGAGAAATCTCATTCCGAAAACCATTGCTTATGTCCAAGTGTCTCTATTCCCTGCGTGCTACAGGCCGGTGCGCAGAGTGGTTCTCCTTAGTGACATGTGGAAAGTTATCCTCACAAGTGGTGTGTTTGACACTAAGTTACATTATATAGCTGTTTTTCTCTTCCTCTGATAACCAGTTACATATGAGATGTTTCACAGCCCGTCTCTGAATGGATGCTAACGTGATAGAAACTGATAAACTACAGTTATGACCCTGTTAAATGGTCTATTCAGTAGCATATAGACTAGTCTGCTTCTCATTGTATCCGAAATTCTTATTTTTGTAGGTAAACAAATGCACATTCACTACGTGTTGAATAGTCCCTTGAACTATGCTCTGCAGTTTGTATTTGGGTTAATCTTGTCGGTTTTAATATAGAGAGGAAAAAAGGAGAAAGCACCAGGGGTGGAATTGTTAGTGCTTTTCACATCCACATTCCTCACATTTTGTCAGGATGATAAACTGTAGGTAATGGACAGCCGTTGTTTCACAGGACAGGCGAGCCAGCCGGAGCACAAAGAGCTTGCTAAAACGATATCTCACAACATGTTTGGGAGCCTCTCAGCTAGACAAGAATTTATTTGGGAGCCCTGTGTCATGGGACCGCACTTTCTAACCTCAGCAATTACAGCTTCAAGCTGAAGAAACAGGAGTGGAAGGTTAAAATGATTTAAACACATGCTCCTAAATTGTACCCAAAACATAGCTGTTGACACTTGGCATGCTAATACACGGAGTGAGTGGTGGCTTCCAGTCCATTTGATATCTCTGGCATTCGTAGCCAGGTCTGTGAAGCGCAAGTGAACTAGCAAAATGAATTCAGAACAAACTGAAGGCTGAATTCTTGAGCTGGTTATTTGCCCCAGCCTTTTACATGTGGTGTATAATTGCTGTATTATTTATAGTAATTATCTTAAAGCATGTTATCTGTAAGCTGTGCTACGTTATTTCACTTCGTTTAATGAAGTAATTGCCTTTAGAAAGGCAATGACTAAAAGTCAAGCTAAAATCACTTAAGTTCCCCCTCTTCCCACACACAGGAATGTCTCCCTCCCTTCCCCCCCCCCCTTCCCTGTTTTATTGTAAGGAGATCACGTTGCTTTAGGTGTGACACTCAGGATGGTCTCAAATTCAGCCAAGGTTCCTGCAATGGGAAGTCAACAGAGGACCTGAGGTGACTGCAGTGACACGCGGGCAAAGACAGGCCTTTCAGCCCTGCGCAGCAGCCACAGCCAGGGTTGCTTTTGGGGCTTTTTTTTTTTTTTTTTTTTTGGAAGATCTGGTCTTCATGTGTCGTGCAACCTGCAGTACTTGAAATTGCTTGTTGCAAATGAGAAGAAAGTGTTCTTCTGAGAAAAAAATAGTGATTAAAATGTTATTCATGTGTGCCTAATGTCTGCCTGCCTTGGCTGCTGACATAAAGAAACCTGTTTTTCTGGTCATTTATCATACATCTACATGGATTTGCTTATGAGCTCATTCTTTGTGAGGCGTTGTGGAAACTTAAATAGGAATGTTAAACTGCTTGAAAGATTTTGATTAAAATATGCAGTGCCATGGAATATAGACTTTTAACCGGAACGCTGTTGTCTTGAGTGAGGGGAGGGGGTTTTTTTGGGGTGGTGGGGAGGGAGCGGCAAGGGAGAAGAGTTTGGGGGGGAGTTGCATGAAAAGCAGAGGAAGGGAGGATGGCAAATGGACAGTGTTAGAAGAGCTTGGAAAAACTCCTGTGGCTTCATTGTCTCTTTAAAGCCAGCAAACACAAAGACAAACGCAGTTCAGCCTTTCTCCCATGATGGAAAATGTAAACCGTTGACACAGCTCCCATGTTTAACTTGTTTAATTCTCATTTTAAATTCAGTACTATACCGGCCGTGTGAACTCTGAAGATTTCTTTAGTAATCCATTTTGTAGTTCCGAATCAAAAACAAAGTGAAAAGGTCTGACACAATTTGCTTTTATTTTTAGGCAAATCAACCCTGGTCATAGTTAATAAGGGGATTACAACCCAGACTAGGTCTTTACAGATGTAATGTAAATCAAGGGCAGAGTATAAAGAAACTGATCCCTTTTGATTGAAGTATGGTAAAAAGGCATAGAGAAACTAGCAGCAGTAATCTGATTGTATGGCAATAAAACCACCATTTTCTGTCTTTCAGATAAAAATAATGTGGTAAATCCATGCAGTTCATAAGATGTAAAGGCAGATAAAGGGTGATGCCATGGCAACATATAGATTAGCCTGATGTTAGAAATGACACGTCTCTGAAAGGGGTGTTAGAAACTAAGGGCCTTGCTCCGGGCTGTAAGGTATTATGTGAGAACCGCACAAAACTTGGGGGCCAGGATTAGAAAGTATGAAAGGCCTACTTGTGGCTTGGGATGGTTAAAGCAGTAAAGAAAAGCTGCTCAGTTCTTGCTCATTGGTGGCGTATAATATGGTAAAGATAGATTTCATTTACTGCTTTCTGCCGAGATGGGGACCGATTAAAACTTGAGATGGCTGCAATTGTTAGGTGTGGAAGATTTTCCTTTTTAACTCCTGCCCTAGCAGCGGCCTTTCTGAAGAATTAGCTGCACTTGGGGTTTGTTGCCTTAATCTATTTGGGCTTCGGGCAGGAGCATGCTGGCAAGGAACAGAGAGCAGGGGGGATAGGTAGGACTGGGGTTATCTGGAAAGAAAACAGAGACCTTTTGATTTCAGCTGTATTTCAGCTTGTGGTCTCCATCTCGCACTCCATGGGAGCAGCAAAGATAAACACGCTGCATTGTCTGTGCCGTGGCCAGGTGATACTTCAGCATCTCAGTGTTTCCCATCCTGCAAAAATATAAAAGGAAAAAAAACCCCCACAAACAAACCGGCATCCACTCCTATTTACCAATAAAGCTGCAGAGAACCAAATTGATCTGGCTTAGTCTCTAGGTGGTATTTATTTCCAAAAGGCAGGCTGAAATTTAGAGAGGAATGAGATAAGCCTCTGCCTATTCCCGCCCCAGCTTAAAATCATTGGGATGAGTTTGCCGTCAGCCCCTTGAGTTCAGCCGGCAGACAATTTAGCCATTGTTTTGTCATTTATTTTAAGCGATCTGCAGCTGTAAAGGTAGTAAAATATCTCTCCTCGTGCAGCTACTTGGGATTTTTTTCTTCTTGCCTTTTCTCTTAAAGAGCCTTCTAAATAGTTAAGACTTGCTTTTCTACCCAACTGATAACGGTGAACACCCACAACTTACAGTCAGCGTTACATTGTAAATCAGGGGTACGATTCAAACGAGAAATATTTACTTTATTGCCTGCTCATTTGTCTGCTAAGGGGGGAAGGAAAGCACTCTGCATTTGTCAGGCAGAGTCTAGACATAAGGGGAAAAAACACTGAAGCCTACAATAACAGTTGTGTCTTTCTTTAGTGGGAATGAGCCTGGGATGAGCTCGGCAAAATGGAATTCATGCTGTTTGTTTGGCAGTGGCTTGGACACTTTTTAAGTTTTGGGGTTTTTTTTTTTTTTTTTTTCTTTTTTTTTGTGTTGGTTTTTTTTTTTTTTTTTTTTTTTTTTTTTATAAAGATGTTAATTACATGCTTGAATTTATCGTTCTTATCCTACCCCATAGTAAGCTGGAAAGCTTCACAGTTCTGACTGTAAAAGGGAACTCCAGAACCAAAACTGTCAAGCTGCTGCTGCTGATGTGATTTAACAAATGAAAAGTAAACAAGTGCATATAGGGAGCTGAACGGATTGGCAGAATATACGGGGCCTGAAGTGCTCAGATACGTTTCCTCTCCTGCAGCTTAACCTTCACAAATCTATATCAAAAGATCCAATTCATTTGCTGAAATTCTCCAAAGCGCAGGGGCACCCTCATCTAATTTACAGGCCGGTCACATCCAAGCACCTTGCATTCTGCATTTGACAATGATTGCTAATGGGCCATTCAACTAAAGTATTTGCTTGTTAACAGGGAACAGAGCATGATAAATGTCCAGCAAGCTTGCGGCCTCCTTCAGCTTTTCAAATGCAGACTGGTGCATATTTATGGCAGGCAAATGACAAAGAGAGAAGCTGAATTACTCTGCCCTTATGCTTTCTGTTCGAACAAGGGTTAAAGTAATTAAAGAAATAATGCAAAAACCGATGTCCTTTGTTTGCCCACCATTATCCAACGTTTAGCTTTCGAACCTGCCTGTCATGTCACATTTCAGCAACGTACCAGATAAGGCTCGCTAGGTTTGGCAGGGCACAGAGAGGAGCGGGTAATTCTTTGTGGAGCGCATCCTGGGCAGGGCGCGCCCGGCCTCCCTGCTCCCGGACAGAGTCCTCTGCAGGTTCCACTCTCCTGAAGTAGTTTTCACTGACATACAGTAACTGGAAGACGTACTTAAAACACAGGGCTTTTGCAATTTGCACTTCTGTTCCCTAACTGGGAAAAAAAAACCCAACCCAAACACAAAACAGTGGAGTGGCTTTCCGAAAACAAGCGCGTTGCACTCGGTATGTTTCTGAAAGCCAAGTATGAAAACAAAATGGCAGAACAAAAAACAGTTTTGCCGTTGCTCCTCCGCCCTCAAGGACAGAGAGATCTTCAAAATTGAAACTGTAAAGCGTACACACACGAGTTCCCTAAACTTGAAGTGTCCTCAGTGTAATTTTGAAGTATTTGTTATTTTTTGTGATTTTTTCGTGCTTTTAAATTCGTGTTTAATCTTAGCCTGATTTTCAAAAGTCTTCAAGCAGACTTAAGTGCGGAATTACAATAGATATTTTTCAATTCCATATTTGAAAATGTCACTTAGTATTTTATATTTCTAGTTGCAAGTAGATAAACATGTTCAAGGCTTCTGGCTAGCTCAGGTCCAGCTCCTGATCAACTCCATGAAAGTACCTCCAGTGATTTCAGTGAGTATTACGTTAGCCTGCAAGGGCTTTACATTATAATTGTTTTTTCATTATAGGCAACATTTTAATTTTCTTATAATGAACGAAATCTATCCATTTACTCGAGGAAAGAGAACATCTAGATTCTTTTTTTTTTTTTTTCCTGTTAACTGTGATGCAGAGAAGTTTCCTTTGATGTGATTATATACATTGTCAAAGACAGCGAATAAGGGCAGGACCTCTATCTTTTTTGGCAATCCTGGCCAGCCAACACCCAGTGTTTATTGCGGTATCAGCATGGTAATTATAATGCAGCTGATTTAAACTTTGATGTAATAGTCTATGCTTTCTTCTGGTTTTAAACGTAGGTTCCAAGCCAAAAAAGATAAAGGCTGGTAGAGGATTATGTTGCTAGGTGAATCATTCCTGATGTATGGTATATCCATAACTATAAGGTGGGGGTTTGTACCTATAGTGCTCTTTTTAAATTACTTGTGGTTAATGGTTAAAATAGGATTTATAAAACTTTATTTAGTAGGATTCAGAGCTGTGTACACTTGAAAGAATAATCAAGTTTTACACCTGTCAACAGAAAATGAGAAATTATATGGCTTGTTTTACACAGGAGGGTAGGCTAGGTGGTGGAATGATCCATTAGGCTGAAGAATCTGTGATGCTGCAAATTACATCTCACTGTTTTGTTAGCTTTTGTTTGAATAGTGCATTTACTTAGGTACCCAAACCAAAGAACAGCGGTGGGAAAGGTGAACAATGCACTGAGAAGGGAAGTGCATGTTAAAGCTAATAAGAGGGATTTAAAATTTATTATTATTATTATTAGTTAAAGCCCAGTCACAACTGAATGCTATTTTATTTTGGATTGGGAGTTCTGCCAGACTCCAGCCTGTCAGAGCTGAGAAGACTCAAATCAAGTCCAGGCCTATTTCTGCAGCAAACGGGAATCCTGGCTCCTTGCCTGTGGATTCATTCAGGAAGGCCCATCTGGCTTTTGATGTTCTGCAAGTTTGAAGCAGTTTGTTTAAGGAACCTATGCAGCGAGCGCTGGTGAAAGCACACATAACTGTGCTTCTGACTCTTCGAGTGGTGCATCGTTTTGCATTTTCATTTTTGCTGGTGCTTGCCATCTGCTTACCTACTGCCTGAGCAGCAGTTGGTTTCTATACCTGACTGGATAAAAGTGTAAATCTGGAGTTGGGAACATCTCGACTCCTTTTGAGGATCTGCAGTCCCATAGCATTCACTGTCCACACTTCAATTGCTTTCTTCATGTTTAATTAATTTCAGTTTAGTTCAGAAGCAGACTAGCTTAATCACTGCACAACACTTGACCTTTAGGTTTTTTTGGGCTTTCTTTTTCCAAGGTATTGCCAAGCTATATAGATTAGCTGAACAGAGAAGGTCACGTTGGCAGGCAAGATTACTAGACTGCTTGATAAATATTTTAAAAGAGATGGTTTTTAGTGGTAATCATTGTTCCTGCTACTTTTTATCAGACAGTTTTCAGACACTTTTTGGAGTAAAACAAAAGCTGAACCTTCATAAATTTACTGCTTATTGTAGTCTTTTCTATTCTGTGGATCGGTGTGTGACAGCAAGACAAGCAAGACTGCACTGTGCTCCTAGGGCCTGACTCAGGAAACCATCCTTATTCAGAAAAGCTCATGTTAAGCATGTGCTGAATGTTGAATATTTTTGCTGAAGCGGGACGAATTTAAGCATGAGCTGTCTTGAATCAAGGCCAGAGTGAAAAGCTTTTTTGGGGTTGGACAAACACAGATCTCTCAGAAGCTTCATTATGTTTGGGGTTTTTTTTAATATCAGAAATGATGTCAGAAGCTATGGCCCTGTCTGCACTTGGAACGAGTCTTAATTTTCATGTAGCTTGCCAGTAGTCAGCATAGCTGTACCAGTGGTGATCCCTTGTGCCAGCTGGGACAGCTTGAGCAGGTCCATCAGCCTTGCTGCTGCAGGTCTGGCTGCACCGGTAGCTCTGCTGGTACCAAGTTTTCTGTGCTTTTGCTTGCAGTTCGGTGTAATGCCAGCAACACTGACGACTGACCACTGAGAGCAACCAGGCTGTTCCCAAGAGCCCAGGTTATCACCCCAAGAGATAAGCCGGTTTGCAACGAGCGCACAGGCTGAGCCTCTCTGTGGTAGAGGCTGAAGAAAATGCCCATGCTCTCACAGGCGCAGGGCAGTGGGTTAAAACGGAGTGGCTGGAGCTCCCGCTGTCCCTGGCCATCTGCTGCACCCCTCTGATGGACTCTTCCACCTGGGGCAGGGATGTCCGATCTAGTGATGAATGCACTTCTGGACCTTTACAGGAGTGTTTAAACTACTCCAGTGTCAGTTTAGCTTAATTTGAGAGGCTCAGACCTGCAGCGGGCCAAAAACTGGTTCTTGGTAGGTCAGATGTTACTGCTGCCTTGGAGGTGGCAGTGGCCGCCCAGTTTTATTCTGCTTCTGAAAGCCAGTCAAACTTTGGAAAAGTTTGTATTTAATGTAAGAATGTAGGATCTCCATGCTTGCGAGTGGCTGAATCTTGGGTTTAATGTGAGATGCAACTGCAGACTGATTGTAGATCTCCCATTTGGATTTTTTGCTCAAGGTCATTTTCTCCCATCTGAAAACTGTCTTGAGACATAAGGAGAAAAAGTATGTGGGGTAGGAGTGGTAGAGAGTTGTAACTGCATTCTGAAAATCTTTGCATAACAATGATTTGCCAAACTAGGTTTGGTGTGTCATACAATGCTGTTATTGATTTGGCGTAACTTTTCCTGAAAGTTTTGAGTTAACAACTTGTCCTACTTCCAGTGTTTACTTATGCAGGGAAATGGTATGCAACAATACATTTTCTAACAACTGCAAAGCAGCTGAAATTTTTTCTTTGAATTTGAGATATAATCACCGATTATTAATGTCTCATCAAGTAACAAGACAGTCCCCGCCCTCTTTTATAGACTTTGCTTGGAGCATGTCTTGGAACAAGACTGTACAGGTGCGAACAAATTGTAGTTAAGGAAGACTGCAAACTTTGGTTGGTATCCTTGTATTATGGCTGACATAAGATTTGTTTCTGTAGTAGGAACAGTGGAGAAGAGCACAGAATAGCACAGCAATAGAAGAATCTGGTTTTATTGTTTCTTTCTTGTGATTTACGCTGCCCTTTTCGAAAAGTAGTTCTTTGGCAAATGCCAGCTGCTCTCTGTTAGCTTTCTAAAAGCAAAGACTTTAGTGACTTGTGTAAGAAGCACACATGGTTTGGTTTGACTTTCCGTTCCATGCTAACTAGTGCTCTGCATCTTTTCAACAAAGCGCCATCTTTCTTGGGTTTGGCACGCCCTGCCTCTCTGAGCACAAGTCAAGTAGAGCAGTGGGTTTGTGTTACGCTGAATTCATGGCACAGATTTTTTTTTATTTTTCTTTTTTTCAAAAATCCAAACCATATAAATACCCGATTATCTTTGCTGCGAGAGCAAAGAACTACTTTAATATTCCCAGTAGCATATTTTGAACAACAATTCTTTAATTAAAACAACATTGGTCTCTTCCTGTATTTCATGGCTAGCAAATGAGAGAAAACACCAGTGTTAATATCAAAGGGAGTCAGTTTTCATTACAGTAATGGTTCAATTGTGCAATGCTGTAGGCAGTGAAATTTAATATTATTGTGACTTGTGTTGTAATTGTAGGATGACAGAGGAAAATGGATTAAGTTTAAATGTAAGTGTACACAGCAGCACATGGACTTTGTCGAATGGAAGCCGAGGGTTGGGGCAGGATGGGTCCCCCTCTGGGTCTGTCATAATGAATTAGCATTTCGTAAATAACTGGCCACTAGACTATAGATTTATTACCTTTTGTAGATATATGTGGACACACACAGACATACATGGATTCTGTACTGACTGTAATTGTAGTGCGGAGTTGCAGAACGGGTTTATGCCTGTAGGCTTGCAGGGTATTTGAATGTCTAGGCTTCTTGTCTTCACCTTTCATGAAAATATTCTTGCCTGCCAGTTTGTGAAGTTTTCTTCTGAAGGATACACCCATCCTTTCAGTTAAGGGATTGCTAACACATGAATGGCCTCAGACTGGAAAGCCCTTTGCCATTCTTTTCTTCCTGATGAATAAAACCCAATTCAAGTTGCAGATGATCTTTGCTTTAGAAAATTGTGCTAGAGAGACAACTAGTGTTAATGAGCAATATCCCCTTCTTTCCCAGTTGCCCATATACATGCAAATTAAAATGGAAAATGGTAATTTAAACCATCCATTACTGATCTCTTCCATGGAAGATTAGGGACAATGAAAGCTAGGTGTTTCATTTGTTTACAGTGCAGGCAAGTGGAAGATATCCCCAAAGCAGTGCCTGATAGTCTACTAGTGTGTAAACATGATGCCCTGTCGTCTTGTCTTACCCCATATCTTCACAGTGTTTCTCAGACGTATGTTCACGTTGAAACCTGTTCTAATGTTAAAGTGCAAAAGGGGGCAGTAAAGTGCTATCCAAAAAAATGTTTATTTTTTAAGGGTATTTTTTGTGGCAAAAGTTGCATTTCTCAATACACTTATAATCTCCCATATTTAAAATAATGATCACATGAATATCTTCTGTTTGAAAGGCTTAAGAATGTCACCAAAGCATATCGTTAAGCATTGTGGGAACAATGTTTGCTGTGTGTATTTCCATGTTCTGTCCTTTAACCCAGTCCTGAAACATGCTACATATTTGGAAGGGATCGAAGGCAGGAAGCTTTCCTCAGATATATTTAGGACACAGCTATACGAATCACTTCTGAAAGAATTCCAACTTTGCTAATCATGTCTGGTTCTCATGTTGTGCATTACCAGCACCACGTTTCTGGAAAAACGAAATGAAAAGAATGCTGAGCCTAGGGTTTTCTGCTTGAAGTACTAAAGTGTGTAGTGGTGGCATGGGTCAAGAGTTGGGCTCTCATCCAGACCCACATGCATCATTTGTCAAGAGGTAACTAGAAAGAGCAACTAATTACAATGCACCTACTGAGTGTTTTCTCTTTCAGAAATTCCTCAGAATAAGCCATTTATACAGACTGGCTGCTACTCTCCACTGCAGCCACTTGCGATTTTTAAACTCTATGTAGAAAGCATGTTTCTGCTGAAATGCACTAAAAAGCAGAATGTGCCTGTGTGTGTTTCCATGCTTATGGATGAGAGCGAGCGAGCGAGCAATGATTTGAGGAGTGATTCCCTGTTTGCTGAAGCTGAGTAAGTCCAGCACTGTTGTGAGGGTTCATATTTCTGTAGATGCTGATGAAATGTTAATATAATACACTTTAAAAGAGCACATTGGTCATATCCCTCCTTTTTTTTTTTCTTAGTTATGAGACTGTCCTGAAGCACATTAGCGGTTCTTTTGTGGTAACCAGAATTGATTTTGTAAATGGATCAGAATTCTCTAGTGCTTTAAGTACTCTTAGCAGAGCAGTAATTGCTTTCTGCACAATCATACAAAAAGTTAATTGCTATTAATAGTGCTTTATGTGGAGGTCATGTATGAAAACTGAATATAAAATCTATATTTAAAAAAAAAATCCTTTGTCAACCTTGGTAAAAAATCAAATCGTACCTCTTTTCAGCATTTCAAGCCTTACCCATGTGGTAAATGTTCCAAGCCAGGCTGCACGTTCTTGTGCAAAAAGCCCAGATCTTGTTTCCCATTGTAGAGGAAAACACAAACAGACAGGTATTTGTTCTCAGGGCCGGAGTTTTAAGGCAGAAGAAAACGTGCTTCTCTTTTACAGGAGGAAAACTGCGCACCCGTTTTTGCACCCTGGATTTACATTGGGGACGGAGGAGTAAAGCACAAGTTGGTCTGAAGGTTTTAGTTATGTAAGTGGGTTTTTTGCCTTGCTCTGCGAGTAAGAGCCCAGCAGCGAGGGAAAGGGCAGCTTCCCAGCAAAACTAAACCATCTCTTGCAGGCGGAGATGGTGTCCAGTTGAAACAGATACACTGTCTTACAGCAAAACCCTTCTGGCAGCTGTGTGCCGGGGGCTGAAGGCAAGGTGCTGCCTCTGCTTCGTGGGGTGGGCTGGGGAGAGGGGGCTCCCAGCGCCCCCGAGTCTGTGGTCACCCTGAGATGCCATCACCCTGAGATGCCATGACAGGAATTGCAAAGTCAGCTCGCTCTGCCGGAGCCCAGGATTGGGGTAGCCCCAAAGGAGAGTCTGCGGCACCTCCTTTGGCTTATTTACTTTTTCCATGGAATGAGATCACATCTGTAACCTCGTACATCACTGCTTTTAAGGAACCAGATTTTCTGTTAGAGAGAGTGTCTCCAATAAGATGTATTTGGTGCTGGGTTGCAGGTGGCCTTCCGTATACGTGAAGGGTGAAAGGGGTACAGTTCTTGCCAAATATCATGTCTTAGCTGCAGGTTTTGTACTCTCTCAAGTGCAAGGCACCTTTAGACTTGCGACCATCTCAAGTTGAATGGAGCAAAGAAGTGAGTGTCTCTATCTCTGCAACAGCAATAGTCACACGATTATTTGGTGAAGGAAGCTCATGACACATCTTTGTAGGTCAGGGGCATTTTCTGACGTGTTTGAAGAGGGATGGTGTCTGTGGGTGTCTCTCTATACAGTGGAAGCTCTGTGCCTTTAGAATTGTGATGTGATGGTACAATTTGACCGTCAAATCCTGCAGGTCCACGCAAAAAAATTTTTTCTTTGGGGAGAAGTGTATGCGCTCTCAGCCCATCCTTATTTTATGTCTATTAGAAATCCTGTGTTGTATTTTAAATGCCTTCCTCCAGTATTTCGCAAAAGGTAGTGCAATGAATTGATAAATGAAACAGCTGAAACTTCATACGTGCTTCTCGTTCCCTGTCCGCTTAAAATTTTGAGAAAACATAATAATGCTGCAGAATCATTCTTGCGTAGGTTATTAAGATTCCAGTTGTAAACATATTGCATTGTCTTGCCCTACTGAAGTCAATGGAAGTTTTGCCAACTGATTTCAATAAGAATAGGTCCAGGAAAAGGCACCAAGAACGGCGTCTATTTGCATGGCTACTTGAGACACATGAAATGGTGGCACCACTACCATTTTGTATCCAGGGTGGTGATTAGAACAAAATAAACCCTTGACCATTCCCTTTTTCAGTGCACTGCAAGCATTTCCCCCGGGTAGTCCGAAAGAAGATGGGCTCCTTTGGAGGCGGGGAAGGGGCAGGACAAGGAGGTACCACAAACCCTGGGGTGGAGATTAGCTACAGTTTCAGGGGACTGTTTCAAAGCATTTGCGGGCTTGCTGCAAGTTTTATTGCAGGAGAGCCCGAGCCCCAAAAAGGGGTTCTTACCTTCCAGTGGAAGTAAGAAACACAAGAGCTGCAGCTTTAGAAAATTGTGTTATGTTATTTTATAATCTGGCTTTGTATAATGTGGTACTTACCATTAAAAATCTTAAGGAATGAGCATGAATATATTTGTTTATTTATTTGTTTGAATTCCATTTAGTTTCTAGCCTGCAAGTCCTATTAATGCAAGTAACCACTGCTTACATGAATAGTTTCATTAACTGCATGGAAAAATGTTACATATAAATAAAGGTCAGCCGATTAAACTTCCTAAATTTTGTTTAAATTCAAAACATGCCTATTTAGCATGTTCTGTAAAACATTGTTATAGTATTAAAATAATTTCATAATACTGCACTGGCGAAGAAAAGTAGCTTCCAAAACTCACTTAAAAGAATTTTAATAATATGAAATGCTGTACTGCTTTTGTTTTCAAAGTTTCATTTGCTAGTCTGTGTTTAAAGCCAGTCTGTCATCTTGCTGTATCAAACTATGGTAATTTTTCTTGCAGAGACTTCACGTAAGAGTAGTGCCTTTCTTTTTAACCAAATTCCATACCCTTTTTGAGACAGAGGCTCCACATTAATCTTTTTTGATGAAGCTTGTTTTTCTGTCTGTTCCACAGCAGTTACTGATCCTCTTCTCATTGAATTCACGTTCACTTAATCCATTTAAACTGGAGTGAGATCAGTCCTATAAAATCACTGCTTCTGCAAAGAAGCATTTCAGATTTACAGCTGGGTGTATACCTTACATCCACATGACATATCTTTGTATATGATGTTGAATATGACAGAAACTAGTGTGAAAACTCTCTATGGAGCAAAGAACTCTCTTACACAGAGCACTGGTCTATGTTTTTGGATTTTATTCAGTTCCAAGCCTTTGGGAATCAGCAAACTGGTTTTCATGTCATTCAGGAGGCTGTGATTACGCCAGTGCTACTTCACTGAAATCACTAGGACCTTTTCCTGCAACTTTTATTTGCTTTGCATCAAGCTGCTAGGACTTTTGTCTTGCTTAAATATTTCTCTTGTGGACAAAATGATATTCGAAATGTGAATGTTGTTATTTTCTCAAAAGCCAGACGATGAATACATATACTATTTAATAACCATGCTTTTTAAAGAGCAGGGACTCGTACGTGGAATGCTATTTTGTATTCTGTTTCAGTTTGCACTTGTACAAGTAACGGACTAACATACTGTGTTATTAGTATTCATGACATTTCCTTAATAAAACTTTTCAATGAATAACTTTATAGTCAGGCTGGTAGTTAAACTTCATAAAGTTAAGTGGGTAGGATTCCCCAACAGAAGGTTTCAGGCTGCATTTTAAGAAGCGTCTTGGTTGTTCGCATTTTTAGGGTTATTTTTGTTACATTAATTTAAAGCTAACTGCCTACACCAATTAGTTCAGGTGAGGTATTAAAGCACAGAAATTTGGCACTGTTTCCCTAGTTAAATATACAAGACTCTCAACAAGTATTAACATGCTTTCTAAAATTGCATTTATTTTATAATTACTAGGATATAGTTAAAGCTAAGTGTTCATATATATATTTATAGTATGTGTGTACATATGTAGTTTTGCAAGTTGGGAAAAGGATGACAACACATTTTTTACATCAGTCAGTATTGATTAACAAAATCTCTTTAAGAATTTATTTCTCTAAGAATTTTATCTGTTGATAATTTTACAGTTTCAGAAATGTCTGTAGTAAGGAATAGTAGAATATTCTCAGTGAAAAAGAGTGCTGACAGATAAAGTTCTAATTTTTTTGAGAATTTACTATTATGAAATTAGGTAGGTTTGAGTGGTTATCATTAAGGAAGACTCCTTCATAATTTAATACGGTTGAATGTGCCAAGTTTCTCTAAGCAAGAAGTAGATTCTTAAGAAATTATTTGGAAACTGTGTATAATATAAATTTTATTTTTTGTAAAATTTCAAAATCAGATTTAACTTCTCTCGGACTTTGACCAGTAAGGGTACATTAGTGCCAGGAACTGCCGGGCCTTAAAATAAGCGTGGTACAGAAAATTATTGTAACATTGGTGGGAGCGGGGAACGGACTATTCTGTTCCAATTTTCTGTTCATGTGTCATGTGAATTTTTGGCCTGATATAATACTTATTTTTAAAAAGGTTTGGGAACTCTGCATGTTGCTGTTATTTGATAAGCTGCATGACTAGTTGGACGCGTGGGAGGGATTCACATCCATGGGCTTTGCACAGATGTCAAATGTCACCTACAATACACCAATTTTAGGCTGACAGTAAAAATGCCCTCTGTATCCAAAAGCGCCAGACAGAAAGTGCATGAATTTCATCGTACAGCTTTTACAGTGCTTAATACACTTTTCTGTGCTTTCTCACAGTAAGCACTAGGATTATTAATTGTGGGCAAGAGTCTTCGAATGCTCTAGTGTCACTATATCTGACTGCTGACAGAAATTAGTCGGGAAACTCGCTAAGCTTTTCTCCTAAGTTTCTGCTGGGGTACAGGGGCCTGTGTTGGTATGTAGGTTTCCCAGTAAAAAACATTTAGAGCTGAAAAGCAGAAAGTCAGAAAGTTAGCTTTTTATAGAAAGCAATGGCTCCAGTGCTGTCGCTATTCCGACTGCTCAAATAACGTGTCACTGTCCCAGGCAACCATTGGAGTAACACAGCCTCCCCGAGATCAGTCACAGGATTCTGAAAACCTCTTACTCCATCTTTATTATATTTCTGTTTGGGGAAAAAAAAAAGTTTTTTAATTAGTTGAAGGCACATTCTGATCAGACTTTTAAAGCCAGTTCATTAACTTTATTTTTACAGATGCCATCCTGCAAACATTTCATAAGTGTTGATGCTACCCCGGAATGCTTAAGGCTGCATCAGCACTTTCAGAAATAAAGATTCAGGATTAATCCTGACATTTTTGTTAACCTCTCCCAAAGCTGAATGTACATTGTCCTTTTTTTTTCCAGATATAATGTTTTCAAAAATAGGATCATAAAACAGTCGTCTTCATCCTCCTGACATTTAATAAATAGCTTCAGAAAATGCTTAGTGCCCAGCAAATGATTTATTTAAAGTCTTTATGAAAATACAGTAGCAAAAATATTACACAAATGCAGGGATAATAATCATGCCTACTACTAATGGGCCACTGTAAGTTTTGTGGTCAAACTGAAATGTATGAGGCGAAACTTTTTTATTCTCTCCATCCATATTTGTGCTTTATTATTTTAAGAAAATAAGGAAAGTAAATTGGAAAAATATCTTTCTCGCAAAGGTCATGATCACAACTGCAAACTGTGGAAAAAATTTCAATACAGTCAAGTTATCAGATTAATCCTTTCATTTTCAGCCTTTTTTCTTTCCTAATGCCATCAGTGTTAGATCCTACAAGTTCAGAAACTCAACTGGAAGGAGATTTACCAAGTTTAGTTCTCAAACTGTACAGGCTTCAGAGCCATAGCGAGAATATTCCCCTGTGATAAAGTCTAACGAGTGCGTTGGTTTAAAGCTCTTGTAAAATGTGTTTTAGCTGTCTGTTGGAGGTGGTTCTGTCCCCTACCTTTTATGGGGCAATTCCTGGCTACTTAACCAAGGCACACAAGTGTGCTTCCTCTCCGGTAGCCGTTTCTGAGGATTGCCTGGCACGCCATCTCTGAACGCATCCTGTCTGCGCTCAGAGAGACTGAGAATGGAGAATGTATACCACTGCTGCTTCATTACACACATATATATATACACAAAATCTACAATTAGAATCAGTGTTTTTTGTTTTTCAGGGCAGCTTTTAGGTCATATTATTGATAATGACAGACAGGTGCGCATTTCTAACCCTGTGAATTTCATATTTATTATGCATGGGAATCTAAATTGATTAATTTAAAAACAAAGATCCGGTCCTCTGAAATCTCATGTGTTTCATATTACATATTCCTGTTACGTGAAGAAGAATTACTGGCAAGAAGAAATATTTGCAGCGGTGGGATCATACAGTGACCAGCCTTTGTCCTGGCATGCAGATGGGGGAATACGAGTAATTTTCATCTTTCTGGTACAATGCTGCTGCACAGGAGCAAAGTAAAATGGAGCTGTGGTCAGACAAGATGGTAAAGTCAATCACAGGTGGCAGAGGTTAGCTCAGAAACTCTGTCCCTTTGCCTGGTTGGAGTTGATCCCCAAGGAAAGCCTGAGTCATGATCTGTGCTGCTCCCTTGGGAGCGTTTGCTGGCTGGGATCTTCCTCCCCCCATTTCCCCGTTCCCTTGCACAGCTGGCCTCTTCCTCAGTCATCCCTCACCAGGCCGGTGACTCCGAGGATGATGCATTTCCACCTTTCCATTTGTTTCAACCATTTTGGCTTTTGGGAGGTGGTGGTTACTGCATTCCTTTGGCGTGTCCAAAAACTGGAGGAGGAGGTGCAGCTTTGCCCCCTTTCCAGTGCATCTCAGTTTGAACAGCCATGGCCAAGCCTAGTTTCTGTAGTCTGGAAATTACACTGCACGACACAAAAGAGCACAGTGATTTATACATCAACAGTCGCTTTTCTTGCCATAACATTTCATTGTTCTTTTTCCCTAAATCTGTAATTACGTGTCTTTGTCCTGCTACATGCTGCTTCACAACAAATATAATTCTTACACAGGCTTTGTGAGTGAAAATAATCCCGCTCAATTAGCACAGATCATAAACCTGCGTTGTGCGGGAGCGAGCGGTTGTAAACGATGGATTTGAAATTTGGGGCGTCGCATTGTCCTTTTCTCTAATATACTAAGTTCTGCCCCAGCACTACACGTGCTGGTGGGCTCCTTTAGCCAAGCCAGAGGCTGGAGGTCACTGACGCCTACAGCTTTGTTCCGCTTGGGCCTTAATACTCTAATTTAAAGTTTCCAAGAAGGCTGCCTGTGAATAAGCTAGATTTACTACGTGTGCTGTTTAAATGGTAGCCCTTGGAGAAGGGTGTTCATTAGGCGGCAATTGTTTCAGTCGGTTTTTCAGGCCGATTCTCCATTAAGGAAGATCTTTGGAAAAGGCTGGCAGGCAGGAGAAAGAGGAAAGAAAGTCAGTCTTTTAGGTCTGTGCATTCGAGGACGTTGTGTCGTTGGCTGTAGTTCTAAAACATGCACTTCTTGGCCTTAGTTGGAACAAATATATCTTACGGAGAAAGAAACAAACAAACCCGCTGTGGCTTTTGTCCTTGTGAGAACAAGGTTCCTCATTTTCTGGATGAATCAATACTATAAGTAATTATTTATATTTTTCTTTTGTGAAAAAGTGGTGAAGTTTGCCTATTAATACGAGTACGAAAGATACAGTATCGAGTGTAACCCCAGACGTTAAAGCTCACTGCCAGTTTGTGTAAGAAGTCTTCATCTATACTAAGGCAAAACACACTTGTTTTTCACTTGTAGTGCAAGAAATAAAAAAAGAGCTGAAATAGTGATGGTAATTGTGGAGTTTGTGAAGAGAAGAAATCATTGTAGTGTAGCAGTCACACTGTCTTGGAAAAGTGTTTTATCAGAAACACGTGTGGTCCTTGGGTGAGGTAGATCTCTGTCTGCCCCAGGTCTGTAAGCTTGATTCTGGTGAGTGACCGATGTTCCTTTGTGTTATACTAGTAACATCAGTCAGCATCTTAATATGTTGTTAACTCTTAAAGTCTAAGTTGTTTCCTTTCTCACATGGCTGCTCAGGGGGTTTGAAAGATTATTCTTGTCATTCTCCCATGTCCAAAATTAGAAAAATATGCGCAAGAACAGTAGAAATGTTACCAAAGTGGAAAAACAGGATTGTAGCTCACCAGGCGTTGTACTAGCTGCTCTAAATGGCCAAATGTGGAAGAAACAGCAATGCCTGCCAGAGATGTAAAACCTACTAGGGTTCCCAAAACTGGGATAAGGACTATAAGACTCAATCCATCTTTAATTTCCGAGATCTAAATAAACATCTTGTTGATATTATATTGAGTCAGGCCCAAATTATTAAGATCTGGTTTGCTCAGTCTGTCATTTTGGTTTTGGAAACTGTGTGTTTGTTCCTTTCTGTCCACTGCAATTGCTACTTTTCTGGATGAGATTTTATCAAGTGTCTCACATTTTCCCTTTTTTTTCTCTCTCTCCCTCCCCCCCCCGCCCTCGCCCCCTCCTTTTTTTCTGTTTTAGATTCCTTCCTGGACAAGGATTGGTACTATATCCACAGATAGGAGACAAACTGGATATTATATGCCCAAAGGTGGACTCTAAAACTGTTGGCCAGTATGAATATTATAAAGTCTACATGGTTGATAAAGACCAAGCAGATAGCTGTGCTATTAAAAAGGACAATACACCTCTACTCAACTGTGCCAAACCAGATCAAGATGTTAAGTTTACCATCAAGTTTCAAGAGTTCAGCCCTAATCTCTGGGGCCTGGAATTTCAGAAGAACAAAGATTATTACGTCATATGTAAGTTCAAAATATCCATTGTTCATTCTTTTAAATATAATTGTTCGTTCTTTTGTATCTTGCCTTGTACATTATAAGCAAACTAAGAAGAATGTGAATGGGTTTGTATTTTTTTCTCTGAAAATATTTTCTTGCCAGCATATTTTCAACATTGTTCCTGACTTCTGTGGGGCCTCTGTCTCTTTTTTTCTTGGTTTGCGTAAACCAAATTAGATTGTACTTCTATGCCTGTAAAGGGCTTCTCCTTTTGTGCACAATATCATGTCCTGTATTCACATTGAAAGCTGTGTGCAGCTGAACCATGATGTGTTTCCTGCTCGCAGCTCTGGTGATGTACTATGCTGTTGGCCTTGCCCTTGGGTGCCCTTATGCCAGGAGTAGAAGTAGGGTGGCCTGGCCATTCTGAGCTGAGGCATCCTATGTGAGATGGCTGGCCATTGCTCCAAGTGGTCCAGGGATTATTGCGGTGACCTTTTGGCCACTTTGGTGCCAACTTCGACAGTATAATTTCCCCACAAGGGTTACTGGTGGGCTCTAGTTGAGCATGCGTAGCTGCAATACATAGCTACTGTGTCCATACAGTAGTTAAGAGGGTTCTTGGGCAAAACCTAGAGTAGCATGATCTTGAGTTTTCTCCTTTTTCATGGTCCTGGACTTGTAAAAAGGATGTGCATGACTCAGGCCTGTGTCCAACAATACAAACTTTGTGTGAGTTTTCGTCTGATAAGGGATTTATGGCTGAAAGCAAGTCTGGAGGTAACCGCTGTGTTTAGTGATTCAAATTACTTATGACGTGTAAAGTTAATGATGTGAATCCGGAGGTAGGATAAGCTGAGACCTCAGCAGTACAACAACAATGTACTTTAGCTTAGGTTTTGTCATTGTAACACTATGGCCTGTAGATCTCATTCAGCCCCATGGGGACTTTTGAAGTCTTGAGCAAAGGTCACCAGTTACTAGGAGATGGACAAACTCTGTGCATTGGCTTTTCTGCAGTTCCAATGAAGTTAGATACCGGTGTGTCTTATTTGTGCCACTTCCTTGAAAACTGGAGGGCTGATAACTAGTTGATATAATTTCTGCCACTTTAAATATTTCTTAATTTCTTTGTTAAAAATATTGGTAATTTTACAAGTGCTCTGAGCAAGTACTTTTAAAATGGAAATGGAAGTGCATTTAATAAGAATAAATGCTCACTTCCCAGTTATATCCATAATGGCACACAGTGTGTATAAAACAGGTTGTATGTCACAGAAACTAAGTAAGAATTCACTGTATTAAATATTAAATGTAGAAATTACTAAATAACAGTTGTGGGAGATATAAAACGCCATTTTTTGGTTTTTAAGGTTTGACAAAAAGATCACTTAATATAGGTGCTTTCTCTGTTTAGTCAGGGGGTATATAAAAACCTGATCCCACTTACACGGCATTTAACTTTGACAGACTTCCCACTGAAATCCAGTGAGATTTACCAGGGCAAAAGCTGCAAGATTAGATGTCGAGAGATAGTTGTCTGTAACTCCAGTAGAAATGTGTAGCATAAAAATGACCGTGCTCAAATAGTTGGCTTTAATGATGAGATATGTTCAGTATTTAGTGCTGCTTTTAAAAACATCCATAGCGGACCAGCTGTAGTGGAACAAATGGCACTGTTACAATTATTACCTGAAAATTATGGGCACAAATGGAGCTTTCTGATACCCTGTCAGTTCTGGCATATCTATGTCATGGATTTATCCGGAGAATTATTAAATATGTCTCATTTTCATTAGTTTTGTATAATTATTTCATTATAGCAATAAGACATAATAGATGTTGCATTTCCTGGAAGATTACAGTATAGTTTGGTTGAAAGAACTTGCTTAGCCTTCAGCCTAATGCCTCAAAAATCACTCTGGCCTTGCAGTAATACTGGAGTGCCTTAGGATATTACTTTCCCTGCTCATTCTGGCATAAACAAATGGCTAATTTATCACTATATTGCTAGCACACTAACCGAGCTGCAGCAGGGGTATCCATACATTTTAATAGGTCGGACAAAAAGAAAAAACCCTGAAAACGCAGCCATCCTGAAGCTAAAACTCTCGCTTTTCTATCATTCAGGAAGAAAACAATGAACTCGGTGATGTCGGTCTCAGAAACGCTAAGAGGGGTAGAAAACTAGGCCAGGGCTCAGCTAGGACACCATTTTACAGCGATACTGGAGCTAGATAGGATTTTAACAGTTTGTGTTCAAAAGCTCGTGACCTGACACAGCCTTGTCAGATACAAGTTCTGGTAGTCAGGACGTTTACTCTCATTTTTATAAGTATTATAATACATCTTAATCATGTATGCAAATCAGGCCGTAAATCATTTGAGTACATCCCTATTCCCAGACCTGTAATTTAACAGGTGTGCTCGGGCCCGAAAGGGGAATGCACTGGGTCTTCCACTGACTCCACTACTGCTCGCTCTTCCTCTCTTTCTTTCTTTCTTTTGTCTTTCCTCCCTCCCTCCCTCCTTCCCTCCCTCCCTCCTTTCCTTCCTTCCTTCCTGTGTTTCTTTCTTTCTCTCTTTCTCTCTCTCTCTCTCTTTTTCTCTCTCTCTTTCTCTCTTTCTTTCTTTCTTGTTTGGGAGTTTGGAGTTTTTTCTTGATTTGTTGGCCTTTTTTTGGGGGGTGGGAGTGCTATGAAGTGAAGGCAACGATGCATTTTATGTGCAGCTTTTGATTTTGAAGTATTTCAGGATCTTGTATTCCATTGACTAAGGGGCATCAAACAAACCTGAGACGAGAGTTTACTGAGCTCAGCATCTTTGCAGTGCTCGCTATGGCTGTGTCTACAGCCTAATCTCACACTGTTTATGCTGGCAGGCTGTTGTCAGCCCTTTAAATGCTTTGTGCATCATCACGTACCTTTATCATCTTGCCATAATTTGAAAACACAGTTTGTTTTTCTGAGGTAATAGTATGTGGTTTGTGGAGCTGTATTAAACAGTAAAATCTCTATTCAGATTAGGGGGTTAGTAATTTTGGGATGAGGAGTTATAATACAGGATGAAGCAGCTTCCTGAACCCTGTGTACCTTTAGGGAAATGTGATTGCACAGGAATTCTTCAAGCCATAATTTTTATATCATCCAGATGTATTCGTGATAGGTATAGCAGAAGGGGATCTTTTCTACTCAATACTTCCCTAGGTCTAAGCATATAAAAGATGCAACTTTTCTCATTCCACAATTAACAATTTTTTAAAAAAGTAAAAGTATAGGTGAGTTTCTGATATCTGTTTTCACATTTAATGGTA
Source organism: Fregata magnificens (assembly GCA_013389945.1). Taxonomy (NCBI): domain Eukaryota; kingdom Metazoa; phylum Chordata; class Aves; order Suliformes; family Fregatidae; genus Fregata; species Fregata magnificens. Next base: position 42,588 of record WAAD01002923.1, read on the forward strand.
CTTTAATCCAAAAATAATCTAATCAATTTCTTGGCAAGATATTCCTCAATATAAGTATCAGGATCCAAAGAGTTAATTCTTTGAACAGCAGTACTTGGAAAGATGATACTGAATGGTATTGTGAAAGTGAATAAATGATGTAACAGAGTGTCCTTGCTTTTCTCTGCTATCATCAGTTTTTGGTTCCTGGGAAATTAATAGATTCCTTTTCCTACAGTTACCTGTTTTCTTTTCAGCAGAACTGGAGAAGGTCAAATGTACTTGAGATCTCAGAAGTATTAATGTTAGATTATCCTAAAATATGCGACCATTTAGCTAACATAAGCCTCTAACGAAATCCTTAATCAGATGCATGAAGGAAGATACATCATACCCAATAACATAAATATCTGGGCGAAGGGCAAAGTCAAGCAGAAGAAGGGTGTGCAGAATTGCAGCTCTGATGTTTGCATTAAAAAGTCTTTTTATGTCTTTGCATGGTTAGGGAATGAAGTACAATTTTCTGCTGTTGTGCGTTGCTCAGAACGAGCAATGAGTATCTTCTCAATGCTAGGGGATTGATCTGCAAGGACTTGGATCGTGGTGTAACTGCTTCAATACCTCTCTCAGATGCAGCGTTTCTTGTATGGGAGGGAAACGTGTTAGCATAGTACAAGCATATATAATATGCCAAAGATGTTTACTTTCGGTGAACTGGACTTGGCCTGAACCCTTCCCAACAAACTTGGCCTTTAGTCAGAGGGCGTAGAGAGCACTGTGGTACTCTGGGTTTGCACTGAGGGAGCGCCCTGGGGAAGCCTGTGGGAAGCTACGCCAGAGGGAAGGGAACAGTGCCGCTTGCCTTCGAGCCACCATCATGCTCCTGAGATAGTTTGGCCAAGCAAGCACATACTCTGCTCACTTCATCTCTTCTTTTGCATAAGTAAAATGAAGATTATGGGCTGGCATCATCAGCATTAAAAAATAAGTCTCCTGCAATGAAGTCTTCACCTGTTGGAAATTTGTAAAAGAATGGCTTGAGACTTGAGAAGGGGCTACAGAATGGTCCTGGAAAAGGTTCCTTTAAATGCTTGCTCTGCCTGCAACCTCATTAGCCGAGCTTGCCAAGCTAATGATGCTCGTTGGCTTTGACATTGACAAAATGGAATATGCAGCTTTCCTTAAATGTTTTTTGTCAACTTTTTTCAAGTGACCCACTTACATAATTGGCCTCTGGCTTAAATTAAAAAACATATATGTATATATATATATTTGATCCCTGACTGATTTAAAGGTTTATACTGGCTAGTAGCACCACATTTTGGATAACTGCTTTAATAGTACTGTGGCTTTTAAAATCGAAACAGTCATTCTGAAACTTTAACATTAGCTGGGTTTGAAAAAATCACAAGGCTTTTTATGTTTTCACTTTGTCATTCTGTTACAATTAAAGGGCAATAATTGTCTGAGGAAGAACACATTAAAGGACAATATAGATTGTGCCCTGAAATACGGCCCAGCTGGGAAGAATAAATCTCTTTGCATGGCCAAATAGGTTTACATTAAAATGTTATTTTAGTATTCTGACCAAACAGTTTAAGTGCTGCCTAATCCGGCTGGCTGGGCATTCTGACACCTCTCTCAGGCAGGTTTCAGTCTGCAGCCCCCTGCAACCTCCCGAACACCTAGCGAGAGCTACCCGAAAGGAAACAGTAGGTTTTCCTTTGTTTGGAGGTTGATTCCCAACTAGCCAAAACGGGGACAAAAACTCTATCAGAATTTCAATTCCATTTCTTTTGCAGCAAAGGCATTTTCCATGCTTTTTGTTAAAGACTCTCTGGTCCGGGAATCTATTGTTATTTATTTTTTGGTAGTAGTGGTGTTAATGAAAGCCTATGTGATAATAGCCACCCCGATTCCAGTTGTACAAAGGTCACTTGTTTTTCTTTCCTTTCTCCTCCTCCTTCCTCAGAAAATTAGATAAATGATTTCTTCTTAGTGTAAAAGGATACCCAGAGGTCAGTCTTTGACTTTGCCGAGGGTCTTTTAAGGGATATATCAGCAATACCACTTAACTCTTGTTGAATTAAATATAAATGTAGCTCATACAAATAATATTATTGGAGAAAAAAATCACTGCCAGTGCAGCTTCAGATTTTGAACAGAGTCTACGACCTACAGGATTAATGGAGTCATGGTCCTTTGGGGTTTTGTCCCAGACCACACAGGTCTTGTAAGAGAATAAGGCTATTTTAGATTGATGGACTTTGTTCATATTTGGTGCCATTACCTAGGCAATACTGACCGTTTATCTCCTTTAAAGTAGACAGAGATAGTTCAGCAGGAAATCTGTTATTATTTCCCTATTCCTAAGGGAAGGAAATGAAAGATAGGAATGCTCAGTTTGTTAATTGATGGCATCTTGTGAAAAAATACATTTATCCTTCCCCCCCCCNAATAATTATTCAGACTGGAAGAAAAAATTATTCAGGAAATACTCAGGAATTAAACAGGTTTTAAAATTTCATAGGAAGCTGTTTAATATTTTTAGTCATTTATTTTCCTCATTTTTTTAGTTCCTCATAAACAGTTTATAAATACTGGAAATACAGTACATTCACAAAGAAAGATCCAATATTCTCACTTAGAAGTCTTTATATATATAGTATACATAACAATAAGGGACATTTGAAGTGCTTTGCAAAAACCAGCTTAAATGCTGATCTTCTACAAGTTGTATATGTTCTTAGAGTTACATATACATCCCTAATAGGACTACATGCAGAGGAGGGTTGGGTTGAGTGTGTATTTTATGCTTTATATGCTGGGTATGCGTAACTGTTTAAATCAAGGGGGTGTGTATTGGGGAGACATGCCATGCTATGCGGAAAGTATCTGTCTAAACTGAAACTTAGAAGCACACTAGCATACTGAAACACATTTAACTTTCATTTTGTACCCAAGTTGGGTGATGAGCATTTATCTCATCAAGTGGGATGATCAGTCTTTATTTTATACAGTTGCTTGTGTTATATCTGTTACATATTACAGTATTTTAGGTCGTAAAATAAAAGACCAGGAACTGCATAAGTAATTATAAAGGTTTTAATGAAATTGTTTTTAAATACTTGGAATTGTTTGCCTCATTAAAGTCTTTACATAGCTGGATTGGAGGGAAATGTACTTTTGTCTGGGAACTGCGTTAGCTAAAGCACAGAGTTGAAATGGTTGAAAAACAGGGTTAAATGACAATTTGGACTTTCTTTCCTGACTTCAGTCAGTCCTGGAAACTTTGGAGGAAGAATATTTCAGGATTTATTTCTGATAAATCAGACTGTAAAACTAAGCCCTAATGGGCAGTCTTCCAGTTGCTTTTTTTCGGTCCCAAGGAAATCATGCAAATATTTCTGTGAGTAAAAGTGGAATTAGGCTTAAGGTAGTCTTAGCAGTTCTTGGAGAAGAGTCCGTATTAGGCTGATAAGGCTGGTTTTAAAAAGCATGTTCGGATCTTTGTTAGCATGATTTATCTGTTTTCTGTTCAGCAGATGAAGACGGCAAAAGTAACTAAACCGCAGCAGCAGACTAGTCCTTATGTGCTCACTGAGCTGCTGTGAGAGAAACAGAAGTCTGAGTCCAAATCCTGCCAGGGAAACGAAGAAGGATTTGTTTTTCAAGTATTTCACATTAGCACGTAAATGCATTAGACCACAACAGTGCAGCTGATCGCAGAATCACAAAATGGTTGAGTTTGGATGGCACCTCTGGAGATCACCTAGTCCCCTGAACAAGCCCTTGCTCAAGCAGGTTCAGCTGCAGCCAGTTGCCCAGGACAGTGTCTGGCTGAATGTTGAATATCTCCAAGGGCAGAGACTCCACAGCCTGCCTGGACAACCTGGTCCAGTGCTCTGTCACCCTCACATTTAGAAAGGTTTTCTCAGGTTTAAACAGCATTCCCTGTATTTCAGTTTGTGCCCATTGCTTTTTGTTCTGTCACTGGGTACCACTGAGAAGAGTCTGGCTCTTCCGTCTTTACTCCCCTCACCAGATATTTATACCCATGGATAAGATCCCCCTGAGCCTTCTCTTCTCCAGACTCAACAGTCCCAAGTCCTCAGCCTCTCCTCCTATGCAGATGCTCCAGTTCCTTCATAATCTCCATGAGCATTTACTGGACTTGCTCCTGTAAGTCCATGTCTGTCTTGTCTTGGGGAGCCTGTGACTGCACCCAGCACTCCAGCTGTGGCCTCACACTCCAGCTGTGGCCTCCACTGAGTGGAGGGGAAGGATCACCTCTCTCTGCCTGCTGGCAGTGCTCTGCCAAATGCAGCCCAGGAGGCTGTTGGCCACCTTTGCTGCAAGGGCACATTGCTGGCTCATGGTCAGCTTGGTGTCCACCAGGACCCCCAGTGCCCTTTCTGCAAAGCTGCTTTCCAGGTGTTTGGCCCCAGCCTGTGCTGAAACTGGATTCCACCTGGCGTCCAGAGGCTGCCACAGCAGATATAGTAGCAGAATCAAGACGTTAATTAAATAATTCGTGTTGCAAAAGAAAAGAAAGAACGAACTTCATAATGTTATACTATTAAAACACTAGTGAAATACTGAAAACTGTATGAACGTCGTTATTAAATGTATCGGTTCTCCTGTCTAGTCATGACTTTTCAAAATTCCAATCACCGAAGGATTAATGTACCTGTCCCATCGGAATTTCTTAAAATGGACCGAGATGTGCCTATGTGATAATTTCTAAAGAACCTAAACCCCTTAATTTCTTATGGCAAGTATTTGAACTAGAGGTCCTGTAGCACCTTGGAAATTCAGACTGCTTTATTTCAGCAACGTTCCCTCATCAAGTTTTACTCCGTGGGTATTTTAAAGTTCTAAACACAAACAAAAGCATACTGCAATCAAAACAGTGCTTAACTTCTGATCATCTTTGCCAACTGCACAGTCATCCGATAGTATCATAACTGATCTCAGTACTAAGGTGCCAAACTCTGTGTTGCTGAAGGATAGTTAGATGATGTAAATAGCTTTTTGTGTTTTGCAATAAAGCACACTGTTTGTTGTGCTTGAAGTAAAAGCAGGAGATGAAGGTATTCTTTTATTGAAGCAAACATGTGGAAAATTGCTCTAGATTGTTATAGTACAGAGCATCTCCCCTGAAAGGAATGAGGTTCATCTGTAGGGCAAACTCTGACTGTGGCACTTTATTGGGGTTACTCCTGGACTCTGTGTGGTCAAAGCAAATAACGTCATGTCCATCTAAACTGTTATAACCATGAGACTGGCACATTTTCTCATATATAGCATTATATTCTAAACTGTCACTAGGCATTAATTCAGTCACTGGTGAAGTCCTACCACCTAGAGATGAACTCTGCCTCAAAATGATGTTTTCCACTTCAGTGCTACTCGTATAGCAATTACTGGGTCATTAATATCATTGCGTGCAATTAGTGACAGTAGAATGAGCAAGAGGTTTGTTATTTATTTAATATGAACTTTCACCATAACCCTTTCTTATCCAAGTGCTACAGACAGAAATCAGATTTTCAAGGCAGATGAACATCCTTGAAGAGCGGTGTTGAGTTTGTACGATACAGAAAATAGGTCCTTATTTAATGTTAAAGCGTCTGCTTTTGTTTCCAACAAGCCTGCTTGTCATTAGCAACAATCAGTGTAACTTGAATGCTAACTAATTCTATTAGTTCTGTTCAGCTGAACTGTTAAGCAAAGCTTGTTGTGTTAGTGGGGAGATATTTCTCCCCATCCACGAGAGGCTTTTGCCAGTAGTGTGCCGGGAGAAAGGATAAACTTACGTAAAATACCTGTTTGTGGTTGGTGAAGTTAACTAGCTAGTAATCTGTTTTAGATGCATGCTTTCTGATATACGCTGAATACATCATAATTAGTGGGCTTACATCTGCCACAGTTACTTCAGCGCTCACAAATATATAATTTGTTTATGTAAACTAGAAGCAACCATGTGTGCAGTAGATCATTATCTGACAACATTTCTCAGAGTATGTGAAATATAGAACTGAAATACTTTTAGAAATGCTTAACTGTAATGAAAGACTTAAATTGTCATTCATAGTGATACAGTATAGAGATGCCTTTTTTTTTTTTTTTTTGTAATCTCTCAATCATTCCAAGAGAATTTTGGAAAGGGACACTTGACAGCAGTGAAGCAAGTAGGATTTTGTTGTGGGTGGGTAGATGCTGTGACCTTCTGTAATGGTTAATAATTCAGCAAATAATTTACTGTTTAGTACACTTCAGCTGTGGTATTCCTTAACCCAGAGATAAAGTGGTGCTGTTTTTAAAATGATAGGCAGCGGAAACCAGTCGGAGCTCACAGCTTTTTTGATACTTTCCAACGCTGTCTTGCTCGCTGTCTCTTTTTCCCTTTACAGAAAGACTTTGTTGACATAAAGGGCTTTTTTTTTTTACCACCTGTATTCTTCTTGTATGATGCCACATCTCCTTGGCATTAATAGAATCATTCTGAATGTAGGAAACTTCACAAGAACTCTCTCCCTATTTTGTGCTCAATACTTGGACGGTCCTTCTCAGTCGGACAACATGAGATGCAGGAAGGAGAGTCTACGGTTTTCCAGAGGTGTGCCTGTAATTAAACAGCTGGTATATACCAAGGTATATTACAGTACAGAACTGGTTGCCTCTGTCTTGCTTATGTCCTCCGCATTGCACCCTCTCCAAAAAATTGAAATAGTAATAAAATCTGGCCCTCTCTTCACATATGAATGCAAGTGGAGACTTTTATGGGGAATTATATGAAGACCCCTACATCATGAGTCCCATCTAAATACCACAAGTCACGCCATTCGCATTTGGACAAGATACATTTTAGAGCAATGGTTAGAAAAGTGAATCATGAAGTTTCACTGCAGTGCCTTTGCCTTCTTCCAGGCAAGAAGAGGCCTGTTTTTTATTTTACTTCTTTTTGTTCTGGTTTTACCTTGACTGGGGAGGGCATTGTTGCTTGCTTGCTGTGCAGAATATAATTTGTGGATTCTGTTTAGATATAAATCCTGAGACATACAACATAGGACTTAATTTAAAAAACAGTAAGGATGAGAAGTGGAAAAGAAGAAGGGAGAATTCTGTTCCTTTCCTTCACATAAAAGTTTTGCCTCCTGTGTGGATAGGGGGAAAAAAGGCTGGCTTCAAAAGTATTTATAAGCACTCCATAAGCTTTAACTCAAGAAAAAAATCTACCTTAATTTGAAGAAATGTGTGGAATAAGATTGAGAGAATGAGAGTTTCTGAATGGTCTTTAGGTTGAGAAACTCCTCAAAATTCTGCTGCCACCTTGAATTTGCAAGTAGGACAAATAAAAAAACAGATGTTAGAAAAACGCAAAATTATTGGTAAGCCATTTTTGTACATTTTTCATTACTGTCTTGGTGTCCTATATGGTATTAATTGAGAAAATTCAGCAGGTTTTTATCTTTCTTATTAAAGATCCTTTCTCTGTCTTTATGAGATCAGTAGAAAAGTTAGGATATGATTTTATTGTTCAAGCACGAAGAGTTAAACAGAGGAGGTCTCCACTCTGTAGATAGAAACACAGACAACACGTCGACAGTACTCCGTGCAGCTATTCATAATGCATTTAAGTTTTAGCACTTGCGGTCCGGGTTTGGGACCGCTGATTGTTCAATTTTGGAAGACAATTTGATTTTTTTTAAAAGTGAAGTTTTCAGTGTCAGTCTCATTTTTTGTCACTAGAAGCAAGGGTAAACTCTTAGTTGCTAGTAGTTGAAATTAGTGTATTTATCCTCTCTCTAAACTTTCTGCAGCTCACCCGACATAGTGTTTGCCAAGCTACCTGTTCTTTAGTGAGTGGCCTGAACAATTTTTTTTTGGTTGTTTCAGATCTCCATGCAGATCTGGCATTGCTACTAAGTGGGAAAAAAAAGAATTTAATTTCATTTAATTAAAACACTCTTTCTATTACCTCAGCTGCCTTGTTCTTCATCCCTGGCTGGTCTAGAAACAACCTCCGTGTTGTGATCTGTGATTTGTGGTTTCGCAGTGTGTGATTTCTGGTGTTCTTAAACCTGTCCCATAAATTTAGATAATTTATGGGAAAGAATAATTATTTATTCGGTGCTTTACTAAGAGAGTCATTAAAAGGACCAAAAGCAGATGAAAGCAGTCAGAGCACAAACACACGATGCCTGGCCAAAATAGTTTTCTATTACTTAATAAAACAAAAAATGCTCAAAAGCTTTACATGCACTTAGTAATCCTGTGGGTACATATGAGATCAAGTGCAGCTTTGCTTTAAGAATAACTTCTTACTACTGTTGGATCTAAAGCTTTTGTGGATTTTTACTGCTGTTTAGGCTTTTCCATTCCATTTCTAAGCACAGCTGGGGAGAAGTGGAGATGGGTAGGGTTATTTGATTTTATTTAGCTCTGATATTGAGAAACCTAATTTCTGATGCTGAATTCAAGCAGTATTTAAGAAAAAAAAAGGTGAAAATCACTACTATTGGATGGTACTGATCTACCCCAAAGAAACCTGCAATTCTCATTTTTCTATTAACAGATCCACACCAGCTGCAATTAATTCTTGATGACCGCGTCAATGATGTGTCTTTGATGCATTGCCAAATGGCTTGTATCGTCCAGCACACTAAGGGGGCCAAAACCAATTTTGCCCTTGGCCGTCAGTTGACATCACTCATTCATTCCTATGGTCTATGGTTTAAGGTCCATTTAGTTTTCACAGGAAAATTAAGTACGGCGATCATAATTTCTCTCTTCAGCTATGTAGCCCATTTCATATTCAAGCTCTAGAAATAAATGTTGTGTTGGTTCAAAGGATATGACATTTAATTTGCAAGTAGGTAATGTTTTTCATAATCCTTAAACATAAAAGTGTGGGTAATAATTGTGGCAGAATTAAGAGGCTGAGATTTTTGTCTGCTGGTGTTTTCTTTTAAGTAATTGTGATGGCATTTTTTCATTTTGTAATGTGTGTTTTTAGATGTGAAGGAAGTTGAATTTTTGTGACTGTGCCTTCATTTCTAATCTCTTTGTGAATGAAAAGCTATATACAGGCACAAATCCAGCAGCTTAATTCTCCATCTGATTAGAGCAATGTTACCAACCTGATAGGTTGGAAACAGCCAAGATCCATGCAGTGGCTTAGCCTCCTGGGAGGCAGAGTAATAACAATCAAATGAAGACATATTAAAATGTAATATTACTTCCTCTCCATGGGGACTGTATAAGAATCATAGCCAGGAACTATGTGTGTCAGCTGACTCTGTTTCGCTCACTGATTCCCTGCCTCTGCATTTATGACTAATGTATGTCGTACAACAAACAACACTTGTGAAGTTTTAAAAGCAAATAAATGTAAAACATCATACATTGATTTACATGAGTTCCAGGTTTGGGGTTTGGGTTTTTTTTTTTTTTTTTTTTTTTTATTATTATTTTGTTTTTAATAATTTATATATTTCAAAGAAGGGAAGGCAGAGCTGGAATGAAATCCTTGGGTCTGAATAATTTAATTTCCTCTTGTGTAAGGGAGAGGATATGTTCAGGCAGTATTTTATGAAACTGAAAATGTATACTAGCTTCTCCAAAGTAAGTAGTTATCAGCAGACTCTTAACCATCATTTCAAAACAAGTCAGTTTTTTCTGAAAGTTGAAAAGCCAAACTTATATTCCTTCCAAAATGGGAGCTACTGTTGTATTCAAGGAATGCAGACACAGAGTGTCTGTGTATACAGAGCTCAAACATCACTTTTGACTGCTGCAAACATTGCCTATAAATTATTATGATTTTGTCAGAAAGTCTTAATAGGGTTTTTAGGGGAATTATATGTGTTTATTTGTAGGTGTGGATAAACTCTTGACTGAATAATCTAGTGCACTTTTGACTGTAATTATTAGTTTTGCAATTGACAGTAGTGGAACAGGACAGGTCTCAGAAAATCAGAGGTACCTATCCATCAAAAGATTTAAAAATATTTTGCTACCTGTTTAGCAACATTGTACTTACTTTTAGTTTCCTCTGTGTTTCTGTATTAATACAAAGTGAAGTGTGGGATCCTGAGAACATTTAATACTCATGAGAAACTTTATATTAATCATTAATTATGTTTATTAATGTTAATATTTAAGTAGTATCTAGTCTTCTTAGCACAGGGCCATATATGGTAGTTCATGTGTGAGTAATTGCCTCTAAAATATATCCATATTTAGACCTAAATATAAAAAAACCCAAACCTGTTCTTTTTTATATATATGTATATAAAAATAAACTGGATGGAAGGTCTGAAATGTGATCATATAAACACACTGGAGAGTAGCATTTCCATTTTAGACACAAGCAACTTGTTTTATATTTCTGTGTTTATACGCCAAACTCCTATCACAGACACTTTTTTTTTTTTTTTTTAATATCCTTCCAGTGTGAGCAGAGCTCCAGGTACAGGGTCACTTTCCTGCAGAAGTGTGAGTGCAGTGGAGGAGCTTACATGATAGTGGGTATAATTTTCATTTGGAGATCAATATAGAAAGGCAGCGGCAAGTGTTTGAGGAATATTTTGTACTCGCTCCCTTGTTTGACTTCTGCACACTAAACTGTCAAGGGGCATTAGCCGTATGAAACTGTGTTTTCTCTGATGTCCCAGATTACTTCTTTTTCTCCATGCAGCTTTTCAAAGCTTGAAACGATGTGTTTAAAACTACCCACTTTCTTCCTGGTACACTAGGGGTATGTGAGGTTATATTTCGATAGTCTTAATGAATTTTGAAAAATAATTTCCTCCAGTGGCCTTGGGTAATTGTCGGTTTAATTACAGGGAGAAGCTGAGATGGAAACCTTGCTTTGTCACTGAAATGCTTTTCTTTGAAAATTCCCCGTTCCTCGGGATGTAGCAGTCTGTACTCTGAGCTATAACGTAGGCTTTCCGAAAACCCCTTGAAGAACTGTGGAAAAAGTGAATACTTCTGCAAATTCATTCATCTGACATCAAAGCTATGAAAGCATTCTTTTAGCAAGCGAGCGAGGCAGATTGCGCTCGCGTAGGCACACAACCAGACTCATTGTACATCTGGGCCTTCCCGTTTGGAGACTGTATTTGAAGTAATTTTGCATTCTTTTTGCCATCTTACTTTCTTATTCTGTACTGAGGTCAGACTGCATCCTCTGCATCTTATTGAGGTCTCCTGCTCTGTGGGTTAAATGGATAGGCCTTTAAAGAATAAAAGGCACTGATGTTCAGAAGAAGCAGCACTCTATTCAGTTAAAATCAAGTAGAAGGTGTTTAAAGAGATGTGAGCCCCCATCGCCTCGATTAAAAAACAAATGAAGAATAACAAAAACCGCAAGACAAAGTCAGTGTTTATTAGTTCTACTTTCAGCTGATTCTCAGCTTTGGTATTTCTATTTACTGCTTTTTTTCCCTTGTCCTTGTGCTGGTACATTGGCAAATAGGTCATAAAAAACACTTTCAGCAAAGACACATTTGATTTATGTCCAGAACTGGTTCTTAGTATTGATTTTTTTTCCCTCTGGAGAAAAACAAAAGAAAACAAAACTATATATCTCCATTATTTTCTGAGCCTGACAATTCAGTGGCACATTTCAGATCGGCTTTTATCTTAAATTACTCATTGTGCTCTTTTATATTTTAAAAAGTCTTTTTTTGGAAGTTGGAAAAAAGCAAAATAGTTGCACATACGTCCATTGTCATGTTTTTACAGGGGGGAGGGAACGAGAGGAGGAACTGGGAGGGACCACGTATGAGGAGAAGGGAATTTTAGGAAAAGAAAGCACAATTTGGGAAGTTTGTATGGTGGCTGTAATTCGAGTTAGTGACAAAAGAGGCAGAAGTGGAACAAAACCAAGAAGTAGATCAAAGGCTAGGAAGCAGGGTTCAGCAGTATGGGGTTTATATCTTTATGGCTAGAGAGAAGATTAGAGCAAGAAAAATACTGCCATGAGGCTAGGAAGACTTTGTGAAGGAAAAAGGAAATATACATAGGCTGCATTTGAAAGAAAATCCCCAAGGAGGGTGCAAGAGAAGGAGTGAGAATTAAAAACAAAGATCCGAACAGTGTGAAGCTCTGGTTGAATTGGATCCCGAGCTGAAAGGAGAGGGGCAGAGGCAGGAAAGTGCTGCTTAAGCAGTTTACCACAGCCACAGCAAGCAGCGAGCTCCGTTATCTCCCATTTTCTATTTGTTTTCTCCATCTGGTGGCCCGGTGCTGGTGCGCGTGCATGCACCCGTTCGTACGTGCATTTTGGGCCTTGGATAAACAGATCTAAGAAATGATGGTGAAATTTGCACCCCCAGGACAACCGGGGTGGGAAAACCCCTGGTGCGTTCCCTAAATAGCAAAGCCAGAGTCCACCGTTGGCAGACGTGCCTGCTTTGCCACAGTGGCCGGGGCACCAGCGCACGTGCCGATGTGGCTGGTGCCTGGCACGGTGCAGAGTGGCGGTGATGCCCAGGGCTGAGAAGCTGCCGAATAATTTTCCAGCAGCTGTTGGGGGTTTGCAACCAACAGCTGGCTCGGGCGGCAGTGGCGGCGCACCCCTAGACCGTGACTTAACATTTTGGATTGTCCAAGGGAGTTGTGCTTTGCGCACAAATCGCGTTGCAGCATCAGCTTGTGGCTGGGTTGCATGGTTCCAGCCAGCGCCTAGATAAGCGAGAACAATGTAAACGCAGGGGAAAGCACCCGTTTGTTTGTATGAGCTAAAAGGTTTCTGTGAGAATAGAGCGTATTCCCCCCCGCCACCCACCCCCGCGGAGGCTCCTCAATGCTGAGAAAAGTGAGATTGTACTTTAAAATATTAAATGGTTTTCCAATCAGTGCAGAATCTCAGCTTTCACCTGGGTCTTTTGTATGTGTTCACTTCTTCCAGCAGGAGATTTGTAATAGAGGAAGCAGGTGTAATGTGGTGATTATAAAGATATTGTTAGGGGAAAAAAAAAAGGGTGAATTTTCAGTGCTTTGCTCCTCTGAGCCTGCCAGGGCTTGCTTTTCAGCTGACTCCATCACCTTTTAGCAAGGTGCTGTGTTTTCATCCAAGTCAGTCAGTCAGTCAGTTGTGCATAGAAAAAAAGGTTGCTGGGTAAATTTGAAACCTTGATAACACATTCCTTCATTTGTGTATATTGTACGACTTACCAATGTATTCATTCCTTTGGCTTTCAACATTTCACAACTTTCCATAGGTCAGTCCGAGCAACAAGAACAGGTCCTGGTAGATTGAAAGATTTCTGCTTTCAGACACTCATGTTCACATCACTTTGCCTGTTGATTTCCTGATTTTTATTTATTTTTATTTTTTTATTTTTCTTTTATTTTTAATCAGCAACATCAAATGGGTCTTTGGAGGGCCTGGATAACCAGGAGGGAGGGGTGTGCCAGACAAAAACCATGAAGATCCTCATGAAAGTTGGACAAGGTAAAGACCATCTGCTGTTTCATGAAATCACTTTGATCAGTCTCAGTGTGCTTTTAGTTTTCAGGCTTCTTTTAGCAGTGTAGAGCAGAGAGCCAACCGAGTCTAGTGTGGTCATTCCTCCCTTATATTCTGAAAGCAAAGCCCATTTTCTCTTCCTCGGCAGATTTCTACAGGAGGAGGGTTACTGTAATAAGATCTCTTCATTGGAGAGATCCCTAGAAGGAAAGGTCACCTGGGAGTAGTGTTTTTCAGTCATTTTTATTTTTATTTTAAAAACAAAAGCCACAACTCTGCTGTTCAAAATTATTTAAAATACATGAAAGGAGGGAAGCTAATATTTCTATAGTTTGCTTGTTATGAATTCTGATTGCAGAGAGGTTTTTGTTCATTGTCTGTTTTCACATATAGATAACCTATTGTGCAGGAAGAAAGAATTATTCTTCCAAGTAGAAGTTGGTTTAGTAGCCAAACAACTTCCTCAGTTAAACTGAAATGTCATCTGCAAAGCTTTTCTTGCCAATTACAGGAGTCCCTATAGTTTCTGCAGATGGCCTCACAATTTAAACCTCTGAAATAACTAATATAACCATTTTGCTTTAAAAGGAAATTTACGTACTTGTGTCTCCCAGACCTTTGCATAAAGATTCTTCTGTTCAAAGCCATTGGTGTCTCACAAGGTACCTAGAGCTGGCTTACAAGGCTCCGTACCACCAAGCGCAGAAGCCGCATGAGTCGTCTTTCTCTCCCCCAGATCCCAACTCGGCGGGGCTGCCCCGGCACACGGATCCCACCAAGCGCCCCGAGCAGGAAGCTGGCACCAATGGGAAGAGTTCCACCACCAGCCCCTTTGTGAAGGACCACTCAGGTATGTGCGGCGGGGCTCGCGCCTGGGACGAGGCTCTGGCGGAGTCTCCTCCTTTGTCCCCAAACGCATTTTATTTTACCATTAAAGTGCCAGAAGAACAAATGTTTTTGTACTGAGATGAAGCAAAAGCCAGTTCTGATGCTCTGGTGGATAGTGTCTGGGAGCTGCAAGTTTTGGCAATGGCTGCTCTCTCCCCTCTTCCACTCTGCAATAGAAGTTAATTACATCTTGTGAGAATATCACTCATTTACAGGAAAGTTTTTGGATAGGATATTCACTAAGCAGCTTTATGATGGTAAATGCTGCCTTACATTTAGTACTCTGGCAGATGAACGAGTCTTTCTGTCTTTCTCTTCCTGTATAATACATTATCAAGTGGTTCTCAACAGCCATTTATAAAGTTTATTTCAAGGCATCTATAATTAATGTCTTGATCTTTTAACTGACCATATAAAGTCTACACATGAATAGCTGGTCTTTCACTGAATTTAAAGGTTTGGGTTTTTTTTTTAATAATTATCTAAACAAGATAAACAGGTGGTTCCAAACAAATATTGTCAGGATGCATTTCAGACATTAGGTGAACAAGAAAAAAACTCTCTCTTTAAGACCCAAGGTCTCCGGAAGAAAATTTGGTGAATTGGGAATGCTACAAAGCAAAACTTGCTGACAGTTGATTCTGGTGTTCCTGAAAATGGCTGCAAGTTTTCCTTGCTAGCTCTGTCATTGGTTACTGGGCTAATGAATCCTTGATATGGCAGTCGCTGGGCAGGCTTCAGCCATTTCCTACGGAGGTTCCAGTAGGAAAAGTTCACAGTTACATGGACGTAGCATCTGCAACATTCTTCCACCTGTGAGTGAGCATCAAGAGAGGGAAGTTGGTTCAAATTTTCAAGTGAGAAAGTGTCAAGTGAGCGTTCATTTAATTTTTGTGACAAATAATATGACAGTGTGATGGCACCAAATATTCAACAGGCTGTTCAGCATGTGAGCTTTTCCTGACTACCAAATGTGTAGTGTTGTTTTCTTTTAAGTAAATGTAAGTTCATACAAACAGATATATGCCATAGCCATTTTGCCTATCTCACGCACTGCCTCAAGCTCCTTTGCTTCATGTGCAAGCAAGAGGAGTCCATGAAAAGAGGCACTAAGGACGGTTTAACTTAAATCACTATGCAAAAGATAAACTGGCAGAAGAACAGTGTGACGCTAAACAGTATCAGTTGTCCTGACAATTGTCATTTCCCTGTGTTATTTTCCCCTTGCAGTCCTACCCCACCCCTCTCTGCGGCCCGGGGCTGGCCGGCATCTGTTAAAAGATGCGGTGTGCATCAAAGGCTGCCTTGTCAGTGCCAGTCCTCGCCGCTGATGGATGATGATGTATGAAACAGGGTGGTTTGGAAGCAGCACAAAAGTGAGACCAACAGACACAAAGTCTTATTTAATATTGATTGCTGACTTTGGCTGTTTGCATTTAGCTATCTAACAGGGTAATTGGTTTGTCAAAGTTTAGCTGTCAGTTAATTCTTCCAGTCATGCTTACTCTACACATTTTTAAGCAGCATAAAGGGGTTGCAGGATGGCAATAACTTTTGTCTGTTGTATTTCCATTCTTTCCAGGATCTAGCACAGATGGCAGTAAGGCTGGGCATTCCAGCATACTGGGTTCAGAGGTGGCCTTATTTGCAGGGATTGCATCAGGGTGCATCATTTTCATCGTCATCATCATCACTTTGGTGGTTCTTTTGTTGAAGTACCGGAGAAGACACAGGAAGCATTCCCCGCAACACACGACAACTCTCTCACTTAGTACGTTAGCCACTCCAAAACGCAGTGGCAACAACAATGGTTCTGAGCCCAGTGACATTATCATTCCTCTAAGGACTGCAGACAGTGTCTTTTGCCCCCACTATGAAAAGGTCAGCGGCGACTATGGACATCCGGTGTACATAGTTCAAGAGATGCCTCCTCAGAGTCCAGCAAACATTTATTACAAGGTCTGAGAAACACACAGCCAACTCGGTGGTACAGTTGAGTCGTAGAGGAAACTCACTGGTCAAATGCTTTCTGTTGGGGTTTGTGATGACGCCTTGTGCGCTAGCATTGACTCAAGCACAGGGGGGGAGAAGGCAACAGATCTTTCTCCGGGAGCCGACGCAAGCTGGACAGCTTACCTAGTCTGTAGAATTCCTATCTCGGTGAATAAGTATTCACTAAAAGCTGGAAGACTTTTATGTAGAAGATGCCCATTCTGATTGCTGTACTCTTGTTACATTCATCATCCTCAAAGCCATGTGCTGCGGGCGTTCAGGCATGTACAAAAGCCAAGGGAAGATGGAGTGATCTGTGGATGTTAATAGCTCTAGGCATCCTGGGAAGGTGCTCTAGGATATATCAAGCTTGAAATGCAATCTTCTGACTTTTGTGTGTCTCTCTCAGTGCGTACTGGATTTGTCACACAGACCTTGGTGTCCAATTAAGACTTGTTAAAGTTCTCTTGCTTTTAGTCCGTCACTGTTCCATTTGTTTCTGTTATCCGGAGCTCTGCCATCCTTCACATAAGATTTCCTTTCACTCCACCTCCTGAATCACTAGTGGAACATTAATGTTTGGAGATCCGCGCTCCATCCATCTGCTACAGCAGCCTCACTTGAATGGGTAATGCATTTATAGAAATTGTGTTTGATAGTAAGGAGCCTTCCAGCCAAAAAGTTAGGCTGTCAACAAAGTCAAGAGCAGGACTGGGTGGTGGAGGGAAGGGCTGACTGCAGTTTCAATTGAATACTGCTGCCTCAAAAATAGAAGCTGGGAAGAAAAAAGAAGAAAAAAAAAGCATTTAGGTAGCACAGCACTTTGGTATGCTAAGTTTTAAGAGGCAAGTAGGAGGCACAATAACACGCGCAGTGGATTAGGGCTGCATTTGAAGGAATTCATGGTTATCAAATACCAGTGTGCAGAAAAAAATAGTACCTTCAATACAGTAGAACAAAGGGGTATTGTTAGTAAGTGAACAAGCTTGGAGAGGACAAGACAATAGCAGGCCGCTGAGGATATATTAGGGCAGGGCTGTTGTGGTACTGGCAATAAAATATACAGCTTTGAAGCTGTAGCGAAAACATAGTCTGCTTTGGATGACTTTTAAGCAGACTGAGCTGCTATACTATCACATTATACTAAACACAGGGAAAGCATTTAAGAAAATAGCAGAGAGCCAAATCTGACCAAGATGATTATAAGCCAACGGGTCAAATGAGCTGTAATTCTATCACTGGTAAAGTTGTGAAAAAGACCTTTCTCATCTCTAAAAGTAAAACAGAATTTCTTTCTGACTGAGCCTTTTGACACTTTGGTTTATTGTAGTGCTGTCCCTGCACAGTGAGTGTCGGTACTGTGACTGACACAGCCGTTCATTGGTGCTCTGTTGCAAAGTTCAAGCACATATGGCAAACCTCTTGCAGTCCGTAAGAATAAAATAAATTATGACACTGAGATGGAGAAGGAAGATATGTCTTATTTATAATAGGTGTATAGAACACAAGGGATATAAAGTGAGAGTTTTTCTTTCGTTCGTTCTTTCTTACTTTTTTGTTTTGGTTTGCTTTTTTTACTAATATATATTTTGAGATTGCACAGAATCTACACCAGAAGATGTGAAATTCATTTGCGGCAATTAAATAGTCTTAACTTGTCATCATTCTACATATATATATGTGTGTGTATATGTATATACACACATATATATGTTTATATATGCATAAATATGCATATATATATATACACACATTTTTTAAAAAAGAAACTGCTTCTGGGAAAAATATCAGCCATCCAAAAATCAGAATGGGAGCATATTAAAAAAAAAAAAATCCAAAGCATCTCATAAGAGAAAACCAGGAAATATAAGGCCCAAAATATCAGGAAATCAATGTTACTGCATCACGTATTTAACAATGACAAGGTGTGCCGGCATCTATTTTCTGTGTTGTGTTTTCCCTTGCCTTACGGGCTGATGTGTTCTGTAGATTTCGTTGAGGTTCGTAGAGGGGGGTTTTCAGGTTAAAGTTTTCTCTTTAGCATGGCTATTGCCCTAAAGCTCCCACCCTGGGGAGGAAATAAAAAAACCTCTACTTTTATATGTGCTATGCAAATAGACATTTCTAACATAGTCATGTTACTATGGTAACACTTTGCTTTCTGATTTGGAAAGAAAATGTAGCAACAGCATTTTGGGGTTCTCAGACCTCTGGTGAGCACCTGCAAGGGAAAAAAAAAAATAAAAAAAATAATAAAAAAAAAATCTGTCGTAGAAATGACCACTCTCTCTGTTTCCTGAACCTGAAAATGATGTTGGGATGTTGGTCCAAAAGAGAGAAACAAAACAAAAAAAATCCCGACCCATGGTTCTGGGGAAGGTTACCATGGTGACTAACTACAGTACATATGTAATTCTTTTCAACAACCCTTCCTCTCTGTGAATCCATCCATACAAGGTTCTCTTGTAAGTCATTAAGATTTTATTTTGGGGGAGGGGGAGGAAGGGAAAAGATGGGTTTACTGATCCTGATTTTTATTAAATCAAATCTATGCTTCATCAGTTGGCCACATTCTAGTTATGTACTAAACTGTGAAAAAAAAAATCAGTCGAATTGCTCAAGAGCAACCTGCAACCAATTGAAAAAAAAAAAAAAAATAATGTACTGTGCGTCTGTTTTGTGTCTGGTGCAGAATTATGACAATCTACCAACTGTTCCTTTATTTGACGTTGGTCCAGCTTTGAAAAGTTACTGTAAATGCCTTGCTTGTATGATCATCCCTAGTCACCTGACTTGGAATTTGCACCATCATGTCTAAGTGAAGATGCTGTAAATAGGTTCAGATTTACTGTGTATGGATTTGGGGTGTTACAGTAGCCTTATTCACCTTTTTAAATAATAAAAAAAACCCACATGAAAACAAGACAAAAATGGCTTTTCTTAACCAGATTGTGTATATAGAGCAATGTTGGTTTTTTATAAAGTCCAAGCAAGATGTTTTGTATAAAATTTGAATTTTGCAATGTATTTAGCTACAGCTTGTTTAAAGGCAGTGTCATTCCCCTTTGCACTGTATTGAGGAAAAAAATGGTATAAAAGGTTGCCAAATTGCCGCATATTTGTGCCGAAATTGTGTACCATGAATATTTATTTAAGAATTTCTTTGTCCAGTTTGTAAGTAACACAGTATTATGCTTGAGTTATAAATAATTTCTTCTTTCTTTTTTTTTTTTTGTTTGTTTGTTTGTTTGTTTGTTTGTTTGATTCTGTTTTAAAACTAGCCGGTCATAAGTTTGAAATCTGCTTTAGTTCCACATTGCAGTTAGTTCCCAGAAAATGAAAATTATGAAAATCACATTCCACGTCTGTTTCAAACTGAATTTGTTCTTAAAAAAATAAAATATTTTTTTCCTATGGAAACCTTGCCTTCTAAGTATCTTCTTCTTTTGTTTTGCGATTTTTTTCTTTTTTAAAAGATGAAAATAAATAAGAAAGCCACCAAGCCTACCTCCCTCTGCCCCTACCTCCCTTCTCTCTCTCCTCTCCCCCATCTCTCCACCCTGATTGCTAGTGGTTTATAGGAAAGCAAGCTCCTTATAATACACTGACTTCTGTTAACCTACTTCTTTCCCAGACCTTCTCTTACATATATCAGCAGATTTTGAAAAGCACATGGCGATCTTATGCCTTTGGAAGTCAGTGAGCTTCAGTCAGGCGCAGTAGCCACGTTGCCTGGATGATCTGGGAGGTGAGATTATAACCACACAAATAGTTCCCAGGCATTATGGAGTGCATTTATGCTGTGGGTAGAGTCAGAGAAAAAAGTATACCTGAAGCCTTCCGGGCGCTGTTGCCGTCACTGCTGCTCCTGAAGAGGGGGAGCAGCAAGCCTGGGCTGGAGGGACTGAGCAAGAAGGGACAGGAGCTGAAAGATGTTGGGAGAAAGGCAAAGGATTAGAAATGCTGCAAAGTCAAAACATCTCTGCGTGGTTCTTTCAGTGGGGCCATGCGTTGTCCTGTCCCTGCTTTACTGCGCCTTAGGGGAGATGGGGGCCAACGTGTGCAGGGGACAAAAGCCTTAATACAAGATCTGTGGTTTTGGTGTTCTAATTTTCACTAGGATAAATGATTCTCTCATTTAATAAATAATACCTTCATTTTTTGGCAAAGCCCAGTCACTTTGTAAGTGGAGCACCTTTCAGTTTGTTAGCAGCGCATAAATGGTGTGCTCATCCATGGAGTAACAGGCGGGAAGGTCTAGAGAGGGGAAAGATGCATTTGTCACTTTAACAACAGATGCCGATTTGTCACAGAGTTGTCTTTGAAGAAAGGCAGCTAGTTATTCATAGTACTGGTCACGCAATTCCCATTTGTCAAATTATTTTTTCTTTTCTGAATAATCAGGGAAAAAAATGCCTGTACGGCAAAGGCACTATATGTGTTGCAATGGCACAAGTATTCTGAAACTGGACTTGGAGAACGCCCTAGAGACTGTTGAATGGTTGGGCTAGCATGGCTTCTGGCTGACCGAGCTCATTTTGGACATGTCCAGTTTACAGAATCTGTGCTGGAAGTTGATCTTAGAGGGGCACATCACACAGCAGCACTTAGATTGTCCTCCTGACTCTGCTACAGATGACCTTGGGAGAGCTACTTGGTCCAGCAGAAGGCATAAGTGCCCATGGTGGAGCGCGTGAGAATCCTCTGACTTCTCAGTAAATCACTTGGGCCTAATCCTGCATTTACGGCTCTAAGTCGCTTCAGAGGAGGTAGTCTTGCGTACTCAGAGGCACACGCATACTTGGCTGGATTGAGACTTCGCTCCCTGCTTCGTGCTTGCACACGGGGGATTTCACTTGCTCATCTCAGTGGGTTGTCGTGAGGGTCCCCACATTGTTAACAGCTGTGAGGTGCTCAGGTCTGGTCTACGCTAAAAGCTTGTCTGATACAGACATCTGTTAGAGCTGTGACTCCAGCTTCGTTAAGGCTAAGGCTATTGTTTTTATTTTAGGCCTTGGTAAATACTGGAAGAGGGTGATAAGAAAAATAATTCGATAGTGTCTAGTTTGCATGGCATTTTCATTTCTGTGCCTCTTTTTTCCATCTATGATAAACGTATATTATTATATAATTATATATAGTATATTTATAACTAGCATGTATACTGACACCCACCCACACCTATTTTTGTCACTGTTTCAGCAATAAGGAAAAGCAGTGTTGCTATAAACGTTGTCTCCACTGGGGGGGAAAAATGGTTGCCAGTGTAACTGTATGTGTATAGCTACGCTTGGGGACAAGGATGCTGGGTTAACGGGAGAGCCTTGCACACATACCTTCACAAACGTAATAGAACCTCCACTGAGTCTGCTAAACTCATTTTAGTAAATGATATGTGCCTTAGACACTCAGCATAAAGTCATTGACTTATAACCCATCTTTTATAACTTGCGGAGGAAAAAAAAATCATAATTGCATTTTGCACTGCTGCTGACACTGCACTATTAATTATCAAACAAGCACAAAATCAGAATTTACTGCCTTTATTACGAAACTGGTTCCCTGGCAAGAACTAGTCCAAGTCAATAGGCTCTGCTAAGTGGAAAATAAAATTATAATTCGCAGTTGTTATCCATCTAGAGTGGAATAAGGATCTGTTACGTAAAATAGTGCCTCGCAAAGTAAGCAGAACAATGTTACTGCCTAGGTTTAAAACGTTATACCTCTTTCTTTAGCCTTTCTCTTTAGCTTTGCTGTGACACATTGATCAAATGTTCACTCAGTCGGCAGCATGCTCGTTTTGATTCTATGGGCACTGTAAATTTTCTTTCTGCAGAAAAGCTTAAAATTGTGTAGTGGTTAGCAAAATAAAGGAAAACGAAAACTCGGTCTTTCTAAGAGACACTCTCCATCTTCATAGCCACAGTAGAAATTTTGGTGGGGAAAAAACCCAGGGTTTAAAAACACCAAACATACTCATTATACAGTTGGCATGTCATTACAGGAAGCATCAGATCAGAAATCAAGTGGTATTTGTTTTGGAAAAAGATGAGTGTTGGAGGATATACCACAGTGTATTCATGATTGTGCCATCCATAATTCGAATGGTGCTGGATTCAGCTGACGGAGCTATCATCTATGAAATAAAATAATATGTCTTTCACATGACTCACGGAAATACTTTGATGCTTAATTAAGGCATAATGCAATGCATAGGAGTCACCCTACAGATAAAATCATGGGGTTGATGGTGGGACTGGAGTTCCTACTGGAAGTAGCGTGCAGATGATATCCTCGCCTGTGCCTGGATCTGCCAATGATGGGTGAGGTGCTGGCAAACGGGGGCTGGCGACTCTTGCGAAACAGGGGCAAGAGCCTGCCCACGTGCGGTGAGGATGAGGAGGGGGAGCTGCAGGTGGCTGTTCCTGGAGAAAGGCCTGTGGAGCAGAGGGAGGAGGACTGGAGAGGGAAGGTGTGTGAGAGGGCAGTGACTTCCCAAGGAGGAGGCTTGGGGACATCTGCAATGACAAAATTCCAGGGAGAAATCAGACCAAGATGACAGGCCCAGCTGTGGAGATAGTTAGAGAGACAGGGTCTTTGCAGCTCTGGTAAAGGCTTCGGTGGAAAACAGGTAAGAAGCAGAGAAAAATGTTGACAGATGAAAGGCAAATAAGCGTAGCATTTGATAAGTGTTGGTTGTGGTTTCAAGCAGGTGAGGAGATCAGGCCAGGTTGTTCTGCTAGACACTGAGAGGAGAAAGAGCCTACGTGGGATAGAGAACCAAGACCAGAACTCACTGTTTTCTGCAAGCCGCGATCCTGCGAAAAAGAGATCAAAGATCTGCAAGAACTGAATAACTGTAGGACTACTGAAAGTCTAAACAGCAGAGAACCTTGTTCATAGCTGTCATAACCTCTGGAATAGGGCTTGTGTTTTCATAAGTACATTGACAGAGCCTCATATGCTTAGGCTGCTGAAGAAGTGCAATTAATTTAATAATATGGGGAATCCATTGAGGGTGGGAGAATACTTGCTTCTAGATCACACCTTCAGTGGATATAAATTAGCACGATTCAGTTTGATATCTGATCCTACTTATCACAGTTCAGAACTGCACAAGCATAAGCAATGCTCATACAGATTTTATTATACCTCTTAGCTATGAGAAAGTGCTTTATACGAGTGTTGTCCTGAATATTATAAAGACTACTCAAAAACATACCAACAGACATGCTTTTATAAGAGACTGTTATTAAGTGCCATAAAAAATGTAATTTGTATTTTATTGAACATCTTCAGCAATTTTCTGTATCTGTTCATTAAAAGTAGGTTGGATTACTAGCAAACATGAAATAAAAATTGGTCACATTTTCATGTGTCTTTTTGTCTTCTAATGTTTAAACTCATTCCTTCCTACTCCTGCATTCAATTCTGTTCCATACGCATAACTGGCAGGTCAGCTGTCCGCTGTTATTACATTATCTGTTCATCCCCACACGCCACGTTCCCACTGTTTCTCATAATTAGATCAAAATACCAAATGTTGGCTTTCTTTAAACTCAGCTGTTGGAAGTATATGATCACATGAGCAATTTAGTTATTATTCAGAAGCATAGCGTTTTAGCCTTCATCACCACGAAGAATACTGGAGGATGTGAAGCTGGAAGGCAGGAGAAGATGCAAAAGAACTCTGTGTGTCACTCCGAAAAATCTCAAGATTTGGGGAAACCCAAATGATGATGCAAGAGTTAAAAATAGTTGTATGTGCTGCCTTTGCTTCACACTCTTTCCTTCATTATGTGCCATGTTTTCTTTTTGTACATAGCCAACAAAGCACATCTGAATTTTCCAGGCCTCAAAACAGCGTTCAAGCTGTAAAGATTCGTACTGCTGGTTCTGGAGGTCTTCTCTTGAATTTCCACTATTGAGGAAATGGTGGCTGCTTTCCTTCAGCCTGTTTATCACATACCCTGATGCCATGCCCTGATCACCTGCTCAGTATGCCAGCCCTGTCATTCCCAAAGCCCTTTCTGGAGCTTCGTATCTTCCCAGAGATGGTTTCACTTCTGGACAAAGCTTTTGTTGCTCACCGTGAAAGTTTCTTTTCAAATGTTGCCCTAGGCTTTCCTCCTTTTATAGGACTGGCTCTGGATTTCAGCTGGTGAGAACTTTTTCATGAAAAAAAATAATGTTCTGGTGGAACACAGGAACAGTCCTTGCACCAAGAGTGTGTTTTCTTCTAAGCCCCTTATTTTCCAATCAGCTTTAGTTTGAATTTTTATGTGGCTTTATCTCTTCCTTTTGTATTTATTCAATTGCATCTGAAGGAAAATAGCATGCAGTAAAATTCCTAAATACAATTTAAATATAGCTCATTTCAATCCGGCTGGTTTTACATCTCCATTCATCTATACATTAAGCTGAAAATGTTACAGGTTATTTTGTCTTGTTTCTTGTAATGAAAAAAAAAAGTATTAAAATCTCTTTTCAGAAAAGTGTAAGCAGTTCACTTTGGAAGGCATCATTTGAGCAGAATTAAGAAACAGTGATTGGTGTGCCACTCAAAATTGAGTGAGCATATTTGAAAGACAGAATTACTTTTGGCAATAATCAATATTTGGTTTTGTTTTGTTTCCTTAAGTTAGCTCAACAGTGAGAAGCAGAAAGTGCTGTTGGTTTTACTGTCAGTGCACCAGCCTGGTGGCAGCCAGTTTGGGGCTTATTTACGTAGCTTTGTCCTTTCAGTGTCTTATGACGAGCAGTGATAAAACTAAAGTCTGGATGCTTTGGCCACCGGTAGGTGTAACCTATGTGATTACACACAATACAAGGGATTTATACTAAGATATTGTTCCTGCAGGAGAGACATAAATCCGTTTTGCCAGCTCCCCTTCACCCCCTTCTAGTGCTGCATTTTAAAACAGCAGATGTTTTTCCTTTGGATTTTTCACCCAGCCTAAATATTTCAAAGATAGCATCAGAACTATATTTATCAAGTTATACAACACTTCTGTTTTTCTGTGTAGCTGGCTGCTTGCAACGTTTCCACAGCGTCCCCTCAGTCAAGACACCATTAATAGGCCAGTGCCTACGAACACGCAGACGAGACTTGGGAGACTTATTTTTGCATCAGTTTTTTGAGAGATATCTTACCGTCGCATTTTACTTGTGGCACGTTACTGACAGATCGAAACACAAATATACCTCGATCCAGAAAGGTCTCATCCCTGCTCACAAAAGTTATAAGGACCGATTGTATTTTCTCTCTTTCAGTCACCAGCAGTGAGGGATTACCCTGGGCTGTTCAGGCTTTTGCAGGGAGGCGGAGAGGAGGTGGCGAGGCCTCAGTCCCCAGCGCTTTGATCGTTCTTGCTCAAAGGGAAAGACGGGAGTTTCGCACAGCCTTCACCGCGGCACCGAATGTGTGAGAAATGCAGGGCCGAAGCTCCGAGCGATGGTGCTCAGTCATTCAGCTTTCTGCACACGGCTGTGACAGCAACCGTTTGGAAATCAAAAGATTTCTTGGAAGTGGGCTGATCGTGTAAGGAAGGCACGTGGGGGCTGATCCAGAGCTTTTGACGTGCCTTAGCTCATCTGCTGTACCGCTGCCGAGTGCTCTGCCAGCCGTGCTTTGCAAGAAACGAACAGTGAGGAGGATCCGGCTTAATTAAACCCTTGGAAGCTGCACGGGTGGTGAGAATGATGGAGGCAAGCAGAAGCGGCTGCAACTAGCACAGCAGCATCTTCTGCAGACCTGGAGGTGGGCACCGGCTTCTCAGGAGACTCTTTCTGGGTCGCAGAAGGAGGTCTGGGCAGGCTTACACTCCCTATTTATTATTTGACGGTTCCACTTAACATTACTGCTGGCTCCTAGAACAGTGTTTGACCCAAACATGATTCCTTAAACCTGAAGTGGAGTTTTTCACAGATGCAGTTGACTGATTTCAGTGCCCCCTGATTACTAACCAATTGACAGCCATGAATGAGGTGGCAATTAAATCACTGTAAAATATAAGACCCGTTTAGTAAGATTTCCAAATCTTTTAGAAATAATGGCTATTGCAAAAATCCTACCCGTTGCCAGGTATTTTAAGATAAACATAATCATTGAGTCTACCAAGTTCTTTTTCTTTAAAAACAGTGAAAATCAGAACTCTGAGCGCTCTTAATCAGTGTTCGAATTCTGATTTTTTTAATCTTCCTAAATTCTGGGCCTGAGTGGCTTTCTGTGGAGGTGAGTTTTATAGTTCAGTCACACATCGTATGAAAGAGTGATTTCTTTGATCAATTTTTAGCTTTGCACCTTTGAAACTCTCTCTATTCATTTCTTCCAAGATAGAGAAATCAAATCCTAAATTCTATCACTTCTTAGCATATTTCTACCTTTAAAAAAAAATTTCATTCATCTCATTCTCACTCTTATGGTACCTATGCTCCTCAGTCTATTTCCATTTAGTGAATTTTCCATGCCCCAAACAATTTTTTTTGCTGTACTTTGAACTCTCCTTTAGTTCTCCGTTATCCTTTAAAAACAAAGAGACGGGAAATATATATAGTTTGCTAGTCAAGATTGAATGGCTTTTTCCTATAGTGTAGTCTTAGAAGAGCTGAGGAGGAACTGCGTATGAAACAGTTTGGATGCCATCAAGGCCAATTATTGTGTCCACAGCATTGTGGCAAACCGGATAGTGATAAGCACTTTAAGCTTGCATTAATAGTAGTAGGATTTGAAACTGCTCAGGACCTCTTAGGCATCCTATCCAGAAAGAGAGGATTATATTTCTGGCTGCAGTCACAAAGCTTAACAGGTTTCTACCGATGTTTCTCTACAGCAAAATCAGGATGTTTCCTTTGTAATACATTAATGGAAAATATTTCTCTGAATACCCTGTCGTTGTATCTTCCAACCTGGTGCATAAAACTTTTCAAATAGGCCTCTTAATCCATTTTTTTTCTCACAAACCACGTAAATCACCCCTGCACTAACAATTTGCCTTATTTCGCAATCCACCTTTTGTAGACAGACCACACTTTAGGCAAATGCTGGGTCCTTTCCCAAGTACTAAGGGTCCCTGCTAGCAGCCAGACTGTTATAATCTCCATCGCCTCTAGAAACGTGCATTTGCCTTCCAGTTTGGGTTGTTCACCAGGGCTGTAGGAGTCCTGGCTTTAAATATGTGGCCAGTGTGGCTCAGAGCAGGGATATGAATATATGATTTCAGGTTAGTGCCCTGCCAGGCATTTTGAGTCTGTCGTTCCTTTCTGTTGGAGTTCTATCACTCTTGATAGCTGAACAGCCACTGCTCAGAAAAGCCTCTAACGTACTAAAATTCACGAAGCAGCGGTCTAGGGAGTCAGGCTCTAACCCTGCTCATCCAGCCTCGCCAGTTACGTGCAGTGGCATTATCCTGTCCCTGTTCAATAAGAGAGACGGACCAAGGATAACCCCAAACCTGACATTTAGGGAATTCCCTTTTAATATGGAGGGAATGGCTCATATCACAGAAGAGACTGCACCTAAGCCCACCTAAGCAGCCTAAATCTTGTCTGGTGGTTCTGACCCTTACATTGCCCCAATTGGGCACATGTTCTAAGTGGGAGATCAGGTCTTACTGGCAATGTGCCTGTTTGTAAGTTCTCCTCTGAGCTTTTGGCTTGGGCTACGATCCTACACACTTCATTAATGGTGGACAGTGAACTCCATCAAGAGGTTTTTTTCAGGACTCAAGGCACTCGCTGGGTCTGATGTTAGGAGGAGGTGTCAGCAGTGTCCATCTGAAGGATTTAGATGAATAAGGCACAGTGAAGAGCCTGATTGCTTCTGAAGATCTGAAAAAAACAAATCTGTCAATTTTTGCTCTAAATGGGAAGCTGAACTTTAAGTCATGGCTTAACCAAAGGGCAGCATATGGCAACACTACAGCTGTTTGAAATCCACTTGCACTTCACACTGGCTCTTTGACAAACACTATTGTGTTACAAATACTGGGTGACACAGTAAATCTAGGGCCATATTCAGCTCTGGCGTACGCAGGCATAATTCCCACTGCCTTCGTACACGTTTACACCAAAAAATGTACGGAAGTGTGCAGGACTGAAACAAATACAGGGCGCTTTTAAGTAATCCTTCTGGCAGACTGAGAAACCTTTGATGCGGTTAGACCCCTGTAGCAGGAAGCGTGAATGCTATAATGTGGAAAAGGAGGAAAAATTAGGGAATCCTTGAGGTCTAGGAGACGCCTGGTGATGTTAAAGACAAAAACTTGAATTTCTGCAATTGGAGCAACCAGGCATGCTGGCTGGTCATTATAAGGGGAAAGGGGCTCCCCCCACCGAGATCCATTTGCTGTCGTTCATACTTTATTTCTCATCTCTGCCAGTTTCTACGAGGAAAGAAAGAACTCAGATGGATTGTTTTCTGGAGCGAGAGCCTACAGGAGGCCTACAAAGAGCATTAGACAAATATATCAGAGAAGAGATCATGTTCCAGGGAAGCTGTGGCTGCCAGTGATGAGATCTTCAGTTTCTTAGTCACTTTAGGTCAGAAACCAGGTGTTACGCTGCTGATCCCAGAGCAGCTTGCCATCCCCCGCCTCCTCCTGTAACAATCTCAGCCGTACAACTTTTGCAGCTCCAGATATTTAAAACTACGCTTTTAGAGTACTTAAACAATAAAGTGCTCTTTTCAAAGTACTGCTTTCTATGTTCAGCGGCTGAGCCGGTGCTGACTCCTATACACTGATTTTTAGATGGCATTTTAAAAGCTTCAACAAGTCTGGACACATATTTTCTTTGCTTAAAAACCTGCTTAACCCCTTCAGCACCATGGTTTTAGATCCCCTGAGGTTCATATAACTACAAAGGACTTAAAATTAGAACAGTGGAAAGTAAATAATAGGAAATCAATAGCCTTTTTCTCAACAAAAGTAAAGGCAGAAAGGAAGAGTGCTGTACACATATCTTATGAATTCAACTTACTTGTGCATTTTCTACCACCAAGAGACAGAACAAGCTGGCTTACACTGAATGGTCAGGCAGCAGGGACAATTTTGCAAAGTGTACAATAACTGGAGAAAATACCATCCCACTGGAGCATTTGCAGGACTTTATTTTATAACAGTCACAACCCCAAATTTATTAAACCAAATGACATTACAAACAGTTGGAAAAACAGAGCAAGAGAAAAACGTTGTTTAAGGTTCAATAAACAAAATCTATCCTCATGTTAAAGACACGTACTTTATCCTAAAAGAGGCAGAGCTGGTGCTGGCATCAAACAAGGATGTCAGCAGGAAGTGCCGAGGAAACAGCTGAGGCCTTGCACTTCAAAAAGCTTAGCTCTGGGTGAGAGATGTTCCCACCAACAGTCAAGATTCACAGATGACATTTTCAGATGTCTTCAGTATTTTGCATCCAGGCAATCACATGATGTATCCTATGCCATATGTCTTTTTCGTGGGCTTCAGTTGCTTAGGTGTCTACAACTGCTTTCAGTTCTTCACTACAAGGTGGAAAAGAAGTGTATGAAAGCCTCCCTGGTTTGTCTTGTTATTTTAGAATTAGTTCCACGAGATTTGGACAGATTCCTATACCTCTTCCATTAGCAGAGATGACAATTTTTAGCTGCTTAATGCAGTGTTAAACATTTTCTCCGACAAGGACATGGCCGACCCATCAGATCCTTGACAAATGATTGATTTAACCTAGAAATGTCTATTTACAAGCTAATGCAAAAAAATATTAAGGATGAGTAAACTAATTAATGAGCAGTGTATTCCCCATGGCAACATGAATAAAATTACTGCTAGGTCAACAGAGAATTCACGATTGCTCCATATGCTTCTTTTAGTGGTGTTCAAATAGTACAGGTGTAAACTTTGGGTCACCTTATTGTTTCATATTTAAGTGGGTCTTTAAAGAAAGCTGTCACCTATTGAATTAATTGGTTTTTTAATTCCTTCCTGCTGCTGTGAAGAAGAATAATAAACTTCTTACCTTGCTAATACAGCTAGAATTCTTACCAAACTCCTGCTTTTAGAATAACTCTGTATCCCTAGAAATGAGGCTGAATTTCCCCTAAAACCAGAGGCACCATCTTAAACATTTATAATCCGAAAGAGGGAAAGAGAGACTCTGTGTCTTTAATGCCCTTCATCCATTTATTTGCTAAGGTGGGGCAGGAAACCCCAGTCTGAAGGGTTGTGGGAGGGAAAAGCAGCCTTAGGCACAGCTGATGTAGGTCTCGGTGCCTCAGAAGCAGAAAGAGTTGTAGGTATGGCAATGCTCAAACCTGAATTTTGGTGTCTGACTTCTGTAGTGGAATCCAGAGACCCAAATGTGGTGTGTGAATTCCCCATCTAGTGCCTGGGGAGAAGAACTAGGTGAATCATAATCTACCCAACTAAATTCAGCCATTATGTACAGGCTCTGAAGTCAGTGGGGTTAAATTGAAAATTAAACGGAGAACACTTGGCCTGTGGTTTACTTGAAAGAAAAGAAAAAAAAGAGTAAAAGTGTGTATTTCTTTAAATTTTCTGCTGACAGACGAGAGATAATTAGCCTACAGCTGCAGACTGGGGAGAACTGCTCTTTTTTCTGCCTTGAAGCAGCAGGTGAAAGCCTAGAGAGAGAAGCTGGGTGCCATTGACTTAATTTAGTTGCTTGAATTGAAGGGAGCATATAACGCCAGAGAGAAACAGGGAAGTGGCAAATCTTCAAGACCAGGTTTTCTAAAGAGTGGCAGTTGATAAACAGAGATGAGAATATGACTAGGGAGAAGAAAGGATTAAAAGTATGTACTTATGACACCCCTGTAGTATCTTAGATGCCTTAGAGACGGATCAGCTAGACACAAGCCCTGTCTCAGAAGTATTGCAGTCTGATGAGAAACGTGACATAGCAATGGAGAATTGTAAACAATAGAAGATGGAGGAGAGTTACCAAAACCATCATGCAGTTGTATACCGCTACACATATATCTTATATAAAAAACCTTTCCCCACTTGTCTGGTGTGCTCCCACACACCGCTCGCTCTGCACCCTACCAAGGCCTGCTGTTTTGCAGGCACTCCTTGTGACATCCAGATACTCACTTCTGTTGGGAGCCAAAACACGCAGTCATGCATTGTTTGCAACGCTTCTTGTATTGTGAGAACCTCTGTTTTAGAAATCTAGTAACATGAAGATTATTTGACATTTGTTAAGGGGGAAATTATTTGTCTGTCCTAATAGGCAATAGTTTAGGAATAGGAAAAAGCAATAATAATAAATTAACATAATTATCTGCCCACATAATTTCTTATGATACCTGTTCTATTGGGCATTTGTTTGACGAGGCTTTTTATCTGTACGAGATGATAAAATTTATAGAGATAAAATTGCTCTATCCTTTTTCAGGAAGGATCTTCAAAGTAGCCTGATCACTGTATGCTGACATTTTAATAACACCAGTGGGAGGACTTGTGGAGTAAGTTTAAATAAGTGTGGCAAAGTAAGGCACAGGATTAAAATGTATTAAAATGAATGGGTAGAAGTTGTCTTTCCAACACTTTCATTTGAAGATGAGAGAGAGCAGTGTCAAAAGACTACTATGCTGCTTTGTGAATCAGGAGATAAGGTTTCTATTAACAATGCTGGCCGCTGGCAATCACCTGTCTCTCCTTCTTCCCATGTGCCATGCACACACAAGGTCAGGTCTGGTGAGGTGAAAGGAAACCTTGGTTTGAGACCTCAGCAGGTACAGTCCAACATGAGTACAGCCATGATGTAAAGCCAGGTATGACTTCACAGAAGCAACATAGATCTGGCCATACTTATTAGATCAGGTATTGTGTGGCATGAATACTTGGAGCCATTGTCCAGAAACAATAAAGCTGCATTTAAACAGCCTTTACCCAAGGTTAATATTCCAGTATTCTAAAATTCCTGGTTATAAGAGGGCTCATTAGGTAGGGCACAGATCCAGGTGAAAAAAAAGCCACGGTACCTTGTGGCCTGAGCTGGCTCCCTGTGCTCACACACCGCTGCACCTGAGCAAATAACCCCTCCCAGAGCAGCAGGTGCCCAGGAGTAGATGGAGAGACAGTACCACGCAGGAACCAGGTCCGATCAGGAAACAAGTAGTTATTACTCAATGAGTTGTTTTTTTTTTTTTCCCCCTCCCATTTTTATTCTCTCATTATGCCGGGATATGGAGAATTTGTTTCTGAGATGCAATAATGAAGCATGCACATCCTCCAGTGCAGTATATGCTTGAGGTATTACAGAATGTTGTGGGTTTTCTTTAAAGCCTGCTCTAGCAGCTGTTCTGTTTGATATACCGTCACATCAGCAAATTTATATGCTTTTGATTAAACTTTTTGTTTTAGAATGGCACCTCATATTAACACATAAGAGCAGAGCCAAGTAGAATAGCAAACAGAAGGAGGAAGAACGCTGAAGGAAAAAACCTGCAGATCTTGGATAGCTGCTTAGAGATTTTGTGTGAAACCCTGTGAAGATTTCTTCTGTCACTGAGCAAAAAAAGATTGTTTTAGAGGTTTATAAGAAGTGTTAACAAGTGCGAACTAGGCATTATTTTCCCTTTGTTAAGCAAGATAAATCATTATTGTACCAAGGCTTTTCAAAGACTAGGCTAAGTGGCAAGTGCCAGCTTTTTGTTTATTTATTTACTTTTATAAATTAGCGATATATTGGATGCAAAATCATTTGAAGGATTGCATATTTATCCAGTGAGCATAAATCTCAAGGCCTGTGTTAGATTTCTGGCAGTACAGTGAAACTCAGCTATGCCCACACACCTGCATGAAGTGGGTGTGTTTGCTCCTTGGATCATGTGGATTATCTCCACTGTAAACTATGCATTAATAAAGAGCAGAGTAGGCACTTACCATATTCCCTTTTGGAATTAAGAAATAAAAGGGAACTTGCATACCTGGCTGCCTTTGAGGAAACTTTTGGAAAAGAAAGTTCAGAAGGAAAATGCCAGGAGTATAATGACTAATAAAATAAGGAAAAACACTGTGCCATTTTAAGTGTAAATATATCTTGGAAATACTAATGCAAAATGCTGCTGAGTAGCTAAGAAGGAAAGGAAGATGTCCATGTTCTAAGTGCCCTTTTACTGACCATTTGGAAAAAAAAAAAACAAAAAACAAAATCACCAAACCTAAAAATCCTCTTTTACAGTGAAATCATATATAAAATATAACTTTCGATTAATCTTAGATCTGAAAATTTGTATTTATAGGTAATAAGAAATGTCATGACAATCACTTTGATTTTTCCACCAATGCTGGCCTCAGGAAAGGAAACAGAATCCAGAAAAACAGTCACGCCTGACAACTATTTCATCATCAGTTATCATAGTGCAATGCTGAGGCAAGGAACAGTTTCATCGGGAGATTAGGAGTTAGAAGAGCTGGGAGTGCGGAGGGGAGGTATTCCTGGAGAAGGATGGGCACAGAGACTGGGATGCAGGATGGGGTGGATTCAGTAAGTGAGGGCAACGCTGTACAGATCCGGGAGGACAAATGCAGAGGGGAACACTGGTAGGCAGGGAGTAATGCTCTGTAGAAATCCACCTTGTGTCCTCTTAGTTCCTTATTCCCTGTACAGGCAGCTTGAAATCAACATGGCTGTTCACAGGATGTGGCACGAAGATACTAAAATCTGGTCTCGGCTAATCGGAAATATCCTTTTTTGACCACTAAGATCCAGGGTGCTGGGACGGTGGAAAGTAGTCCTATTCTATTGGCTATATTTGATTCCTTACTCATTTTGTAGTAGCATATACACCTGGTATAGAACACATCAATACTTCTTTTTTTTTTTTTGTTATTCTATTACATTTTTGTTATTATATTTTCCAAAAACACTTTCTTTTTGTGGCACCAAAAAAGTGACAGTACTATATATTAGTGCCACCTCGTTTCAAGGAAACACATCTAGATTACCACAAGACTCATCATGTGATTCGAAAGCCCTTCAGTGCTTCGTGGCTGTAGGCTTACATTACCTTGCGCTTACAGGGGGACTGTGGCTGCTGTTTTTTGTTAATTTGTTTTGTGCAATATCTCTTATTTTTCTTAAGGCAATATGCAACTCTTGTGGGTAGGCACAGAACCACTATCTTCCCTTTGTCTCTTCATTTTTTCGGTGTACTTACAGTGTAAAATATTGTGTAATTTCAGAAGGGTATAAATGAAAGAACGGATTGAAAAATAACTAACTTCATGTATGTCTCATACTTTGAACTTGTATCTTTCATGCACAGCCAAAAATTAGATGATAGTATATTATTTTTTCCTCTTTAGATTTTTATTTGAACATTTATTTAAAAAAATCAACTCCAAACTGATCAAGTCAGCACCTTTGTGCATATACCCATTCCCTGAGGCAGAATTATTAGGCAGATTGTTATAATACTGTTTTATTGGGAAAAAAAGCGCCATTTTTTCTGGTTTATTTTTGCGGGTTGGTCAGGATAAATACCATCTCTTCTCACGTGTTTAGCTCTTCAGTCTCATCTGATTTAGCTCAATGAGTTCGTGCCAATTTACGCATGGGCCAACTTTGCAAGGCAAAGTGCTAATTGAAAGAAGCCACCATTGCCCAGGGCTATCAGTTTTGTGGCTAGGACAGCTGATTTTACTGACAACATTATCAGCTGATGTTTCCAACACAGATGACGAAAACGGGAAGATTTGAATTGGGTCATCATTTTGATACAATTAAAATGAAAATGCTTGTTGAGTTGCCAGGGTTTAGGAATCTGCCAGTGGCCACTGCAACTTTTAGCGTGGAGCATATCTGCGTCAGATTCAATTCAGATAATCACAGGTCAGCTTAAACACTACAATTGTAATCTTCATCTCTTTTTGTAATAGAGCTCATTTAGGCACATGGGTTCATTGACACTAGGCTCTTGTGCAAGAACTTAGAAAGGCAGAAGAGGTTCCTGGATTACTTCATAATTGTGAAGGCCTTGTTCAGCTTTTAAAAGAACAGTTTACAAAAGCTCCTCGAAGTGAAAGCCTGGAGGTATCCTAACCCCACACAGCGAAGGTGCCAGTCAGTCACTGGGGTGGGTCACAGAGGTTACCGGAGATAAAGGAATTTTGCAAGCCCTGCATAGATGCTGCATGACTCAACACACTGAGAGGGGAATGCTTTCACTCCGCTGAGCAATTTAATGTCCTGGAGTAATGAAATGATAAGTCTGTTTCACACAGTGGGCCTGTCAAAAAACAATAATAATGACAATGGGATTCCCTTAGAAGAACTCTGGAAAGTTTTACTTGGAAGATTTAAAAACTTTAATTTTTCTGATAGAAAGTCATAATTAAATCCAATAAGCTCCTGTGGCATATGGTGAAATCAAGTTAAACACTAACAATCAGAAATAGTGATTCAGCCATTTTCATCCACTGCACATGGCTGAAATAGTTAACTACTCTTATCCCTGTGGAGCATTATGGTTTGCTGGAGAGGAAAAGACAGCTTGGTCCAGGAAGTGTGTACTTAATTTTACCTCAACTTATGCTTCATTTATTTATTGGTTTAGCCTCAAATTGGATGGAAATTAGAACCCTCAAATCAGACCTTATCATTCACTCGCAGGTGTATTGAGCCTCTCCTAAAAATAATGTGTACACATGTATGTGCCGCAGTGTGTGCTTTCATGTCCATGCTCCTGTAATCTTTATATGCTTGCATCTAATTAAAACTTATTGAATTAATACTTGGGGAAAAAAGGAGGACAATATGTCACAGCTGCTCCTTTTCAGAACAATAGCCATTTATAAAAAGCATGCAGAATATTTAAAAACAAGGAAAACCAGGTAGCCTATTATAATTTTTTCATGTTATGCTTTCACAGTCTGCAGAATGTCTGTACACTTAGTCTATGATAGGTTGCAACACTTTTTTTCTAGTTAGAGCTCATTTTTACAAGCTTTGCTCAGGTACAGCAGGATGAAGGATGACTCTGGTCCTATCTAATGAACAGTACTACAATTACGCCCTCAAAATATTGCTTTAAATTTAAGCAATAAGATTGAGCCTCTGTAAGTGTGAATAGAGGCATTTTATTATCACTGCTGATAGCATATAAGCTTTAGATAATTAATTAGTTCAGGTTTTTCTTGCATCACACACTGAGTTTTGCTTTGGTTAACCACAAATTTAGGGTAAGCTAAGCTTGTCACTAGCCCAGCAAACACATGAGTAACAACCATCTCATATTCAGCAGTAACTGGGCTTTATTATATTCAGTAATATTCAACACACAATGACTTGGAATGAAGCCATTTCCAGAGTACAGCTTTGAAACTAGTTTCAAAAATCAAGCATAATAGGGGAATGAAATACAGTTGCCATACAGGAGTAACATTTGGACAGTTATATTGCAATTGTATGCTGTATTTCCTGAAGTGAAGTCCATATTTGAGTACCTGCAAAAGTGAACCTAAGTTCCAAAATCTGCTGATTTTCTACCAAGAGTTCCCGTCTGCTTTCTATTCTACTTGGCTCTAGTCTTATGTCAGAATATCTGATGTCACTGTAAAACAAAAGGAAGGTCATTCAAAAGCATATATATTACCTTGTTAAGTTAAATTGCATTTCCCACTGAAAGATGAAGTTTTAAAGAAACCCCTCAACATTCCTGAGTTTCATAAAGGATTTTACAAACCATGTTACCTCTATCCTGACTTTTAAGGATAAAATGTCTTTATCACCTGACTTAGCAAATGAATTGGTTGATTACTTGATTATTTCTCTCTGTATAAAACCCTTAACGTTTTAGTTTGAAATACACATTTATAAGCGCAGTGCTAGCCTGTGGAAGGCCTGGTAACAGCTCAGAGGCCCAGACAAATATGATAATTCATTTAACCTTTACTTCAAATCCACTTATTCCTTACAGGCACGAATCACGTGTAAAAGCTTGAAGATGAATGTACAACCTGCATTTGGATGTGTAGTTTGTGTGGTCAGGCGCATAAAGACATGAAGTACTCATGTCGTGTAAGCAGATAAATCCCTGTAGAAGTTGGCAGCACAGACAAGGTGTGAAATAGCAGCCTTGCAGCTTGAATACTAGATCAATGAAGCCTTTTAAAGTTGGTTTTAAGATATCTGCTACTAGATTTTTACTGCCTGCATTAAATATTTGTTGTTTTGATAGTTATTAATCTATTTGTTTGGCTCATAGAGCTCAACATTTTTAGTTTTCTTCAGCTATAGCCCTTGAGTTTTTGTGCTCTATATCACAGAGATACCATGTCAAACTATATTTTGCTAATCCTATTAGAGCTGTATCTGTTATGATATTAATTGGTGGAAAATAGTATTTAATAGTTATCCTATTAAACAGTCTTTTCCTTTATCACTGGTTTGTTTTGTATCTCTAGAGCTCAGATTTTCCTCTGGCTTTAATTCAGTACGTTTGAAAATTCAGAGCCTCAACAAAGGCATGAATGGAAGAATGATATCCTCACTCCTTCTTCTTGGCTAACACAAAGAAAGTGTAGTATATCTCTCCTTTATTTCTAGGTAAGGGTTTAGAATGGCTTTTAAAATATCTCAGATTACTTTTCTCACATTGTTTATCCACTACGACCAATCATAGCAGGCTCTCTGCCAATCCTCTTGTTTAACTTATCAGCTTCCTTAGTTCTGTGGAATCTTTCTCATACATTTTTTTCCCCTCACACAACACTCACCACAGGTGAAATTCATTCCTGGGTCTAGAGCCGGATCAAGGCTCATGTGATAAGTTATTGCTTAAATTTATAGCAATATTATGAGGGCTTAATTCATTTTAAGGACCTGGCATGGTCCTCTGAACAGGTGTGAGTTTTAACTATTAAGATAAAGTTCTCTTCAGCTGGAAAACTTGCAGCTTTGGCTGTATTTTCAAAGAATTTAAACTTTCAGTCTACTATAAATGCAACTTGCAGTGAGTGAAGCCCATGGTAATGTGATGCTTAAGCTTCATTTGTATGGAAGACAAACAATGGCTGTTACAGAGTTTCAGAATGGTGTGGGGGACCAAATTATCCAGTGGTTTCAGTATGAGCAATACAATGAAAACATTTAGAAATTTCAGAAA
The DNA here is from genome assembly GCA_013389945.1 of Fregata magnificens. Taxonomy (NCBI): domain Eukaryota; kingdom Metazoa; phylum Chordata; class Aves; order Suliformes; family Fregatidae; genus Fregata; species Fregata magnificens. The sequence goes on from WAAD01002923.1 coordinate 81,047, forward strand.
AAATCAACTGAAACTTGCATGCTTGGTATTATCTACAGCTGAATTAACTGTGAGAAGCAGCTACCAAGAAAGTGGTGATAATAATGCTATGAAAAGGAATGAGCTAATTTCACTGCTTGCCTTCTCATTTTTGTAGATTAATAACTCCATACTAGATCTAGTTTAAATTAAATCAAGAAAATACTTTTCTTTTAAAAATTTTTTTTCTTTTCTTACTTTAGAGAGGAAGGGAAAAGGGTAAGACAAAAAAACCTCACATAAGTCTAACTTTTTTTTTACTTTCAACCAACAATCAACTTCTCTATTGGAAAACCAAACATTCTCATAGCACATGTCAACATTTTCTCTTCTATATCTCAGTCAAAAATTCAATAAGATTGATTCATGGACGATATGATATTTTTTATTTAATTCTATATAGAGGGCCATGGTTTCTGATGCATTTAATTACAGCTCTTTTTGTAATGGTGAAGTCAGGATCTGTGCTGGAGACAACGTCTTGTATTAGATATTAAGCTGGAAGTAGAACTTTTCTTGTGGGCCACCCTCCTTCCCCTGCAATGCAACGCCCATCACATCCATAAAGATCCTACTGTTTTTTATTCTTGGAAGTTCACTATGAGTTATAATGGAAAAAAATGCCTTGGTGCACCTCTCACATCTCATGTTTTGAGCAAACTGTTAAATCATGCTGTGCAATTTGTAGCTGGTGCAATGATACCACAGCAGTTGTGCTGTCATCCTGGAGGCATTGAGGGTTAGTGATGTTGGGTACAAATACAGATGGAGTGTGTCTTCTCATCAGGCTTCATGTGAAAAGGACTCCCACTAGAAGACGTATTCCCTGGCTATGGCTTTTGTGGAACAGGCCCTCCTCTATGACGTGTCTTTTACTTATTCCTCTTGAGTACCTCTCCTTTCACTTTTAGTGACACAGATCTAGCATGAAGGTGTGCCATATGTCCTGGTGTCTTGATGGCAATTGTGTGTCACACAGTGGAGTGTTCACCTGGTTGGACTTGTCCTTTGCTGAGGTTGTGCAGTCCTCCCCACCTACAGAAGGCCAAGACCTGAGGGATAAATTTGGTACTGAGCGTCCCTGCTAACAAAGGTAGTCTTTATGAAATGCTTCCTAGCAGCAATGTGCCTGCAAAACAAAAGCAGCTATTAATTGAACACGGCTTTGTAATAATAATAAAAAAACCCTCCAATACAGTAAAGAAAATAAAATTGAGTAATAAGCAGCAACTATTGCTGACCGAGGCAAAAGAATAAAGATGAACTTTAATTAAATGAAAAAATTCACAATGTTTTTGCTTCCATATTTTTTCTTCTTTGAAATGCCTCCCTCTTTCACAGTGTTCCCTTACGTGCTTTCATTTTGCCACTAGTGAAAAATATTCTAGCCTGATTACATTGCTTTGTCACTTCTTATTTATTTTCAAGTGTTGTATTAAAACTTCTGATTCACCATCTATGATAACCAGTATCTGTTATATTAGACACTGTTACTGCATTCACTGGTTTTGCCATGCTTCCTTCCTCTCTTAATATCTGTCTTCACAATTACTCAATCATTATCTTTTATATTGTCCTGTTTCTCTTGTGCCTTATCTCTGTTTCACTCATCTTTTCCATCCCTGCAGCTGGCCTCCCTCTCCTGTCACCTCTTTGGAGTCTAAAACTAGGCATGTGTCATCAAAGAAATATCTCATATGCGTTGATTTTTTTCTAAGTGCATCTGTTTGTCTCTTTAGTTCTGCTACTTGATCTTTCAGTACCATGAATTATAACATTTGTAAACGTCCAGTTTTGCTTCACCATTCATCCCTTCATGGGGAAAAAACATTTTATTGCATACCTGAAAATCTGTCATCACTTGAAAAATCTCCAGTATACTACACAAATGCCAATGATGATTTACTGTGCCCACATTAAAAGCTAACTTTAAGAAGAGGTTGTACACCATGTCTGCGGAAACTGGCAATTTCTTATTCTAAGACTATCTCCGCTGAAGTTAGAGCAATTTGCTCTGTTGAGAAGGAGAAATTAGCTCGGACTGCTGCCACTGGAGTGGTAATGATGTCTGAGCTAACTAGGTTAAGTTAGTCCAGATAGCTCTGTGCTTCAGGGAACTCACTGCTGAGCACCCACATCCTAGGAATAGTGAGATAATTGGGAAGCAGTCTCAGATAACTGATGACAGAACTTCACTTTTTTAAAGTATTGCTGTATATGCTAGAAAATCGAGATTTTTGAATTAGTGGTTTCAGATGCCTCAGCTCCACCCTCTAAAAATCAAGCCTTTTAAACTCAGGATGGTTACACGAAGTCAGGGCAATCAAAATCATACACCACTGTTAAACACAGTGGTAGTATAAGTATGCTAAAGAGTGTGTTTGGAATTACATTACCTCCTGATTAACAGTGGTTCTTCTGACTTCCTTTGTTTTGAGGATGGCAAAAACATTTCTATCTTCTTGGATGTGTTGCAAATCCCTTTGGGTAGCCAAACCTCAATAGAGATCCTCATCTGGTTATTTTGTTTGGGAGGGTGGGAAAAATTTATTTTTCCTTTCTTTGCATCTCAGAAAGCGTAATGGGGTGTCCAAGGAATCCCTAGAGATATAAATCTGGATCTTCAGCACCTCTTCATTTTGCCTCTTCCAAAGGCAAAGACCCCTATTGAACATCTGAAATAATGATCAGTGAACGCTTAAACTAAATGGAGATTCTTGTATCAGTCTGTACCATATTAACCAATGATGTTTCTTTAAGCTCTGTTTCACAGCTATTAAACGAGTTTCTGGTGAGTGAGGCAGGATTTTCATAAACAGCATATGGAGCTGACTGTGAACCAGATTTACTTTTTACTTTTTTTAAAAATAATTAACCTGAGTCTGCCAATGTTAGGTGAAGTTGGTCATCTCCACGGGATCCTTCTGGAAGAAACAATAGGATACTCTTCTGACTGTTTTTCTTTCCTCCTTTTTCCTCACAGCAGGACTTTTTTTCCTTAAACATCACACTTATGGTCGTATTTTTACTTTCATTAAAAACAAACAAACAAATAAACAAAAGGCTGTGGGGAATTTCAGCTCAGACTATTTTGAAAACACGTATTTGAGGGTTTTCATCTGTATCCTGCCATTAAAGGAACAGCAGAGATGAAAAGATGGGGAACACAATCATTGACCCTGTGGAGCCTGAGGAGGCAAAGGTAAACTCTGGGCCCTCTGCAGTGTGGTGGAGAGGTTTCTTTTTGGTGAAGGTAAGACTTCGGTAGGAAATATCCGAAACCCTCTTCTCACAGTAGCTGTTGATCTTCGCTCCAAAGTGTTGCAGAGATGGAGAAGATGAGAAAGGTCAGCAGCGTCGGCTCCTGTTAAAGTACTCCCTCCGGCCACAGCCTGTGAGGGTCACCTGAACAGTCAGGTGCTTCGGTTGTGTGAGACACAAACCAGCTCTTGCCCTGAGAGCCGCGTGTGACAGGGAGATGTGGAGAACTTTGGATTTCTTGAAGTGAGGCATGTGATAAAATGTTGCAGGAGTCATGCAGATCTGTGTTAATTGAAGCACATCTTTTGCAGCGCAAACTCCAATGGGCATAACTAAAACCTGTCAAGGTTCATCCACCTGAAACCAGCACAGAAGGGCTGCACTAAGCTAAGGAGTAGGGGGGCTCATACACACTGTACACATACCTACTGTGAAGAGAAATGCTTCCTTATTCCTGTTTCAGGGTGCTATACCTAAAGTGAAACCAAATAAATACAGCACAAAGAAACCTGGAAGAACAAAAATCTAGTCGCCTCGAGTGGGAGCAGTGACCGTGTCTTCTGCCACACGCTGTCACAAAAAATAGCAGCCTCTTGAAGAGGGGCAGGGTTCTTAGGAATATAAAGGGGCAATCAAGGGCAAACAAAGGCGTAACAATTTATAGCTCCCTCCACATCTTTTTATTATTTTTTTCCCCTCCTTTTCCTTTTAGTGGGAGGTACTATATAGTCTATCAGATTTTAATGAGAAACATTTGTGCACATATTAAACCTTGTGATTGCTACTTGCCCAGCACTATTGGGTAATGATTTGGATGATGGCTATCTGCATATTCTGTACTCTAAAATTATAATAAAACCTCTGAATATTACATTTTGCTGTCATTCTTCCCTCTCTCTGAGTAAATATATATTGAAATGAGGTAGAGTTCAAAAACATTACATTGGACTGTGATGGAATCAAGATGTAAGGACATCTGTCAGAAACAACCTCATGACTAATATTTTCACAGTAAAGTTTCTCTTTATTTATATATAAAGTGAGAAAATGATTCTCATATATGATTTCCCCTTGTCTCAACTACAGGCTTTTCCTGAGGAAAGGCAGTTGGCTCAGATTTTAACCCTTTGTCCCCTTTCTTTGTTTTCTTTGGCTACTTGTACCGCAAAAATTATTATTTTTTAAATTAGAGCCAATTTTGTTACTGGCTGCACATGTCTGACAGACCATCAAAATTTAATTGCCACAAAAATTGCTTGCAAAAAATCAAAGTTACCTACAGAGCCTGCAAGATAAAGACTCACTCTGATTGTGCAGGTTTATTTGATAACAACAGGTTACAAAATAGGGAAAATGCAAGGAAACTGGGGACTATTTATTATTGGTGCACCAGCACCAGCATTCTTGTACATCCTCCCTCACAGATTAAAATAAGAATGCCAGCTCTAAGGATCTTACAGTTTAATAGGAATCTGATTTATTTACGATTTGTTCTTCCCAGAGCCAATGCTTACATACAAAACTAAGCTTTATATAAACCCATGAAAATATAAAACATGTAAAAAAAGATTAGGATCTATCTGTGCAAGAGAACTATGCAGTATGAAGAATATTTATTATGCCAGTTTATTGGCAAGTGGTTTATATATTTGACAATGTCTTTGAATTAATAGAATTATTAGATAACTTAATGTAAATGTTTCCAGCTCCTTCTATCAACATTATCAGAATTAGAATGGTATCATGGGGACTGGCTAAAAAAAATAAAATGAATGATTAACATGAAGTTATTCAGTCATAAGAATATTTTCCAGCTTTTCAGCTGATAAAATAATTGTGCCTGGAAAGTAGATAAAATGATCAAATAATATAAATATTCCCTCCCTACCTCACATATGTGAAGAATTAAAAGTTCATGATTAAAAATATATTCAAAAATGCCTACAGAAGTCTCTTGGTTTAACACAAAACTGGCAAGAGTTGACACGGCATTTTACAGATAAATTGCTTTTGTTGTTATTTCACTCTTGCAAAACAAAGATTAGTGGTTGATTGCAGTGGAATTCTGACACCTGTGAAGCCCATTTTGTTTATTAGCTAAAGCAGGTCACAGCTTCAGCCTTGAAGTTTGCTGGTGGGGATTATGGTCTTTTTAGCTATAACCTGCCTTGACTCCGTCTTTGATGTATTGGATGGACATTAATAGAAAGAACAAGGTATGCCATTGAAAACAAGAGGAAACAATGTTGCTGCAGTACATGAGCCTGTTTAGGGCTGCATCCAACATCCTCTGAGCTTAATGGCAAAGTTCCTCCTGATGCCAGTGGAGCAGGAAACATAAGGGGAACAGACATAACAATTAGTTTTGCTTGCTTTTCACACAGAATACTACTCATAACAGGGAAGGCGACCTCTGTGAAAATGGAGAAACTTGTATAGACAAAAAGCCATCCGTAAAATAAACTATATCCACGGAAAATAGTTTAACCCTCATGGGACATTTTGTGACTAATTTTATTTCAGGTAAAGAAAATACAGCTTATGAGTTACTGGTTGCAGACTATACGAATCAGGAGCATGAAGTAGCAGATCTTCAGACTCTGCCCTGCATTTGGAAGGAGCAGAGGTGGGATGTATTTCTTAATTTAGGTGTTCCTGCTGCCTGTGAATCCCCAGTACAAGAGTCTGTGCTTGACCTCCTGCATGAGTGCGTGTGTGCGTGTACGTGTGTGTGTGTGTACCCAGGGATATGAGAAAGCAAAATGGATGAGTAATTCCCATCAGACTGGCAGGAAAATCTGAAGTATGGGGAGATAATTGAAATAAATGGCAGATGGCTGAGCTTGGAAGACTGAAATCCTGATCTTATACGCTATATAGGGAAATGAAGACTGTTTCAGATCATCTCAGTTGAGGAAACAAGAAAGCTAAATGCTTTGTTGAACTGGAAATCCGTACAAGAAAGGATCTAGGCAAGTGTTTAAATCACCCTGGTTGTATCTATATTTTACTTAGAGGTGTCCTTGCCTTTGAAGGACCTCAGGCACGTGAGCAGGGAAGGTGCTGACACACACACCAGTAGGTCCCCCAGTTTGGGTGGTCAGGGGACACTCTCTATAGGGTGCACCATGGAGAGTGGCAGTCTTGTAGTCACGGGTTGGTAACCACCTGGGATTAGGGATCAACATGCTTTGGATCACACCTGCCCCAAAGGCCAGAACAGCTTTTATTGGCTGCTAGGCACATCAACGCTTTCTTCAGTGATATCCTTCACAAATGAGATGCAGGACTCGCTCACTGTCCCTTCTACTGGGAAACAAAAGGGGATAGTAAAAAATGAAGCACTATTAAAAAACCCCACACAGACACCCAACACAAACCTAAAAGAAACTTCCTGCTTTTCCAACAATGTCATAGTTTCAGTTTAATACAATTTTTTACCTGGTTAAATGGTCCCCAGACCCTATAGAAATATAGAGTCAAAGTGAAGGGAGTTTCTATTCAAAGTTGAGGGACTTTCTATTTTAATTCTGAAACTGACCCCGCTGAAAGAAGTATTGTTGTAATTACAGCTAACGGACATGGCAAATTCTTTTTTTTTTCTGTAAACAGATCTCCCAGAAGATTTTCCTATATTACTGGCTAGTGGTCATAATTGTATAATTCGGTAGGGAGACCAAGGCTGTGAAGATCTTACCTGTTCCCCCCCGCCCCCCAAAAAAAAAAAAAAAAAAGAGATATATATTCAATATTATGCCCCTGAGTTTGCAGCCGGATTTTACAAGCAGTTTAAATCTGGTGTCAGCATTAGAATTTCAGCCATAAAATCAAATTCTTTTGCTGACTTGTTTCAATTAGTTTACAAAGATAATCTTGTGTTTCCGATGAAACTTCTGTGGCAGATAACTATAGGAATGTTAGGGCTGGTTGAGTAGTAATGATTTTTTAAAATAAAGTACTGGAGTCTCTTTAGCTTTTAATGGAAAAAGAAAAAACTTTTTTTTTTTTTTGTTTTCAGGAGCCATAAATATGAACATTAGTTGGTTAAAAGCAAAAATACTTCTAGAAGTGCATGATCAGTTTTCATACATTTTTAGTGAAAAAGTGAGAAATTTTAGAGAAAATAAATATTTTGTCACATAACAGCCTTAAAATATCAAAAAAATAAACTGAAAAATAACATTCTTGGTTTGCAGTGACCATCTATATAGGCATTCAAAGAGCATATATCAACTCATACCTTTTTATCCCTTTAAACCTTGTAAGAAAAGGATCACTATTGCCTGACTTTGTGATTTGTATCAGTGTCTCTTTGAACTTTCTGCATCAAAAAGTCATCTTTAAAGATGCAGATGTCAGTAAGGTTAATATTTTAGACCAACATACTTTTAAAATCTCCTGTGGAGGCAGAATGACTATCGCATAATATGTGCGGTAGAGCATAGCATCACAAGCTATGAATATACAGGCAAAACTTGCAGAGAAAGACAGTCCTCATTGACTAGCTGTACTAACAAAAGAGAATCAAATTACAAGAGCCATCAAACCTTGCGCTTGGGGAGATAGGTAGATCACCATCTGTGCTTTGGCAGAAATTTAGCTTTATGGTATAGAAATCTATAGTTGCATACAATGTAAGGGTTTTACAGCTTCTTCTGAAATATCCAGCTCTAACTATTGTTAAACACGAGAAAAAAACTGTATTAAATTGATTGGTGTAAGTCCTTCTGACCCTTCAAAAAAATTTCCTGCATTGTGCTATGTAGCTACTGAGCCTATTATAATATGTATAGCACAATCCATCCATTCAGTGAGACATACTTAAGCTTACTGCAAAGTTATATTAATTAACAAATGTTGTGAGGGTTGGGCGGCAAGAACTTTTTTCTAATGAACAGGACTTTTGTTGTGCTCTTGATAAAACATAGCCTTTTAAAAATTGCTGATAGTTCAGCCCCTGTGGTGTTATATTTTATTGCTTAGTTTTTTATATTTATGGTTAAAAGCTATACCATGCTTTTTATGCTTTTGTTCTGAAGCATATTGTGGTCAAAAACAATTTTTCTTTGTCAGAAAGTATAATTTAATGTTACCAACTTATCTGTTGTACTTGTGAACACCTGCGTAAATTAGATGCTGGTTGGATGGAGGTACACTACCCCAAGGAAAAATCAGCTTGTAGGCATGGCAAAATGAAACTGTGTGTATAATATCCTGAATAATTCCCTCTCATTCACACAGCACTGATTACAGTTGTATCTTCTTCTCCATTTAATTTAGGAATAACTGTATGGGATTACATCAAATGTACCTGATCGCCTACTACATCCAGATGAGAGGGGAAAGCTCGAGAGAACAAAAACATTAAGGAAAGATGCACAGGATTTGAGGATAATTGTCTTAAATGCCAAACATTTGACCGGAACACTAATGTGTCCAGCAAGATTGGCTTGTCTTCCAGTTATTTTGATGGCATCACAGCACGATGATCCCTGTTCATTTCAGATTGATCCCATATAATTTGTATACAATATATCAATCATTTAATAAATCTGCTTTAGGAAGCTATTTGCAATTTTGCGTTTCATTGAAGTATGACATCAGATTTCATGGTCTTATCCTATTTTACGACGTGTTCCCCGGTTGCTGTAGCAACACTGTTGCTATGGATTACACAGTGGGTGTCAGTAGGGTCAGCAAAGATCAGAGCCCCGCCATTCTTCATTCAAAGCCAATTGTCCCTGAAAAATGTGACTTACTTCAATATTTAAGGCCTGGGTACTGGTATTAAACCAGAATGATACTTCTGTTAAAAACCCATAATTAACCTTGTCTTCAACTCTAGGTCACACATTAATAGCAATTTCATAAAGTGGACATTCCTCTGTCTTTCATTCTCAAAAGCCTAGACAGGTTTTAAATAATATGTCTCTTGGAAAAATACGTGGGTAATCATTGCAATTTATTTTATGTCATTATCTAAGCCCTTGAGACCTCACATTCCCAGCTCCTCTCCCTGAGGTAATTGCATACATCTTGGGAATGTGTGAAATGGCGTTAATATTCAGTGCACCATGCCTTTTCAGAGGATCTGCAGCCTACAATGGTGCACTGTCTAGATGTTTCTCTGCGGAAACTATTTTTGGACAAGTGTAATATGAAGCAGTTCTTTACAGAACCAGGGTCCCAGGATGTTTAACGATTTCCTGAATCCCAACAAAGTTTTTAATGGTTTTGGTTGTAAAGATATACTCTGCAATTTGGTGATGCAACTAACATCAACTGACACATTCCATCAATATTTTTTTGCTTTCCTCGAACAAGTATCAACAGTACCATTTCTATCTGTAAATCATTCTTCTGTCTGATGCCTGTTTAATAATATTTATGCCCTCTCTGAATTTTCTGGGAGAGAAATTTGCTTATAGAGAGACTGTTTCAGATTCAAAGCTTTAGGATGCAATGACTGAACTCTTTACACTCTCTTATCTTGCATTGTCATTACCTTGTACAAACTGCATTCAAAAAAAATACCTCCACTCAAGGGCAAGGCAATGAACAATCAAGTTCCAGATGCTTAAAAGCATTAGAATTGAATTTATTTCCTGTAGAATTTACCTTGAAAAATAGTACAAGTGACCTAATTTCCTGCTTACTTCACAGTATCTGTTGTAACTACATAAGATACAACAACTTCTTGAAAAAGGTAGAACAAACATTGTCTTCACAGTATTTTTCTTTGTTGCTCCTTGATTAGAGTCCCTGATAAAGGACACATTCTCATCTCTTAAAGACATAACAGTTAAGAAAATCTCTTTCTAAAGTGGTTAATTACTTTACAACTTACTTTGTAAGTTAGCCTTGAACATCCGTTCAGGTACATCCATTTAACAGAGAAGACAGCTGATGCATGCCATGGATACAATTCTTTAAAAAAGACTAATCTACTTTTTTAGTAATCCAAAACATATTCTGCACAAGAAAAGTTGTACCTTCACATCTTTCCTTGACCAAGTTGAAGCTTTGACTGTTTTTCAAAAGTGCCACCTAATAGAGTCTTTAAAAGCAAAATTATTCTCCTATCCTTCATAGATCCTGAGCAGTTGCCTAAACTTTGGTAGCTTGCTGTAAAACCCGCCCAAAGAGCAGAGAGCACTGAGGATTCATCTCACCCGTCAACTGTGTGGAAGTTAGGAGTCTAGTTGAAATTTACTATCTAAACTCTCTCTACAACAATGGAGAGAGATATGTCATTCATTCTGTCCCGACAAGGTGTTTAGGGTAGATAGGTTTTGGTGGGGAACTCCCAGTCCTATTGCCCACCTGCACTACAAAGTCCTACATAATTTGCTGGGGAAGAAATTTTTGTTCAGCATATGTTCATGGCTTAATCCACTCCCCATAGGCTGAAATCTTGCTGTAGGTTTCAGTGGACATCTCCTTCTTTTGAGCAGTCCTATGTATTCTCCTCTCTCCCTTGCATTTACCTTACCTGATTATTTTAGGTATCTTAAATGTTAAGCTATGAGTGTTCTTATTACAGCAATGCTTTTTGTTATGTCTGAAAAGACAAGGCTTGCTTTCCTCTGAAACGGTAACAATGGTACATGATGGTCAATTCTGTAAACCTTAATCAATCAGAGGTGTGGCTTCTGTGAGATCTGTAGGGCTATTCAAGCAATATTTGTCCATGGCAAGTTAAAGAAAGCATACTCTTTGTTACTCTGATGACATTAGCTACACAGATGAAACATGAAAAATAATTGCTTTCTCTGGCTACTACTTTTACTCCAATTCAATATAAAAGGGATAAGATATGAGTGATGTGACATGCTCAATTCAGAAATCATATGAAGAATATGACTGATGTTGGAAAATCTAATGATTCAACACTTGTGTGGTTATTAGAAACATTGATTTCTAAACAGCCAATTACTTTCTTGGGTAATTCATACTCAGAAACTCAAATGTAATTTCAAAAAATGTAAATTATTTCAACACCACACAGTGAAATGAGAGTTGGTATAACTGAGGGACTTGTTAATGTCATAACATCATACAAACTAATGCACATGGGAAAACAAATTGTTACACATTTTCTTTGACTCTGAACTGAGTTCCAAACTTCAGTCATACGTCAACTCATCTTTTCCAATTAACAACACTGTTTGGAATGACTTTCCTTTTTTCATGTAATCATTTTTAATGAACCTTCTGATCAAATACACCTCATTATCTTTCATGAAGAACTGAGACAGTCAAGCTGATTACTTAAAACAGTTAAAACTGCTTTACATTCATTTAGTTTTGCTGGAGTAAAAAAAAAAAAGTGAAGGAAAATAGAAGTATTTACTTTGTTACATTCTTAAAGACCTTTAAAAGTATGTTCAAGTCAGATTATTTTTTGGACTATAGGTAGTGGAATATAAATAGTGTTTTTTATCTTCAGTTTGTAACTCGTAAAAGGTCATTTTTAAAGGTGATGCACTAAAATATAATAAATGGTGTTTTTTCAGTCTATTTTTCTGTCATATCCAAACAGGAAGCTATTTAGAAATGTATAGAGAAAATCAGAAGGCAAAGTCAAAGTCTATCACTATTTGATACAATAGTGTTATCATGTCTAAATTCTTTTTCAGCCAAGACTTTTTTTTTTGTTGTTTGGTTTGGTTTTCTTGGCTTTGTAGCAGCCAACTAGGGTAATTACTGATCTTTCTATTTGGCGAGTGTCACCTGTAACTCCAAATTAAAATATACCATTGTAATTATATTTTAAATAAATTTCTTCTAAAAGGGTGAAATGGCCAGTTCTTATTAGATAAATCAGCACACTGCTCTTATAATCAGTTTAACCTCTCCTGGCACCTTTGTGGTTTTTTTAGAGGAGTATTTTGCAAGTAGACCAATCCACTGAAATCAGTGGGGCTACCCTAGGTGGAAGAGTAATTCAGGGTAAGGCAGCATAGTAGAACTTAGCCCTGTGAAATGTGTGTTATAAATAGGATCTAATTTCTTCTCTCTCTTTTCCCCCCCCCTTCCCATTTTCCCCATCTCTTTTGTAATTATCTCTGTTTAATTAGAAATAATATAAAATTGAGTCACAGCTCTCCTTTCACCATACAGGTCACTTAATACCATCCTCCCTCTTTCTGTGCCAAGGCAAGCTGAATGGTATTTCCTGAATGACATTTCAATAGAAACCTACGAATACACTTTAACAAAGAGATCAAGGGATACTGTAAGGACGAGGCAGATTCCTTTTTCTTTTTTGAAGGTGTGAATAGCCCCACTAATTACACACCTACACACTCATACACACCGTTTTTTCCTCGCAGTCTCTTCCCTCCATCCAGCACCTTCGTACCATGGGGGTTGAAAGCCCGTTCAGGCACGAAGAAGGTATGCTGTTTATTCCCCGTGTAAACAAAGCGTGGGTCCCGGTCCTCTGCCAGCTCACTGTTGAGTGAGATAAGCAGACCTCCTATTGCTGAATTATGATCTTTCTTTCAGGCTTATGCCCCCAGGATCTACAGCAATCCCTCTAACAGCTTGAAAAATGGAAGCGTTTTCAAAGACAAGCTTGCTGGTACTGTGACTGGCAGACTATGAAACCTTGTTGTTATTCACACTCTGAGAAAAGACCATTCGTTCGATTTCAGCTCGTCTTTTCAATGAATTGTTTCCCAAGCAGTTCTTTAAGTGATGATAACAATTTTTTAATTGCAGGTTTAATTACAGGGAAAAGGCCATTATCTCATAGGTACAGCGTTTTACATAACGAAGGATCCAATTTAAAAACAACAACAACAACAACAGCAACTAAATTATGGCTCTCTCAAATATTTAAGTTATTGAAATTTCATAGTGTGATTTTTTTCAAGTAATCTTTGTTTGGTATGGCTATTAGAAATGGTTTATTATATTTAAGATGTTCAGAAGTTGATGATAAAAGTAGCAGCAGCTTCTCAGAAAAATATTTTGGATGCATTTAAATGACTTCTTAATAAATTTGTTGATCTCTGCTACTGGATCAAATCTTCCATTGGTGTAAATCAAGCCAGCTGCAGTGAGGGCTGTGAAGGCCCCTTTACATCTGAGGAATATTTGGCCGTTTTTGTCAGGTATGTGTCTCAGGTTGGGTAAAATTTGTGAACAATAGGCGGGAGTCCTGAAAAGTCTAGTCAAACAAAAGTCACATTGACCCCTCACATTAAAAATACAGCACTTCACTGGAGGTTTTGCCTAAAAACAGGTTGAGCCCAAATTTTGTGCAATATTGGACTATAAGTATATTCAGTTACATCTTTTAATGTTGGTCTCGCAGGGAAAATCCCAGTCATTTTTCAAAATTTTTTCCAGACCACTACTACAATAGCTGTCTGTTTTTTAATACAGTAAATATTTATAAGGAAAACTGCCTGTCCGAAATAATATAACAGCTGTCTGCTCCAACATCCCCCTAGTGATTCCCTCTATTGCTGTACTGTTGTTCCAGTCAATCACTCCAGTTTCTTGAATCAGCAAAGTCTTCAAAGTCACTCATTCACACAGCCGGATATAGAGAAACCTGTGGAGTTCACAACAGTTCCAATCTTACGAGAAAAGGAGGAAAGAATGATCTCAAAAGATGTTTAACCCTAACAGGATAGAAAAATGCCTTTAAAAGCAATATCAGCACCAGAGCTGTGTCAGGCAATGAGGCACTGTTGGTGGGAACACAGGGACAGGTCGAGCAAATGTGTATAATCTGCGTCTACCCAAACAGGAGTATGAGGGTGCCTTCTCCTCTCATGCAAACCACAGATGCAAGTACAGTCTTGCTATGGTTTGATCGCAGTAATCCCTGATATTATATCATGTGATGGGTCTGAGGTTCAGCTGTTGCACGGCCAGTCATACAACAGGGAGTTTGCTACCACTGCCCAAGGCTGATGTTGTGGGCATGCTTCTCTTTCCCACCATGGTCTGTCACAAGCCGTGTGAAATACTGGCAAAGTCTACACTGATGACGCTGGCCATAAAAAAATGCCTGTACAGTGACCTCACTATTAGACTCAGCCACTGCCCCTTTTGCAAGTTCAGCCTCTGGAGCGGCCAAAGGTAGTGCAGAGCAGACAGGAAGCTGGGCATGCTTGGGCATTGCTGGACATGCTCATGCAGCCCTTTCCAGGCTGACTGTAAAGCAGACCTAGGGTATTCTGTGAGACCACTGGTGCAAGGTAGTGTTGTGCCTTTGCATCCCCTGAAGATCTCAGTGCCCTTTCTTCATGCAGGCCCATCAAGGAGGGGTGTACATTGGTGCTTTCTAAGAGTGGGCAAGGTGGAACATTAAGTTTTTGTTAAATTAGACTTCAGAGGGTCACATTTAGTATCAGTCTTTGAGTGTAAAAACATTCCTCTTCTTTCAAAGAGAGATATATGTGCTGAGTTTAACCTGATGTGCTAGAGAAAGGATCCCAGACATGGAGTATCTCGAGTGCTCCTGATTTCTGAACACAGCTGTTTAGAAGAAGACTGGGTTCATTTCAAAGCTTATCACCTGGAATGCAGTACTTCACTGCCTATTTATGCGTCTGTTTAACACCAGGATTTCTTAATACCCCTTAGGCTTCTTGTTATATGGGCTTCCTAGGCAACCCCAAAAACGGAACTAAGATGGAGTCTGAAAGGTCTGAGCATGCTCCATTATGAAGACTGAAAGCAAGCATTCTTCAGTTCTTACACAGTTCTTTTTACAGGGCAAATATGCACCTTCCAGTCATGCATTAAGCAACACACATAACAACTGTTACTTGCGGTTGTTCTCTCTCTCTCTCAAGATGGAATTTGTGTAGGCAATGTTATGGGCCAAGAACGGTACATACCCTATGGCATGTTTTTTTCCAGTGAAAGCCACAAAGTTGGTCACTCATGGCTTTTGATAAAAGAAATTAAACCACTCATTTTTTACCATTGCTTTCTTTCTATTGCCATTGACCATGAAGATAACGAAAGGCTCTTATCTGAAGCTATATGATGCTCAGAGCAGTAAGTAAGGTGTAAGTATGCTACCGATGTATTGTATGAATCTTGGGTTGATTTTGAGACTTGAACAGAGGTTACAGTAGTCACAAACATTACAGCAGCCACAGAAATGAGATTTTGAAAGGTCACCTCTCCCACTGTTGTTTGGTTAGCATGTTTGATGGGGTTGCCATAGTTTGAATGTCTAGGCAAGAAGGATGACATTTTGCCCGTTAGAGATTTCAGGGCATAATGGATATCTTCTTCTGAGTTTTTTTGAAATTAGTTTAGAGCTTCTAATAGTCTCTCCAAGGTATTTCAGTGAAGAAATGAACCTCAAGAAGGGCTAAAGGACTAGTAGTCCTATTTATACCATATGTATTTGGACAAAACGCCAAAAATATCTTAAAGTATAACATTCTTTCCTTCAGAGCTTCTCTGAAACTCTCTGCAACAACTTTTGACTGCCTTGATAGTTCTGCCAGAGCTGATGGTAAAACATGGGAAATATAGACAAATAGAAAGAATATAATTCCAACTGTAACAGCTAAATTTATCTAAATGTAGTCTCTGAAAACAATTAGCATCTATATAATTGTATGTGTGTGTGGTGCTCCACTCTGAGTGTTTTTGCCTGTGGAAATTCACACAAGAAATTGTCTCAAATTAGTATTCTAATAAATTCTTGACTAAGAAGTAGATATTGTACACAGTATTGTCTTTTCTTGGACTTAAGAAGTCAAGTGTAAAGAATTTTATAAGTCTTTCAAAAGCTTCCCCTGATCCATTGAACTTAAAATAGATTAGTCTCAAGGGAAAGTCAACTTTCCAGACACTGCAATTACAGTGAATGATAGCAAGCCAGAGACATCCATTTAATGGAAACCTACAGACCAATACAGCTAACTACATAATTTTCTTTTTCTTCTTCCCTACACCAGGGATCCTGTCACGTGCTGCTCATCTACTCAATACCAACATCTCTGCCCAGTCCAAAAGTCAACAAAATGAGTAATAAGGGATATTTGGCATGCAGTGGGAAAAATGTAAAATTATGGGTGATTGAAATTAGCCCTTCACTCACTAGAGAGACAGACAGCAGAACAATAGGAAGAGGCATTTTACTCTGTTTCTGCAGCTACTCATCCAGGTATTAATAAAACTTCTATGCAGAGCATTGAGGACTCAACATCATAACTTTCACAGGGCAACTTGCTGAAGAGAATAATTATATGTAAAGCATGTATTCCTCTATACAGCCTTTTAAGCAGTGGGATTAACACTTCTAAGCACAAGAAAGCTCCAAATATAAGCAATTTCAGGGGATAAACATAATGTTAAGAACTCCAAACCCCACCTATGCAATGACTAAGGCGCTGCAGCCACACTATTTTGTGCTATACTTCTTTCAGTTGTCAGAAAAGAAGCATGGTTTGGGTCCTAGGTCTAAAAGAGCATGACAGCTACTTGGAAGAGATGTTAAAATAGGCCAGAACCACTTATAGTGTAGGAAGCAACAGTGCTGGTTCAGTGAGCCATAGCCTGTCCTTTCAGTCAGTGTTGGTATGTGGGAACTCATTAGCATTACGTTTTTGTTGAGCTGCAACATAGTACTAATGAAAAATGACAAAAGGGGGAGTGAAGGGGGTGTTTTCTGGGGGAACTCCCCAAGCAGAAGGGAGATTCTGAAAGGAAAAACCTACTGTGTCCCTGCAAACACCTGCTGTTGGAGAAGCTTCTTAGGCTGTTGTGGGTGGACGTAATGTGGAAAGGTCCTCCTGAGAGTGCTAAAATTATGCAGGTGTCAAAACTAGAGTTTTGTTCTTCAGATGACCACAAAATGGACACAGAGGAATCTTTGTCACCTGTTTCCCATTTCTGGTGTCTGGTATAGCTTGGCCAAAGTTAGAACATCTAATTCAGATTGCCAAAGTGTGTTGAAAAAGATGTCACAGCTGTATTTGGCTTAACACAGGGTTTTAGAATGGACATAGAAAATGGCTTCCCTCAGCAGTTTCAAATGTGGCTCATTTTTGGGCCTTCTGTGTAGTATTATTCTCATTTTACATCACGGTATTTTTCACTTTCTTCATCTTCCTGTAGGGAGGGTGCAGAATTCAGCACCATCTGAAGATTCTACAGTAGCAGCTGATGGATAACTCTCAGAGAAACACTGTTTAGGTTCACTTCATTTGTTAGAGGAGCATATCCTGAAAAGATCTGAAACAACTGGAAATTTGTAAAATAAATAATAGAAGAAAGATGATTCTGGGTCATTTTTTGCTGCTATATGCCACAAGAAATATTGTATAACCAAGCAACTGTCCATTGGAAAACTCTTGAACAAGCTTATGAAGTGAAGCTACTGTTTCTGCAATATAAATGCTCATCTGTAGCAGCTGCTAGTACATAAATTTTGTTATGTCAGTGGCTGCTCATAAACCCTTGTCATGATTTAGCCTACTCCTCTCTCCCTTATGCAGTAGCCCTTTCCCCCTGAATCCTTAAAATACCTCTTTAAAAATACCAAGATAAACAATTTGCTGAGAAGTATTAGGAAGCCTCCATATTAATATACAGTCCAGTGAACTTATATGCACAAAAAACTAGGAAATTAAAATCTTATTTGCTAGCACACCAGTCCCATGTTGCCTTCTCCAGAGGCCCATGCCATTTTATGGCCATTCCATGCACACCAGAAACTATGATCATCAGCCATATCTTGGCTACTTGAGGTGCCCACCTTTCCTCACTCTATTTCTGGACTACCTCTTCTCAAAACAAGGCACTAATCTGAACACAAGCAGCAAAGAAAGGGAATCAGAAATAATATTCTTGTGCTTGGCTATTGATTTTCAGAACTTGTGATACTACTAAGCTATTGAGTTTTATATGACTGAATGGCTTAATGTATTGCCTTGCTTTTTGTGATTTTGAGCGAGACATTTGTAGTCAGGAAGAAATCTGATTATGAAGAATTCTCTGCAGCCCTGAAAATGAAGTTGGGGTGATTTGGCTGCCCAGAGTGAACACTGGGTTCGTGGTTGGTGTTAATAGGGGCATGTGTTATAGACCCTGTGATACCTCCTTAAATCCACCAATGATTTNATCCATTATCACTTTGTGTTCCTTGAAGTACGCATTTAATGACAAATTTGTAATGCTACATAACAATCTATTGTATAGCCTATGTGTAACACATTTTCTTTTTCCTCAGAGCCACTAAATATCTTTTCTAAATCTTCCCAACCTATTTTCTTCCCCAACATATATCTTATCAATCTTTGATCCATAACAGTTTCTCACACCTCTGTTGCTTAATCAGAATCTGTCTGGATGAGGCAGTAGCATTGCTTCTAAGCTCTTTAATCGTTGTATTGAATTAATGCAATTACGTGCCTGATGCATTAGAAATCTCACCTGCGGTCTCCGTATTTGCAGCTCCTTTCGAGTCCTTTGTAGCCTTTTTTTCACCATCGTGGAGGCAGGATTTCCAGCCTCCACAGGCTTATCTGTTAATGTTACTAAACAGAGCAGTACGTAGAGAGATGTTTGCAGTAGAAAGAAGGAGGAGGAAGAATAAATAAGCATACTAGCAAATAAAATAAGTGTTGCTTTATTTCCTTAACTAAATGGAGTCACTATAGGTATAATTGAAATGGGCTATGTATTCAGGAAGGAACTTTTACTGTTCTGATACCGTACTCTCGAGGTTTGAAATCCAAGTGCTTAGTTATACACATAAATTGCATAAATTTATTGTTCCTTGCAATAATGAAACGCTGAGCCCCTTGCATTTCAAAGGGAAAAGGCTCCTAGGGAGTTGAAGGTAACTCAGAGAGAAATATTCACAAGAATAAAATTTAATATAAAGCTACAAAGAAATAACTTTCTTTTTGTAAGCAAAGTGGATTCTGATAAGGGCCAGGTATGGTTTTTTTCAACATTCCTTCTGCTTGCGGGATTTGGTACCACTTTTCAGCATATTCTCAGCAGGGTTGGATCAATACAACCTTAATGACATCAGTGGAATAGCAATAACAATTTATATTATCTGAGGATCTGTCCCTTCATATTTAATGCTTAACCTATTCAAGTTTGTCCTCAGTTTGTAATGGTTACTATTCCCAAAGAGAATTTCACCATTCTGCTATGATCCGTGCTTGCTTTAACCTGTTTTAAACCAAAATACATGAAACACTGACAGATGTCTCTACAGAAAAAAATATTTCAACCCTGTCCCTCGTAGACCAGTACTGACAAATGCATTGGGAAGGTCTAATTAGAAATGCAGCACTGATGCAAACCAGATGCAAAATGATATGGGGACTCTATCAATGGGGGTTTAGCTGATGTCCTGTTATAAAGCTGATTGCCTGCCGATTCCCAAACTTCATCAGAACTACATACTTTTTTCAGAAATTCTTTTTTCTAAATTTAATTCTGAATAGCTAGGTAAAATTCAAATTAAAATTATTATTGCTATGATATTTGGTTATGGTTTAGTTTTAATGAAAAATGCCTTTTCAGTTCATGACATCAGTAATAAACATAACAACTTTGCTTTGACTTTGTTCTGTGGACTTTGGTAAGGAAGACCTTTCAGTATTTTCAAGGGAATTTAATTAGAGACATTTCTGAGAGATTCAATGAGTAGTTGTTAAATATATGATATTTACAATTGGAAGTTTTTAATTAGAAACTGTTCCTTTTCTGGTTCCAGCTGTTTGGCCTGAAATGTGAGAGGGAGGATTTAGGAAACCACGGAAATGTGTGAGGAGGCTGAGAAGACGTATGGCTGGGGAACGATGAAGAGCAGTGGGATCAGGGTATTGAGAGGATGTAAACTGAGCATGAGGGAACTGAGATCAGTGGGGGATATAGAAGAGGTCGCAGGCAAAGGGGAGACATCAGCAAGGTCAAAGAGACAGAAGGTGGTGGGTGCATGTAGTGGTTAGGGAGATGGGGAACTGAGGTAATAGGAAGAAAAAAGAAATGGAAAAATTTTAATTTCCCCCATGTATTCTAACCATATCCTGTATAGACTTAACTCCCACACTCAAAAAAGTCCTTTTTCATGGCTACCATCCGCAGCACATGAGCTCTGGTTGGGTCAGGCTTGTATAAAATATGTTGGGGTTT
>WAAD01002963.1:1724-44588 GCA_013389945.1 Fregata magnificens
GTACTGGGCTGATTCTGAATGCTGCGGGTTTGGGTTGTTTGGTTTTTTTTTTTTTGAAAGATCAAAGTCAGAAGAAGAATAAACAGAAACATCTCTTTCAACATGCTTCGATGGCATTCAAAGTCAGTAGAGTGGTTCTCAAAACAGACAGAAAAGAAGTTAAGACCGCAGCCACTTTAGACCAAGTGCCTATATTCCACTGAGTAGGATTTATGCTTACGTGGTTTGTTGAATGGGGTTAAATTTCAACACATTAAATTTCAAGCTTAATGCTGATCACAGGATAACCTGTTTTTTATTAAGTCCTTACTATACTGAAAGTCTTTACTATACTTACATAGCTGGATGAATGGAAACGCCTTTTTCAGCACTACACCTTTTGAGTTTGCAGCATAGTCTTTCAAAGCACAGAAACCTTTGTTTGCAGCCAGAGAAGTAAAATGATGCAGTCCTGGCTACTTGAGGAGATGCAGATAAGCTCTGTGAAGCTGAGCTGCCAGCCCTCATAACAATTCCTCCAAGGTCACACATATAAAAGAGATGTACTAAGAATTTATACCTAGCCTGAGCTTTTTAACATTTCTAACAAAGAAACCCAAACCTAAATGAGTTCTCTCTTATGTAACAGAAAGGAACAATTATTAAGAGAAAAGGAATCACGAGAAAAAGGGAAAGTCCCAGAATATCAGGCAATGAGGCTTCAGTCTCTCTGTGATTACCACTTGCAGTTAAGGAGAAAATACCACACAAGTTACACCAACACACTGACATTCCCGTGCTAAATATAATACAAACACTGTGCTAACCACAGAAAACAAATAAATATCAAAGCAAATATGTATATGTATATCTGTGAAAGTGTTTGTGAGTGTCTTTGTACATGAGTCTGAATTATAGGTGGGAGCATGGCACTGTACAGTAGAAAAGACAGGCAAAACAGCATATTAGTCTTGCATTTTACTTTTACAAGTTAGAGCCATATCAGACACCATATAGAAAATCTTGGTGTTTCTCAGAAATTGTGTTTGCATGTGCCTGTGCATTTATTTCCCAAAAGAACTAGTGGGGTTTTTTTAAGTCTCTAATGCCCAGTGCCTGGCTGGAGATACAGAAAGGGAGACTGCTCTCTGAGAGAACGTGGGCTGTATGTCCATCCTTTGTGAAGAGATCACTTCAGGCACCTGGGGTGAGGTGACTTAAAAATGGGAACATTCCCAAATCTCTACTTACATGGGAAAATGGCATACATAATTTATAGCATAGCTTTTATGCATTTAACACTTCTGTCCCTCAGAGGGATACTTGGTCATTGCAGCATTTATTTAAAACTTTAAATAGGATGCTAGCATTCTGATGCTTATGCAAGTTGCAGGATCCAGCTTAGTGGCCAAGCTACCCTGGCATCCTTTTCCAAAGCCAAGTCCAAAAGGATTGACATTAACCTTGCCCCTGACAAACTGGTATCTGCAGGATGGCTAAGCCTCATTCTCACACTCCTGGATGAAGCAGCAGAGGCCACAATGCTCTGCAGAGCTGGGAACATCAGCGTCTCAGACCACCTGATATGAATGTCTTTTGTTTGGTGTGTCATGGAGTCCATGCCCTCCATGCCTATTTGGGACAAAACATATACCAGACATCACTGAGAAAAGTCCATTGTGTCACATCACTCCCCAAAACTTAAAATGTTTCGTAGCCTCTTTGCCCTACTGGCCATTTCACAGGGTCACTGTACAGCCGTCTTCTAACTGGACGGAACAATTCTCCACTCGTGAGATTTGGAGCATTTCTTGGACTTGCACAAAGCAGGGGTGAAGGCCATCGCTTCACAGCTGGAACAATCCGAACTTGCTGAGTTTAGGCAGGCAATTAGGGCTGGCCCTAGAGCATTTCTGAACAACTCCTTGATCTTCCCTAAACTCTGCAATGACCCTAAATGACCAATGTGCTAGAAAATGAGCTATTCTCTCAAAGAGCTATTCTCTCTGCAAACAGCTTTGTCCTCCAACAGCTTTCTGGTATACTGCTAACAATGCCGGGGAACCCTCAGCTGACCGCTCAGGCAGCCTCACTTCTCATGACATTTGTGCAGCAAAGCTAGCAGCTCAGGAGAGCCCATGCAGTAAACAGGTAAATGGCAGCAAAAAGGAACAGTCTAGCTGACGGGGTCTGATTCCCTTATGATCAGATGGCAGCCACTGCAAAAAGAACGGTCCGCAACACTCCTAGGAGTTCATATGCCGTTCTGAAGCATGAATTCCTTTTACTTTCATAGGTATTCTGCTGTGGTAGGAAAATAAAATTGTTTAGCAATTTGTCATGCCACACAACTGCTATTATTCTCTCATCAGTAATTACAGTTTTGAACAGGCAGTTTTCTCTCTAAAACTAAATTATTCCCTCCATGGCAGCCTAACTGCCATGAAGAACTGGATATTTTTGATTACTATTTTAACAGACCTATACAAAATAGTTTGTAGTGCTGATATAAACTGATGTCTATCAGTCTGTGGCTTTAAGGGGCTTATAAGCATATACAATTATCCTTAATATGACTGGGATTCAGAATTGAGGAAGTCTCTAGCAATTTGGGAGTATCCTCAGCCAGGAATTTCTCAACAACCATTTACCCCAGAATGCAGGGGTCTGAGGATGAGTTTGAGGCTCAAGTCTTCTACCAAGGTTAAAGTGCTTAATAATATATGATTTTCTAGCCTATAGTATTAGGAAAGTGAGATCAGGCTGATCAACACTTATGATCCCTCAAAACATCTGAAAAATCAACTAACTGGTAGGGGAGTATACATCCCCACCCACAGATTTATCTAGAGTTCCCTTGCGTAAGCAATTTACCATGCATATTGAATGGAGCAAAATCATAGCTATGTCTCAACTACAGAAAGAGAGAAGGGTAGCTGAGCTAACAAGACACGTGTCCCCCACCTCCTCAGAACAGGTCCTGATTTTATCAGCTACTAGGACCTGGATGTAACGCTCCCAGAATTTTTTTGCAGACACTTTTCCAATAAATTTGACTAGAATTTGACCATACGCTGAGTGCCAAATGCTTTAAGGGTAACTAAAGAACCTCAACATGTCAGTTTTACGCACACCTGTCCATCCATCATAATCCAGTTTTCCCATTGGGTTTCAGACCGCATGACAGCTTGGCAGCTGGCTAGCAGAGCTAAGATGCCTGATCACAAAGCCTCTTTAAAAAAGGAGGAGCATGCTGGTGAACAATTTAGACACATCACTTAGGCAGGTTTGCTTTATTATTCTAATTTTCTCTACCACTTTGGGATTTATAATGAGGTTTACTAGATTCTGAAGCAAAATATAGTAAGACTTTACCCTTTTCTCTTTAAAAGGTTTAAAAACAAGTGCAGCTGACATCTTACTGTAGTTGTATAACACAAAACTAAACCACAGAAAGTAGCCACTTCTACCTTAAAATTCTGGAAAAGATTTTTTTTTAAATTAAGTAAAAATCTGAGGTTTTTTCTAAACTATTTCTAGGGAGGTTCATCAGTACACCTAAATTGCAAAGGTAATAAACAGTGAGGCCTTCCAGTGGGGTCAAAAAGACACCTACATCACATGGAGATCAAAGGAACACCTTTAAAAGTTAGGTAACTTAAGACAGGAAGTATCACAATGAAGTTCAAAAGGGGAAAAGAAAGAAGGGAACAAAAGCCCGGGGTGAAGAGAAAAAAAAAAAAAAGAAATATGTTACCACACTGCTTTTTTTAAGTCAACAGCATCCTCAGCAAACAAGGGTCTGTAATGTGTCCCTTTAAAAGAGTGGGTATTACTTATAGGGGTACAAAGTAAAGCTCAGCCTCTATCTCTAAGTTTCTTAAGTTTCTTCATAAGGGTTGCTCTAGCCTTGGTAGCCCACACTGCTGAGTACTAAGAGCTCATTTTATTAAGGGTCCTGTCCTTGCTCTTCTTTTCCTCTCTTCCCTGTGTGTCTCAGCCTGAGGCAAGGGCTTTTTTTCCAGATGCAGATCCCTCATTTTGCTAGTCGTGTTGTGATTCTGTTTCCACGGGCTTCATAAAACTAAGGTTTGTCATGAACCAGGATTTAGTGAGAGGGATAAAATGGCCTTTTGGTCAAACAAAACAATAGACACTGGAGAACTCATGTTAATACCATCAGTGCCACCTACTGCTCTATTTCTAAAGTACAGTGTGTGTACATCAGTAATTGCTACTGATGTAGCATCGTAGCGTCCTCCTGTAAAATTTGACTCAATGTGTATGAGCATTTTTAACATCTATGACTTTTTTTTTTCCCTACAGTTAACGCAGGCAAACCTTGAAACCGCAGTTATGTTTAGAACAAGCCAGACCTAGACAGTTATCTCATTATAAACTCCCACACATTGAGAGTGTGTCTTCTCCTAACACGCACTTTCTCACTTGCAGCCAGGGAGGCTGAAGTTGATTTTCCAACAAAAAAGATTGTCTGAAGTGGTTTTTCTGGAGGGACTGTGGTGTGAAGACAACGTCCATGACTCACTTCCTGGGGTGATGTCCTGAGTTAGTGTTCGCAGAAAACTTTGCTCTACCCAAATAGACGGAGTTAGATCAAAGCATGCAGAGAAGACAACATCCTGGGAGGTAACAGTTTCAAAAAGAGTTTTAGGTAGGGCAGAATGCACGGCATTGTCCTTGCATTGCTATCTCCAGAGAACTGTTGGAAATTTGGGATAAACAATACAGATTTTGTATCATTTCTGTTCAAAGACCTTGCAGACTCAGCCTTCTTATTGTCCAGTATCCTTGCAAGTGACATTTATTTCACTTCTGTGGGCTGAAAAAGAATTTGGTGGGATAACAAATGATGTCTGGCAGAATGGAGTCACACTGAATAATGCATTACCAGAGGGCATTTGTGGGCATTTGTATGCTTTGGTGATAAGAACAATATGGGAACCTAGATAGGCCAGACTCAAAACCAGTTTCACCAGTTTCCAGATTTCTGGAAAATATTTTAATCAATTTTAAAACTTACTATTTTGGGTAGGTTTCCATCTTCCCACTTCAGCAGTTGTCGTCTGTTTTGCTAAAAAGGAACAAACTGTACAATCATAGTCACAACCTTTCCCTGATTCTATGACAAAACCGACATGTTCTAGTGTTAGCAGGGCATCCCTTTCACTACTTGCACTTCACATGGAGGACAGCTAGTGGCTGCCATTCTGTTCCTTTCTGCTCTTCGTGACTGCCCCTCCACTGTGTGTGCTGAGTTTGCCTATTCTTACTGTCAGAATATAGCTTTTGTCCAGGAGAGTTCATTTTGCTGTAGGTGCCCAGCTACAGGCATTACCTCCTTTATGGCAGCAAACATAGACACCTTCATTTGCATCACAGAGATCCCACACTTAATCCTGGCAGGCCATAAACATAATGAATAGGGCCCTTTGCCCTCTAGCAATTAAGAGCATTTGCAGGGATGAAAGTTTTTGGACTGCCTGTTGGATCTAACCTTTCCTAGGCACTTCATATGCTTTTCCCTCACTAATAACAAAAAAGCAGGAATCTGGGATGGCACTGTGTGAAAAAAAGGTCTTTAAGACATGCAGATTAATAAATAAATATTAATAAATAAAGGATAAAAAGTGAAATGTACTCTGAATATGAAGGAGTACGAATATTCATAGTGCTATTGAGCACTTTTTATCAGATCAGAAACACTTAAAAAAACCCATGAGTATTATCTCCAACCTGCGAAAGATGATTTACATGAGTTGCCCCGGTTCACCCAATGCTGGTGTTGCCAGTGCTTGTGAAATTATCTTATGGTATCTGACGATTCTTTCAAACCCATTCTCCAAGGTTTAAGGGGTTATATCGTCTTTTGTCAAATTCAAAAAGTAGAAGTATCCTCTTATTACAAAAGCTGGGAAAACGTGACACCCAAGAACCTGAAAACCACAGACTATATAAAGAGCTTAAAAATTTTATTATTACAACTTCAGTTCATTGTTATAAAATTATTTGCATGTTTTTTAAGCTTTTGAATGCTTAGGGACAGTGATATGTCAGTGAGCCAGTGCCACTGTTTATCTGGCATCACTACTAGAGGTTTGCTTGTCATTCCTGGAGAGGTAATTGGGGCGGGCAGTTTGACTTCAGCATCTTGAATGAGGTTCAAAGGACTGCAGAGGCCAGCGGTATCCAGCCAGCAGTGACGATGGGGCCCACGCACCCGCAAACTCGTCTAGTTTCCCTCTGGGAAGCTGCAGCTTGCAGTAGTTACTCCTAGTAAGAGTGAGCAGGCACGAGTTCCTCTGCCAGGGATCTCATTTTTTCTAAATAAAAGTTCATACGTACCGCCTAACACTACAACCAAACCCACCGACAGTTCTGCTCGTGAGACACCCCAGCGCCTCTGCCCGCCATCATGTGAGTTGCTACAACGGGCCAAAGGGACGGTGCCGCCTGACATGGCGGCCGTTAGGCGGCGCCCCCTGGCGGCCCGCGGGCAGGATGGCGGCAGAGGGGCCCGGCGCGAGGGTCGGCGGGGCGGGAAGCAGCCCCCAGCCGCTGCGCTGTGGGACTGGGTCCACAGGCGGCAATTAGTGAGGTAGATTGTGGGATAACCGCCCCTGTTGTCTCGTTTAAAACGTCTGGTTTTGCAGTGTATTCGTTGATACAGGGCTGACGAAAGCCTCTGGGATTACGACAGGCTTGTGGGCTGCTTTGTTCTTACCTTCTCCACTTGCCACCTGACATGGCCTCTGTGAGACTGGCAGCTTTCAGCCTCGTCCTCAGGGTTTCCAGGGGAAAGTGTGAAAATGTGACTTGGGCAGATTTGATGGTTCAGAAATGAAGCGAGCCTTAAAATATTACTGTTTTTTCTTTTAAGTAACATGATTTTTAACCTATAGGATGATATGGTTTCCTACCTACTCCAGGTAGTAAAAGCCACAGCTGCTCCAAAAATAATGATTCTCGGCCAGGCTTTTTTTCATAAGCTGGTAAATAGGGCAACTCAAACCATTGAGACAAAAAGACACCCAGCCAATAACACCCTGAGCCCTTCCCTGGACAGGCTGTGATGCCCTCCAGTTAACCTAGAAGGAAAACCTCTTTCCCCTGACACACAGCCCAGCCTGTGGGTGAAGTGGCACAGGAGAGCTGAGCCCGCCTGCCAGCTCCACTGGCTGGAAAGGTAAAGCAGCATTTGCTTTCACCTTTCCCGTCTCTCCCTGTTCCCAGCCATGCTGCTCCATCCCCTCTTGCCAGGCTCTTTGCTGAGACAGGTCTCGTTCCTAACTTGGCAAAAAGGTTTTCTGCGTCCTTAGGTTAGTTTGGTGAGCTGAATCCATCAGCTCAGGGATGGGTCTAACCACCGTAAGTGCAGAGGAGGCATGGGAAGCGTTAAGTGGAAGAGCAAGTCTTTTGGGGGATAGTTAGCAGTTAAAGTAGGCCCAGCTGTATTATATTATGTCTAAGAGACTTTTATGTAGATGGGTTGCGTGTCTTCTAAACCAATTGCCTTGGACTTGTTGTCTTAAGTGAGCTGAGAGCCTTTCCCTCTATGCTACTATGTAGTCCATGACTGCTGGTGCGATGTTATTCATCACAGTGCCAGAGATGCCCTGGATCTCACCTGGAGATTTGCTCACTGCTGAACCGTGGATTTTGGGCAGGTTGTGCTCTAAGCTCAGAATCAGATTCAACTTACACAGCTGTCCCAGAAGCAGTGGCTTCTCAAACAGACGTGTAAGCACATAAGCATCTTCCAAGCAGACAGCTGCTCTGTGGAGCTTTGAGCAACTCAGGTTGCCCGTTAGGGACCAACATCTCTGCAGATGTGTGTGCACCGCTTGCAGCATCCCAACTCTGTGCTGGACCAAGATGGGTGCATGCTGTTCCCCGACTTATGACTCGCTGGTTTCCCTGGGCAGAGGACATGGGCCAGAAAAGAGCTGTGGCATAGAAAAAGAGAAACCAGGTGGAAAATCAGGGACCAGAACTGCAGGGAGGGCCAAAGTGCATGCCAAAGTAGGGATAGAGCCTTTGTAGCTCTGTTTGTAGAAGCTCTCAGGGCTGGAGGGTTGCTCAACAGCAGAATGAAGCCAGCAGCTTGCACAGAGCCCTGGGGACACAGCTAGAGTTAATTGTGGAGGAAGGGTATGAGGTAAATTAGTGCTTATAGACTGATGAACTGCACAGGACTAGGTAATAGTGTTTAACCTGGCAAGTAATCTAAGAGAAGTCGTGTAGAATAAGTCTACTTACCTGGCTTTTAAGCAGCCAGCAGATAGAGAAGGTCCATGGGTGTTAATGGAAGGGTGTATCTCAAGGGGAGGACTCAGGGGCTGGACTCAAATCGGGTGGTGAACTCAAAGTGTCCTCCCTGCTGGAGTTTGCTCAGGGCAGTGCTGAATTTACAACTGTCGAGTTTCAGTTTTCCCTAGGGTGGTAGATACTGAATGCTGTGGCCGAGGAGTTCAAAACCATTTTTCACCCCCCTCTAAGAGAAGAAAAAGAAAGAGGCCTGGCCCCAAAACAGTCAAGACCTTTCTCAGGTCAGTCTTAAATTCTTACCTCTGCCAGCAGCTGCTTCTCAAGCCCTGAGGATTTCACTGAGCCAATTTAATGCTGGTGGTCAGACAGTTTAAACCCATTAGCTCCCAGCTATCTGAATAAATTTTCTCCTTGGAGCCCAGCACATTGGCAGACTGCTCCAACCAGAACTGAGGAAAACCACCACATTAACCGGACATTTGTTAACTGTTGTGGCCTGCGTGGTGAGCATTCAAGGGCTGAAGAAAATGCCACTGGCTAGATCACTGTCCATGACTTCCCTTAACGGGCTTCCTCAGTGGGAGGATGAAGACCTGCCAGTGGAGGATTTGTTGCTCTTTGAAGTTTCTTGGGAAGTTACCAACAAAGGTTTGTACAACACTCTTAGGAGGTGGTATTGCTGTTTTCATGGGAGTGGGGGGAGGCATGAAGGACTTGGACGTGAAAGTCATTAAGGGGAGATTGGGGAGAAGTGGGCTGCAGAGCTATTGTACTGGAAGGAGTGAATGTGGCATCCACGTGTAATCGTGCATGCTGTGTGTCGGCTGCATTTGCCTGTGCTGGTGTGGGATGAGCACGTAGTCAGGATGGCTGTGTGTCTTTACATGTTTCACCACCAGGGCTAGGTTGTTTAAACAAACGTCTAAGTGTTATGCCTGGGTGTGCAGATGTATGGGTATATAGATGTTGCTTTGTACATGTTTGTATTTTACCTTCCATGCAAATTCACTTGCGAATGTAATGCATGAAAATGAGCTGTAAAACAGACATCAGATTCAGAGCAGTTCAGCAGTCTCCCTCAGCGTTCTATAGCAGTGTGGAGAAGAGGCCAAATTTGAAACAGGTATAAATAAACATAGCTGCATTGAAGCCACTGAACAAAAGCCAGATGTCAATGACCAGCAGTCTTTATGCCAGCTGAAAGCCTTTTGGACTGGTCTTTGCAAACACAGGTGGTGCCAGGCAGGGACTTCATGCTTTGTGCATGTGTACAGATTGAAAATCTGTTCACTACATGCAGCTTGTTTGGCAAAGTGCACACTGCTTGTTATGTAAAGATCTTTCTGCCTTCATTTCTAATTCACTCATCAAATCATCCCCTTTCAGCTAGGTGTAGTTCACCAAGGGGGAACAGGCTCTGGTTTTGCCACAAAAGTGGGTTAGTATGAGTAAATGATTGAGCTCATGTGTCTTCTTGTCCTGGCAGATAAATAGAGAGATTAGGCAGGAAAGGAGATCTGTAATCTGTTAAGATTTTAACTCTAAAGGGGAAATGTGTGTGAGAGGAACAGACAGTATTAGGGTTTATCCCCATGGTGAAACTGGAATTACTATTCTGTGATAGCTTCTGCTATTTAATCTGTACTGCAGTGCAATTTTACATTGCTCTTTTTAGAGTGGTGAGGAGTATCAGCGTGTACTGAGGTAGTACAGAGTAGCTTTTGCACTTCGAATCCCTGTGGGCTTATTTTTCAGTAGCTTCAGTCAAGCTTTTTGAGTTAATTTACTGCTGTCAGAACTTGGAGCGTGCAGCATTTACTTTTGCAGTCTGCATGATAAGTAAGGCACTGGCAAGCAGATGGCAGCAGAAATCCAGCAAATTCAGGTGTTCTCGCTAACATCTCTGGACTCCGTAGTATATATATTTTCTGGTCATCTGGACCCACTGGTTATAGATATCAGACAATACATTTAAGAAAAAATAAACACAATTAGATTTATCTGTCTTTCTGTGTATGTACAAAACACAGTGAATCATTTAATCATCTGTATAGCTCTTGTTGACTTACCTGAAGCCAAATCAACTGACACAGCTAAAATTTATTATTCTCACATTTTATGAGAGGATTATGAGAGTATTTATTCAGTTAGTTTTAAAATAAGGTGCTGTTAATTACACCACTTACCAAACCCATCTATTCAAATGGGGCTGACTGAACTAGTCATGGAGAACAATTTCTTCATTAGAACCGGATCTCTGTGCAAAGTTTCCATTAACCAAACTTGACTGGAAACATCTGAGCAAAAACTCTTTAATAAGCCTATTTCAGCTTATTTTTCTGGTAAATTCTTAATACTGAAGGCTTTTTTCTATATCTTCCAGGCAATTGAATATCTAAGTCACATGGTGAGATACTGTTCCCTGGTGACCTAACTTTTATAAACAGTTCTTGGAAAATGTTAGGGTACTGTGTTTCTCAGGAGAGAGAGTAGCCAACAAAATGCAGGGAGAATCATCACAGACGATACATAGGCTTAGGAAATAATAGCTTACACTGTATATTTCCTGCCTCCTTCAGCAGAAGGAAGAACTGTTTATTTGACTAAGTAGGCTGACCCCACATAGATTTAGTACTGCTACGTGTTTTAGTGTTTTTGTTTTAATGTTGCTGTATGTGTTCCTAATATAGAGGGAAAGATAAGCTTTAGCTGGGTTTATTGCCTGACAGTCTAATTTTGAGCATTTAACGTGAAGGTTTCTTTCTTCCTTTCTGGCAATGCAAAGGTGTGTCAGAGGAGTTCAGTGTGAAGCTGGTTTGCACTGCTAAAGTGGTGTAAAGCTGCTGCCGCCTACAGGAGAGAGTTCAAGTCTTCGTGTTAACTTTGTGTGCATCACTAGGTGCTTGGCTGTGGGTACATTTCCTCGTTGACCAGGGCTGCTTCTTAGTGGTTCCTCCATTTCTCGGTGGCAGTGGCAATAAGGCTGAATGTCTTCTTCCCTGTGAGGAACACGCTACCAGAGCTCACAGATGGCTATCTATTCCCACACCTGTAAACAGGGCCCTTTACAGGTGCTGAGCTGTTTTCTGAACCTCTTAAATATATTCTCCTT
This sequence comes from Fregata magnificens, assembly GCA_013389945.1. Taxonomy (NCBI): domain Eukaryota; kingdom Metazoa; phylum Chordata; class Aves; order Suliformes; family Fregatidae; genus Fregata; species Fregata magnificens. The sequence continues at coordinate 13,102 of WAAD01002963.1, forward strand.
CAGAGTCTGAGGATGATGAAGGGGTCCTGCAAATTGGAGCACATCTGATTAGGTAGTGTGAGAGGGTCTCCATGTGCCAGGCTGCCCACGGGGAGCAAAGGTTTACTGGGGTTTCCCTGGTGGTGCTGGTTGGTACTGAGGCATGAGATGCAGCTGTAGGGAAGGACAAGTCGGTTGTATCAATTCAGTGCTCAGAGATCTACAAGTATCCATTATTTCCAGAGTCTCATCACTTCTTTCTCAGCAGCTGGCACAGTGAAGGTGTCTCTCATTTTTTTTAAAGTCTAGAGCATTTAACACATGCTCTAATAAGGCAGAGCTTTGTATTTCTCCATGCTTCCTTTTTATATTCTCTGTCCTGGCTGCTGCCTGTGCTAAGTGGCAACCTTTGGCAGGTGTTGGAAAGCACCAGCATCTCAGTTACTCTTCTTTCTTCTCTTCTCTGTCTGGAGTAAGCAAAGATAAGGTAGCTGAAGGAGAGAATGAGAAATAAAAAAGGCTCATTTGCCAGTGTCACTCTCCCTCCCCCTTCCCCCAAGTTGTGTGAAAAGGAGCTTGCCACCTAAACCAAGCACAACATTGAAATCATCTTGCATTGAAAGTCCCCTGCCAAAGAAATGAGAAAAGTGTAGTTTGTTTTGCAAGATTTTCCTCACTTTATTTGGCTCTTCACTGATGGGCAAGACCCATACTGTGAAGTGGATCTCCTGTATTTCTGTGGCAGAAGGGGAAAAAAGCAGGCAGGCAAGGGTCCCAGTGCACTGCGGTGGCATGTGATCTAGTGATAATCATGGGGAACCTCAGCATTTTTCACCCTTCCCCTTCTCTCCTGGCCACCATGCTCCAGCAAAGCCAGGTCTGGTCATATATCTGTGCACACTGGAAAAGAAGACTGGTTTTCTTTCCTCCGTAACATGAAGACCAATAAAAACTTTAAGGACAGGAGCACAAACCAAGTGGCTACAAGCTATGTAGATGTTGTGTCTGAAGCCCCACAGATGGAAATTGTCAACAGGGAGCAGCCAAAGGCAATTGCAGGAGTAATGGCAGCAATCCTGGACATTTTCCATGGTGAAAATGGCTCCATCCTCTTTGACCTCTTCTAAATGTTTGCGCACTGAAAACTGAAGTATTTAATCTGGGTAGGGGGCGAGAAGTCTAATTCTGTAGGTTAGAAAAACAGTTCGCTGTAGTTCAGTGAGTTTTCTGATTAATGGGAAGGGCTGAGAATGTTCAAGGTCTGGTCTGTGCTCTATAAAGATGTCTTTAAAATCATTCCAGTAATATTTAGATTAGTATCTCCTGCTGCACTACTAACAGCTTTTAGATAGAAAATAGAAGAATGCTTAAAAATGCTGGGCAAACAGCCAGTTTGTATCATAATTCAGCTGTGAACAGATCACTCAAGAGTCAGTGGTAGATGAATCCTAAATATTTTTTTCCATCCCTATTGGAATGAAGACTCTGCTAAAAACAAACCTTGGTTCAGCTCACCCTGGAGCAGAGCTCTATGTACAGTTTCTCTGGTGAAAATCTGGACTCTTGGAAATTAAATCCTGAATCCCCTGAAGTCAGTAGGACCAGCATTTTACCTCCTCTGTGTTAAAGGTCTTTCTGTGATGAAAGTTCCTTGGGAGAAGGTGAATGATGTAATCTGTGACACACCTGGGAGTGGGGGTGTGCTGGCATAAACTTGGCATAAGCCCAGCATCAAAGCTCTGCGCATTTCTGGAGTGGGGTGGTACATCAATGTCAAGTCAATCTCAGATGAAATCTTGTGCATTGGAGATGATGCACACAGAAATAGCTTCTGTAATGTGGACATCTGTCATAAATTGCAGTGTATCGGTATTATTTCAGAATATGTTTGGAATGCCAGAATTTCACAGAATTTAGAGAACTTATATCTGCTGATGAGTCCTGGCCACAAACGCAGCCAAAAAATACATGAAAAACATCTGCTATCTGAAGATGCTGGGTTTGTTCTCACCTGACACACTTTACTATGTTATTCTATAAATGGTCCCCATATATCTCAACAGGCAATCAGTAAATAAATAAATAAAATTCTAAACAACCATTAGAAAAAAATAAGTTCACGCCTAATTTTATCACATCTCTATAGGTCAGAGACATTCTGAGGGGAAGGGGCGAAAGCATAGTTGATGTAACTAATAATTGTGGCGGCGAAGTAATTTGAATCCTGAATCTGGGGTCCCATTGCTCTCTTGGATTCCATGGCAGCCGTGGTCCTCAGGAAAGCTTTAGTGCCTTCAGAGCGGCCCGGTCAAGCTGTAGCAAAGAAGCTGAAGAGCCCCAGGAACACCCTGATCCTCTGTCTCTGTGTAGCAAAGGCATGTGGGGAAGGACTCAGTGATCAGTGACAACCTCCACTTATCTCTGTCTCAGTTGCAAAGCTTTGCTTCCTATCTCTCTCCTTCCTTTTTGGTTTCTGCTGCTCCTTCCCTCTGTCCTTCTGTAATGTGGGATGGGTGGGAGAGCAAGTAAAATGCATGGTGGGTATTTCTGGCGCAGTTTTGAGAAGTTTTGGCAATTCCATGCTCAAAGGATCGCAGCTCCAGAGGACATTTTTTGTCACCTGGATCATCCTGGAAGTTGTGGACCCTTCTTCATCAGGTCACAAAAAGCATTGGCAATGCATCTTTCCATAGAACAGCTTGCGGCAGAAAGAGCACATCTACATATTAGATCTTGCACAAAGATCTCCAGTTGCGTAGTTAGATCTCCACTTCTGGCTAATGTTGTCCTCAGCAGTGATATGATATTGGGAGACTGTTCTTGACTCACAGACTTTTTATTTATTTAGATAGTTCTGTTGTCTATCCTGGAGGGCTCTAATTGCTGCTTGGATTTTAAATATACAAAAGAAATAATGCACCAGGACTTGAAGTGAGGAAAGAAGAAAATGGCTGGAGTGATACAGATAACGCCTTTAGACGATTTCATAGTAGTGGTAACGTGTATGAAAATATTCAAACATTTAAAAATAATTCTATGAAATATTTTCTGAGAAAATATTTTGTTTTCATCTTCTATTTTTTAGAGAGGTCACCAAAAAAAAAGTCAAACTTCTCTTAAATGAACAAAATCCTTCTTTCCCAAACATTTTAGTTCCTCTTTCCATGCCAGCTTATTTTTCCCTGGAAAAAGAGGAAGAATGGAAAGGAAATACATGGGGAAAAAGTTTTGTTGTTGATTTCCTTTTTAACTTGATTTCCTTTATTCTGGTGGAAAAGTTAAAAACACATTTTAAAAAGAAATAAATAATAGAAATATTTTCCTCTCAAGGACATTTTAAAATGATTAAAACTTAAAATATTTGAATAAAGCATTTTGGTGGAGATCAGAACACTAAACTAGCCCTGTATCCACATTTTACTGCTAATTCCCCATGTTTGTGACGATCCGAACCAATTATCTGGATCTGATCTCTCCTGATTCTGCATCTATTTCTCATTTTGTCTTTTATTGTTTGTTATAAAGCCTGTTTCAAAGTACAAAACTTCAGAGGCTGCATACAGAAACTTGCAACATCATGGGATTTTGGTACATCCCTGTTGTTCGGAAAGGTTTTCTGTTTATAATATGACCTTAGAACATCATATTAGAGAAGAATAAGGAGGTTTACCAAATTGTTGGAAGTAATTTGAGAATTCTGTTAGGCTCCAAGTGAATATGTAAACCCTTACTCTGTTACTCAGTAGGATATGTAATGCATTGTTTACTGGCACAGGTATTTCCAGGGAATTTAAAGTAACTGAGCAGATATAAGCTATGTCTTAATGATATATAATGTCTTCCTTGAATTTGCTATGGAAAAGTGTAAGTTCAAAAGTCAATACATTATTCTAGACATCGCTGTGTTCTTCTCAAGATGTCTTTTTTAAGTTATGCCCAATGCTTTCCACATACATAGTTTCACTTGCACACTTTCCCTCCCCTGTCAATTAAAGCTTATGCAAAGACATGCTTTGTGAGTCATATTTCCACAGTAACAGAGAAGACAAAAGCAAGTTTTGGGACCAGGTAACCCGCAGCTATCTTCTGAAGAGTTTTCACAGTCTGTAAAACATACTCTTTTGTTTTTATCCTAAGTACTTTTCATTGCATTTCAGGCAAATCAGTGCCCTGAAATGTTTTTTACCTTGCTGTGCAACGGATTACGATGGCAGAGCACAGCATACTCTCCACTCCTTCCCTCAGAAGAGGCCTTCCATACATCTTTGGCAGTGCAGGCTTTAGGACAGACAGTGATCCTAAGCAAAACCTTGTGAAAAGAAACACTCGGCTGTTGGCTATACAAAACAAAATTCCAGGCTCTGTTCAGCTCCAGAGCTGCAGCTTTCTTATTAATCTTAAAATTGATAGTTGTGGAAACTCAGCTACCTTGCTAATACCAATGTTGAACGCTGTGTGAAAGAGGCTGATCTCCACTCTTGTGATAGTGGGGAAAGAGCTTTGCACCACTCTAGTCATATACCGTTTTATCATGTTATTTAGTATCTTTCGTCTTGGAAGTAGATATTTTCTCTTTTCCCGGGGTCACCAGGCTGCTTTGCACAAAAATCTTTCCTTATTGTAAGCTCAGTATTTCTGCCAGTTAAAACCAACTAGTTTCATGACTAAGATTTCTACCAAGCCCTTGTGAGCAGAGGAACTTGGCGGGAATATATAGTGTCACTTACCTAGGATTTTTCTAAATCCCTGCCCAGAGCAGCCATGGTAGAATATGGTGACTGTAAGTTAGTTTCTTAGCTTTCTGGCCGTAACGAAGTGGAGAAGAACAGTCTTATGCATAGAATTCCTTCTGCAGTTCCATGTCTATATGATGTGAAACTCTTGAACTGTGAGCTGGATTTAGGAACATAGACCTGTAAGATTCTTGTCTTCTTAGGTCTTGAATTACTATGTAGGGTAATAATTTATTGTAATAATTCCACTTAGCAAGCTGGGAGATTGGAACTGCATTTGTTTTTCTTTGTAAAATACCTAGAATCCTGAGGCATCTTGACATAAAAATAGTAGGGCTAGGGACCCTTCAAGCATTCAAAACAAATGGGATATTTCTAAAGAAAAGGATTTTAAGTGCACAATTTCTTTTCTAGGAGCACAATTAAAAACATAGCTCTGTCATTCAGTTCCTCAGGGCTGCAAGGTACCAGGCTTGGCAGAAGGCTTTCTGCAGTTTTCGGGTGATAACAGTTTAATTAATCTGGGAAGTAATCTGCCAAAGTGCTGAGCAACTTCTGCTGCTCTACTGTAAATGGTGGTCATTTGCTGCAGATTTTTAAGGAGAATCAGGTAACTTCTGAAGATTCTTGCCATATGCGGTTAGATGCAGTGCATTGGCACCTCTGGATGCACCAGTACCTTTTAAAAAGCAAGTCTGGAGTACCTGCTATCAATCACTGGCAACTTGCAGTGCTGACTTCTTACATAATTTTGATGTCACTGCTGAAAGGCATAGCGCAGCCTTCTTGCCTGGAGTATTACCAAACGTTTTCAAATTCAGTGGAGCATGAAATTTTTAAGTAGGAACACTTAATTCCCTTCCTGTTGCTTCCTTTGTTGTTTGCTTGTACCTGTTGAGCTTCGTTTATCTTACCATGCTTTAAAATCACTGGAGCTGTGCTAAACTTGTCTCTGATGTACAGCAGCTACATAGCCTTTGACTTTCTCTTCCCTTGCCTTCCCTTCCACTTGCTGGATTTAAGCATGCAGTGTTGTTCTTCTGAATTTGTGGTGGTGGAATGCCCACTGCCTGGCACTGTGGGTCCTGTGGCAAAGGGGGCTTCGCAAGGCTGCCCTGCCAATGCATGAATTACAGGGTTGGCTATGGAAAACTGTGAGGAAGAGCAGCCAAGTGAATCTTGCATACCATGTGCAAGACTAGATAGATCTGTACTGACTCGTCAGGGGATGTTGTTGTTGCATTCTCTTATACATTTTATATTGTGTTTACTTTTAAAATGAACAATATTTTGGTGGAAGGTGCTGCAGACATGTATATTGGCAGTGTAGGCTACGTTCCTTCCAACTTTTAAGAACTCTTTAGAATGGTGATGGAACATGACACCTTTTGCTTTGAAGATATTGGTTTTAATCCATTTTTATGGTCGGTAGTCAATGAAATCCATCAGTTCCTCAACTTCTCTCAGTGATTTGTGTAAAACAAGCTGGAAGTGCCAGCTCAATTCTCATCACATATATTTCCACATCACAAAAAAATATGTTTGACAATTATAACTGCTGCAATAAAAAAAGCAGAAAGCTGTACTTGGGATGCAGTAGAATCAAGACTAGGCACGGGAGAGTGGAAGCATGAGCCCCAGGATTTGAATCCCGCAATCTGAATGTAACAATTTCAAGATCCAAAAAGGGGGGAATAACATAAGAATAAAATAATATACTGGTTGAACATTTGTGGTGTGATTTTGAACACCTAAAAGAAATTTTTAAAAATCACAGACTGCATAAAAATAACAGTTAAGGATAGAAAGCATCTATTTGAGATTAGAGGAGAAATTCAGGGAAGCCATACACAGTCACCCAGGAGTAAGCAAAGTGTTAAATTGTCATTTTAGAATTACACACCGTCTGCTATCAGTGCATATTCCTAAATTGAACTGTGAAGTTCTGATTCCATTTAAGAGAATGAACTTCTATTTATTTGATAGAGTCTGCGTTTCACTTAAAATCTGAATATGTGGAGTGATTTAACTAGAGGTGTATCTGATGCACAGGTGGGTTGGAGCTTATTCCAGGGCTTTGTGGCCTGTGCCCCTTTCTACTTTTTGTTCTTTGTCATCTTCTTTTGCAGTGGGAGGCATTTACACTGTGATCCAGACAAAAGCCAAAATTACGGCAGATGAATGGGGTGAAAACTATTTTCTGGTTGGTCCTTATTTTGAGCACAATGTGAAGACTCAGGTGGAAGCATGCGAGCCTCCAAACCCTGCAATTAAGAAGGCAATGGACACCATGAAAAGCCAAGGGTGTCAGGTAAATCAGATGTGCTACTGCTTCCCAGGGCAACAAAGCTGACTCTGAGGAGATTACAGTTTTGGTTAATGCTCTTGCCGTTCCACTTGACGCAGCAGTCTTGGTCAATGTCACAATGGGAAAGGCTCAGAATCCACTGTTAGAACAGCAGAGACAATTCATTAAAGGTTATTTTTGAGGAAGAACCAGTTTATCCAATTACAGGTTTTAACAGTCATTTATCTGCAAGTCTACTTAATTGGATTAATGACTTGTTTATCCAGTCTCTAAATACAGTGAGATTTTTAGTAGATATAGTATGACCTTACTTTGACTGAACCCTTACATTACATTTGGCATTCTTGTGCTGGAGGGAGAAAAGAATTCCACTAGCTCACAGTTTTTCTTATGTAGCATTATATTGAGTTGAAGGCCAGAAAGGGACAAACCACAGGCAGACTTAAGAAAAGCACCCAACTGACAAAGAACCTGCTTCCTCAGATCAATGCAACTAGCTGTCTGTTCCCTAGGAAGAGAGGTTAAACCACAGCACAAGGAGTGCATTTGTCTGTGTTGCCTACACAATTTTTAACCAGTGTTTTCTGTGTGATATCAGTCAAACCTCATAGCCTCTCCATGACTCCGTTTCTCCAACAGTAAACTAGGAATAAACTTCTTCTTATAAAGGTGATCTGCTGAAAGGAATAGAATCTACTGTGTTGATGGGCAAGCTACTAAGCTGCAAGCAGCTGCAGCCTTGAGGACAACTGATTACCTGAAAATGGGTGGAAGATAACACATGCTAAATCTGACCTCCTTTCTTGAAAGTCCTCATCAGAGATCTAGAACTCACCTTCACTCTGTTTCAGCATTGAGTCCCTCAGAGATGCTAGTTGGTGGGAGGAAAAATTATCTGCTTATAATGTGTGCCGAACAGATGTGAAAAGCATCAAGAGGCAGCAGCAAGGAAGCATTCTTACAAGGTTCTGTCGCTGAGGGGCATGACACACTTTAATGTAGAAATTAATGAGCTTCTTGGACTGCCACCAGCTGTGGCACTGGCAATGTGTTATCTCCTGTTGTAACAGCACTTCTGCTGTTCTTAGGATCTAATGCCCTACTGCATATTATGTAGAAGCGTATTGTTGGACATATATGTGCCATAGCTTTGGAAAGTGTCTGTTGGGGACACTAACATTGTGTGATGCTTGCATTGTTCAGGCTGAGGTTCAAACTAAAAGGTCTAATCTAACTGCCATTTCTTATTTCTAATCAAATTTTCATAGGTGATTAATCAAGTTTTCCATGTTGCCTCTGTTGCTTACAGAGAGATGTCTCTGCAAGCTGTGTAACACTCCTTTGTTTGGAAAACAGCTAAAGACTTGTGGGGCAGATTAATTGCAATGCCATATATACACTTCATGCTGTTCCAGCAATACATTCAATTTAATCAGCCAACTCTGCCAGCCTAACATGTGCATTGTGCTGCTGGAGTATTCATATATAGCAGCAAATCTGTCCCAGGTACGTCAAGTATAGCTTTGATCTCTAATAATGACGCTCTAGTTTCCAGGAGCTGCGCTTATCCTATTAACATTTATGTCTAGATTTTGCTTATGCATCACAATGGATCCCTTTAAACCAGGGGACCTAGGAACTCTTCCAGACTTCTCAGGTCAGGTGTGTTCCTTGCCACAGCCTGACTCTATATTTAGATGAAGTCTGGCTTCACACAAATTCCCTGCTCTTTAACCTCATTTTCCTCAATAAGAAAGCTGATAACCTGAAATAAGTACATAAGGAGCTGACCCTCCTTCACACACCTGTCTTTGTTACAACCTGTATTTTTTTGTGCAAACAGGTCTAAGAGCTTTCATGTCATTGTTTTCAAGACTTGACCTCTATTCAGCCTGTTCTAGCATCAGGGCTAGGTTCAACCCCTGAGGTCCCAGGGGTTGGTGAATGAAAAGAGACTGAACAGTGGCATAAAATATTCCTCCGCATGGTGTGTAAACTGCACTAGCCTCCCTATAGTACCTTGTTCTTCCCGGTTAATATGTCTCTGCTGCTATAGCCATTTTGATGGTAGAATTAATGTGAAATAATTTGACTGTGCAGACTGGTACCACCTGTAGTGTGGGCCCAGCTGTGTTGTATTGCCTTATGACAGTTCAGCCTACTCTCCTGTTTGGGCAGGTTGGGCAGGTAGGTTATATCGGTGGAGTTCTAAATACTCTTAGAGCCACTTAAGTATACTGATATAACTATATAGTATATATAACTATACAGATAAAGCAGGAAAGCTGTATTTTTAGGCTGGTGTGGTTTTAGGTATTATTACACCTTCTGATTGATCCTTCCACTCTGCCAAAGGGCATCAGCTGTGCTGCTTGGGCAGAATGAAGAAATGTCATGGTAGATACTGGTCCCAAGCACCTGTCCTACAAAATCTATCACCACTAATCTAGCATAAATGGCAAAAGACTGGTGACAAATCTGACTGAAAGAAAATAATAATTTTGAAAGAAGAACAAAAATGGCATAGATACTTCAATAAGAATATAAGACCTCATTATTCAACCAAGTGTAGTCTTCCTAAGCTTTTTTTTAGTGACAAAAAGTTAACATTGCAATGAAAATCTAAACTGAAAGTCTTAAAATGTTCCTAAAGATTGTAGTTTTCTTTTACTCCTGCCTTTGGTCCAGTATTACTCTGTGTATTTTGCACAGAAAACCACAAATCCTGGGTATGTAGGACTATGATCATGTATTTCTTATGTAAATTAATTAAGATTGATGGATGAATATAGTTATGCTAACTGGCTTTTACATTCACTTTAACATTTTCTGCTTATATCCTTGCCTCTTCCTCGTAGGTCTTTTTTGGAAGATGGCTGATAGAGGGCAGCCCATATGTCTTACTGTTCGATATAGGATCAGCAGCTTGGAATCTGGACAGGTGGAAAGGTGAATTTTGGGATGTCAGCAACATAGGGATCCCTTTTCATGACAGAGAAGCCAATGATGCTGTGATTTTTGGATCGTTAACAGCGTGGTTTTTAAAAGAGGTACAGTTTTTAAATCTAGAGATTTTCAAACCTCAGCCTTGTCAGCAGGACCAAAAGCTTTGGGGTGTGGTTCCTATTGTCCAGATTGAAAATTATGATTTTAAGGAAGTTGATACCTGATGTAGGACAAATTTGTATTTAAACTTCAATCTCAAGTGGTCATTTAACTATTTTTCTGGGATGGGAGGGGGGCGGCAGGAGGTGGGGCGGGGGGACCCTATGTCTTTGCTGTCACATGCCCCTCTGTTTCTTCTCAACTCCCTTATTTGTCACTGGATGCTCTTACAGGTAGGAGCTCAAACTCCCTTTTCCTCTCCTATGGTAGTCAAGTTGTCACATTCACAAACTGTCCTTAAAGCCAGTCAAGCCATATCTCAGCTATTAGATACTACCTTGCACAGGGAATAGAGGCAAACAGAAAGAATTAATGACAGCACTGTGACTTCACATGTCACTCTACCACAGCCTACCTGAAGGGGGGAAACTTTGTTAATCTGCAGAATCATCTGTCTGTCATAGGTGCTCATGATTTTCTTATCCAAACAAAAGTTTCAACAGCAGAAGAACAAGTTAAAAGAAAGAAGAGTGAATGTGCTTGCCAGAGCTCCCCAACACTCTAGGAAGGATACCGTTCTGAAGCGCTAGTGCGGCACATGTGCTTCTTGGGCTAATGGGCTGATGGGAATCAAGACATGACCACTTAGAATGCTATACTGCTTTGTCATATGAAAGAAAGCAAGCACACAAAGGTGTGAAAAAAAGAGGTTTCTGAAGCTGGGATGATGAGCAGGATAATATGTGTTATGTGTATGTTCTTTCTAATTATTTTCAGCTTTCCTGTCAGTTTGACGACAAGCCCAACATAATTGCCCACTTCCATGAGTGGCAGGCAGGAGTGGGTTTAATACTGTCTCGATCTCAGAAACTTCCTGTTGCCACAATTTTTACTACCCATGCGACTCTGCTTGGGAGATACCTGTGTGCAGCCAGTATAGATTTTTACAACAATCTTGACCAGGTAAGAGACATTTTTCTCATTCCTTCTTTTTTCAGCTAATCAGCTCCTGGCTCCTTTTCTGTTTACTGTGCTACACCATATGTTGTATTTTCTGTCTTGTGTGATGACTTATGATTGACCCACAGCTGAGTGATAGGTTGTCAGTTCCAGAGCACAAGAAATGGTATTTGTAAGACCATGGGGTGTCTCGGCACGAGTGCCTTTGTCTCTGTGTCATCTGACAGGCCCTAAAGCTCAGTAGAGTCTAGAATGCTTGCAGTACCTTCAGTGAACTTTGATTTACCAGATTTGCACTGCAAAGTGCTGAAACTCATTCAGACTCCAGTCAAATCAGTGCCTTAGTCCAGTCCACTGATACATGGAGTAATATTGCAGCAGTACAGGATTGCCAACAGAGTTTCTTAACCTTCTTTTGAATCACTTGGGACATTTTCAAAAGCAACAGGAGAGTTACAGGCTCCGATATCACTGCAAGTTAAGTGTCCTTGAGAGTTGTCCCCTTTGTGTTCAGGAAAGGCAATCAACTCAGACAGTGAATGCTATGGTTTGGGAATTACTGTTAGCAGCGTGAGTAACCAGTGAATGTAAAATCTATTCAGCTGTAGTCATTATCTGACACTTCAGGTGCAGCTTCACAGCACTCTTTCTTAATGAAAGGCAGTAGAAGAAATAGCTGGTAGCCCTCCTCTTGCTGAAACTCCCTGGAATGGCGTTATATATTTTGGGTTTTCTTTCTTCCCAGCCAACTTCTTAATTCTTGCAAGTCATAACAAGTCCTTCTACTTTCAAGCTTTTCAGGTTAGGCTTAATGTGTAACTGGCAAATATAGGAAGTATTTTCTGAGTTCAAAAGACCCACATCTGTTTCTTGGGATTTTTGTAAACTGTCTAGTGGTTTTGGTTTTCACTGTTCTCTTTCCACTCAAAGCATAACATAAACCAATATTTCAAGGATCCAGATGTCTTTAGCACTGCCTTCAGCAGAGGTACATTACATGATCTGGAATTTCTAATATGATTATGGACAAACTGAGTTCAAGAGATTTTTGCATCCCAGCTTTTATTGAGGGTAGGAGGTAGTTAAAAGGCTAAAACAACTGCCTTATTCACTGTCCATGCATTTCCTTGGCTAAAATCAGTGAAGAAAATTATTCAGTTGGCAATTTTCAGTTGGGTGTTTGTTCCACAGTGTGTCAAGCTTCAGTGTCTTCCAAAGACAAGGCCCAAGCAGTAGTATGCTACTGGCCTTATTCAGAAGCACCAAATAGATTGCCATTCCCTTGTACTCTGAGGAAACAGTCATTCACCTTACTCCTCTTTTTTTTTTTCTTTCCCACCAAAGGCAATTACTGAATCTACTGAACACACTAAGAGTAAAAGACTGTGTCCACTCGTTTATTCATATGCATAAAGGTTGCAGTATGATAGTGTGTAGGGGGAACTCTCTCTGCCCAATATGAGGTAGCTAACATAGATGGTTACTCTTCCTAGGCTCCCTATATCATCAGTGGAGTTACACTGGCCTCTTCACAATCAGTGTAAGGCAAACATCCTCAAATTACCATCTGAAAGATCTGTCTCCATCTATCACCTAGGAAAACTAGTCTCCTAAATGAGATACGTTTGTTAGGTGCATTAATGAGGCAGCATGAATAACCCAGTCATGCTGTCAGACCCAAGTTTCAGGATTCTAGACATTCTTACTCCCTTATATTCTCCCTATGTGTATATATGCAAAATCTAGCTTTAAAGTCACATTAATTTTTTTTTTTCTGGGCAGAGCGAGATTGAAAGAACTAAAACCATGCAGTTTCAGGTTTAACACTTGAGAAAGTGGGGACTTTCCAGCAGCAACTTATTCATTCACCCTTGCATTCTTACACATAATTTGTTATTATAGTCATATTAAAAAAATATTATAGCCATAGTAAAAAAAAAAAAAAAAAAGAAAAAAAAAGGGGGGGAGGGGGGGGGGGCATTTAAAATGAGAAATTGGAGTTAAAAAAAAAAAGAGACTGCTGATTGTTTTACAAACTGATGGTAAAAATACTGTGTCAGAGCCTTGCCTTCCTTTTGTAAAGGAAATTCTAAAAAAAATTTTGGTTTGTTTTGTATTCTGGTTAATTTGGTGAGCTACAAGTAGTCTGGCAAAATAGTCTGCTTTTCTCAAAAGCAACTTTTTTTTCCCTTCATGATAACTTTGGGGGCCTCACCCTTGTCTGTGTACTCAAAAGAAAAAGTAATGATCTTACATCTGAGCAGACTTACAGATTTTAATATATTTATAATCTAGTCACAGTATGAATATCATTTTTACTGTTCACACATGACATGGGCAACTTTATGTGATAAGGTACTGTCCATCCTTCTGCAAAGCTTCACAAATTCCATTGGTAACTATCTGTTACGTGATAAATACAGAAATTTCTGTTCAGACTTTATTCTAAGAATATATGGAATGAAACATATGTATCAGTTTAAAGTATTGTTATAAACTGCTGTAAATAATGTTTAAGGGGGGAAACTTGTGGATTTCTAGACCTTAATGCTTTATGCTCTCTGTGGAGAGATTGACATTTAAAGGTACTAATAGAAGAAATGATGCCAAGCTGTTATACTACTGTTTAACATGCTTATAGGGTGCTAAAGCTCTTCCTGACAAAGTTAACTTTCAGTAAGAGATCAGATATCTTAATGAGGGCTCCTTTGGCTGTAAAAAGGTCAACATGGCCAGAAGTCAGTTGAGAAACATGAGAGGTTGATCTAGAGTACAGTAATTAAATGATACAGATAGCTAAGTCTTCAGAGGCTATTCTTGTTGCTGTCTTCTAGTAGTAAACTATCAAGGTCAAACAAGCAATTTGTCCAGTGAAGAAGATTCTCCAGGGCTTCCTAATGCTTAATCTTTGGATGAGACAATATATTGTTAGGGCATGTCATCCCCTCCCATCCCAAAGCAGAATAGCTGGTTTTCCTGTTTCAATGCTAATGTATAATTTTCTTCCTTTAAAGCATAATAGTCATTGACTTTAAGTTCTCACTTTTGATCAGCATTTCATGGTTAGAACACAATTTCCACCAGCTTTAAGCACAGCAGCTGAGATGGGTGGAAAAGATGCAGCTGTAGTATGTGCTGTGCCAGATATCACAGAAAAAATGGTTGCAGTGCAAAAGGAATGGGTATGGCCTGACTGTGCCTGGAGACAATATCAGGCATGCACAGCTCCTACAGAGAAGAGAGGAAACCTCATGTTCCCTTTTCTAGTCCCCAACCCAGTCCACAAAAAGCTGGCTTAGAACGCCTGCTAGAGAGAGCTCTACTCAGCCCTCTGAGGCCAAGTGCTTTTCTGCAATGTGGAAGGATTTAACAGTGGGATCCAGAGGCAAAACCATGACATGATTGTTTGATGACTAATAAAAGATATTTACCTGGCATCTTCACAGTCCTTTCTCTCTCTCCTTTCACAGTGCCCCTGGGTGTGTGTGACCAGTGTGTTGTTCCTCACTGTAATATTTCCTGTTAGCCCTGACACTCTAACACACTCTCAGTTTGTCCTCCACTGCCCATCAGCCCTGCCTGCTCTGTGCGCACACATGCATGCATGTGCACATGCCCACACAGTGCAGCACTCTTCTGCTTCAGTGTTAAACCACTGCTGTAGATAAGCACAATCAGAAGATACGAGATGAGTTGAAAGATGTCTTTGAAAAATATAAAGGATTACTGAAATTTTCTTTCTTTCTCTGGATTCCACCATGGAAAATACCCCTTTAATTCATGTTCTTAGCAAAGCTTAATATGTGCCAACTGGCACAAGTATAGAAGGTACAAATATATTCTCTGAAGTAAGCCAGTGAGGTCAGCAGCTTTAGACCAGAGCAGACTTTGGCCCAAGTCCCAACCTGTTTGGAGTGAACGTCAACATCAATGATCAGGCAAAGGGCTGTGCAGTGCAGGGGGGCTGACATTTTCTGTAGCACTTCTATGAGCAAAGAGCTCAAGTTGCCCGGCCCTGTCAGGTAATAAAACTGGAAGGGAAGGCTCCATGTGGTCTTCTGATAGCCCCCACAAACACTGGACCTGTGAAAACTTGACCTTCAGCCTTACTAGTCTTTTGGGGAAAAGTTAAGAATGACTTAATGAAGGGTTGCCACTCTGT
The DNA here is from genome assembly GCA_013389945.1 of Fregata magnificens. Classification (NCBI taxonomy): domain Eukaryota; kingdom Metazoa; phylum Chordata; class Aves; order Suliformes; family Fregatidae; genus Fregata; species Fregata magnificens. The sequence continues at coordinate 28,349 of WAAD01002963.1, forward strand.
GATGCATGATTCTTTATGGACTCCCTAAATCACAGAGGCCTGAACTGTAGGCTACCAAAACGGTTTGTTTCATGAGCTGAGGCCACATGTAAGCCTGTGAGCTGTAAGAGGATGTTTTCTGGGGGACTGAAAAGCTAGTCAACCTAGTAGATTAGAGCTGTAGATTGCTGGAAGATAGGAGGGTGCACTGTGGATGTAAGACTGTAAAGTTGTCTGGCTCCTAACCTCTTCCCGAGCCACCTGCTCTTTGCCTCAGTCAGAGGTAGGATCCTGGTTCTTATACAGCATTACTGTATGAGATTATACAAATCTTATATTCTTACAGTCTTAACTCAGTTCATGTGAACTGGAAGAAATTTAGCTGCCTCTGCTCCAGTGGAAACCTGGGTGTTAAACCCTTAACAGTGTGCACAGGAGCGTAATGAACACCAGAAGTAACACTGTTGTGTCGTCAGCAGTATGTAATAAACAACAGATGGGCTATGTCTGAGCTAAGGAACCCTGAGGCAATAACCACATAACAGCTATTCAGTGTACATTTTAGTTCCTAGATTCACATTTAAATCACTCGGATTCTGGAGGAAGGAAGGGAGGGAAAACAAAAAGAACAAAACAGAAGGTGACTTGCACAGTAACTGGTAGCGTGTGATATTTTTATTTACTTTTAAGCATCTGAAGAACCCTGGGTAAATGGCTGGGTCAGGGACTGCTAACCCTACCTACAGGTTGCTGGCTTGAGCTCTTCCAAAGTCAACACTTTCTAACTTCAATAACAACCAGGGTATGTGAAGAGCTAAATTCCCAACAGAGATATTATCATAGACTTAACTATGCTTAAGAAGATTTGCAGAACTAAATAGTGCAACCAGGAACGCATTTTTTCCCATTGTCCCCGTGTCCAGTGTAGCTTTTACACTGGTGAAAGTAAGGTTATGTTTGTTGCTAAGCTAAACTGAACCAAAATAGCTAATCCAGAACGTAGGAAGTTCTGTGAAAAAAGTTCCGAGCCTGTGGAACCTTTTACTCTTCAGGAGGAACTGACTTCTCAGCTGAAGATCAAGAATGTTAATCTTCTATTGCTTTCCTCATTGTTTAAGGGGACTGGCTTATTTAGGGGTTTTTTTGGTTGCTTGGTTGGGGTTTTTTTTGGTCTCATTTCACCCCTCTAGGTTTTTAAATAGACCAACACCTTTCATAAATCGACTGAGAGACACTGATGGTCCAGGCTAGTTCATAGGTGAATAGGCAGTTGTATTTGGAACGGTCTTTTTGGCAAATGATCTAACCTGGAATTTCATCTGAGAGGTGACCATCTGAAATGGTTTTGTGGACCACTGGCCTGGCATAATGGAGAATTTTGTAGGCATCAGCCTCTGATGCTTCTTACTAAAAAATCACCTTGAGTTATAATGGAAAAACTGCTCTAAGGAGAAGAAAAAAAAAATTAGTCTCATTCTTCATTGCCTTTTTTTCCTTATACAAGGTTGCCCTGCCAATGTGTAACACTTTTATTTAGACCTAGCAACATTTTACATTAGGCTCGTACAAGTGCAGCTGAATCTAGTTTGCAAAGTGGTGGAGAATTCTATCCCAAGAGGTCTAAAAGGAAAAGTACTAAAACTCCCAATGAAAATGAATGGTCAAGAGCTTTTATGCTGACAATATAGAAACACAAGCTCCCATTCCACTCTAGTACAGTACTGTCACGGCTGTCACTGAGCTCACTATTATGCAAAGCTGATCCGCTTTGTTAGTAGAGCAGCTAATGGAAATCTGACTTAAGCCAGGAAGTGTAAATTTTATTCTTTTTTGGCATGGCAGAGCTCTACCAGAATGAAAGTTCTATATGCACAAGATAACAATCAATGCGAGTTAAATTTGACATAAGCTGGATCTTAAAACGAGTAATTCTTACATAATTCAGACAATGGCAGCCAGTGAGATTATGCTAGAAATTAAGATCTTTCTATTATACCTTTTGGTAGATAAGGAATTTGAAGTTCAGGCCTATCTCTGACTGTTCCTGATTCCACTGCAGAATCACCTTGTGAACTTGAGTATGCCACTGATTTTAAAGCCCAGAAGAGATCATTTCATTCTCTGCCTAAAATCCTCTGCTAAAAATTCGTGCATCAAACCTATACCTTTTATTTGAGATACAAACTACTTACAAAAACATTAACCACTCTTGAAGTAAGGTTCAAGTGGTGCGGGGAATCTATATTATTTATGGAAAGGTGTCACAAAGTTATTCATTATCAAAACTACGTATTTTAATTCCAGTTTGAATTTGTCTTGGTTTAACTTCCATTGGCTTTCATCATACTTTTTTTTTTTTTTTTTTTGCTTTATGAAAGCATAGTCTAGTATCAGTATCTAGAGATTATATGCAGTCTGTGACAAATAATTTACCTGTCCTTCAGAGAAGTATTTACATAGCTGGTATAGTCTTTCCTCCTTTTCCACTCTCAAATAATTCTTCTTATGCTTTTGTAAATCCTTTGCAATTTGTCTTTATCATTTTGAAGTAGGAATGTCTGATTTGGATTTGTTACTTCAGTGACTGTTCACTGTTTCCAAGAGAAACGTAATGCCAGTATCCCATAACTGCTTGATATTCTCTTCTTTTTGCATTCAAAGATCATCTTAGCTGTCTTAACCAGAATGTCATGCTGGGAGGTTCAGTGATTACCTACTGTGGCCCCTAACATGCTATATTTTAAGACATGAATGAAATGTTATGCTCATCACATGGATCCATAGAAAGGACAGAAATGAGCTGAAATTTTTCCTCAGAATTGCATTGCAGCAAATGCAAGTTTTACTCCAAAGCATTATGCCTGTGGAATATCTTCCTGTTTTGCTTTGAAATTAGAGTGGCCTTATGAGGGAGGCATTTTCCCCTCTAATCCTTGCCATAATGTAAATTCTAATAATCTGCTTGGTTTCTAACAGTCAGAGTAGGAGGGGATCCTCACTGGGAGCAGTGGAATATTTACAGGGAAGTGGATATTGAAGTCGTTAGTCTTTAAAAGTCTCTGAGGGAAGAAACGGTTGGACTCGATGATCTTAAGGGTCTTTTCCAACCTAAATGATTCTATAAAAAGTTTGTCTGACTTAGATCTGGTTTTCTCTTGATGCAGCTTTCGTTTGTGGCTTTGCTAGTGTTCCTATTTGCTGATAACAGCAAACAAACAAAAGTAAGCATGACACACTTCACAGATATTTTGGTTTGCCCTTTCTGAATGTGAACACTATGGAGCATAGTTCACAGGTGCCTGAGCCAGGGCAGACAAGCATTCAGACAGCAGAGCCGATTGCTGTGCAGAAACATTGATTTTGGGGGTGAAAAGCAAACTAGCTGCACTGGTGTTCCGCTTCATTTTGGCATATTGGCTCAAAACAGTGCCATGCCCCATGTTGCCTCTAATTCTGGAGCAAGCACTGTCACAGCAAGCTCAGCTGTCTTTGTACAGTACTGTGTGGACTAAATTTGTCTCCTGCACTGTCTCATCAATTAAGTTCCATTTAACCTGCCCTTCAACTTGTCTCAGGCTTATTTTCTGAAGTCACTCATCTAGCCTGCTCAGAGGTGCGCAATGAAGTTTCTTACTCCACACTATAAGTGAGGTCAAAGGTCAAGATCTTGCTTTACTGATCAGTGGAGGAAACTGCTGGAGAGTGAGAGCAAATGAAATGTGAGAACTCTGTGACCTCAGTTTATACTTGCTACTTGTACCTTTGAAAAAGTGTGCCAAAAGTCATGCGAGCATGTGCAAAATAAAATCTTTCCCATTTCCATCAGATGAAAAAATGAATAGCAATGCAGAAATAAACATCAATATGTATATGAGTTAAATGCTTTCACGTAATCAAAGAAATAAAAGCTAGCAAGAAGTAAGCCATAGTACTTTGAACAATCCTTTTATGAACCTTTCTCCCAGTAGTGCTGGAGGGAGTGTTTACCTACAGTTAGTGAATATGTCCTAAATTTAGTTTTTAATTAAATTTTGTAAAGAATCCATTCTTGGAAAGAAAGGGAAAAGAGAACAAAAACCATTTAAAGTTTGGCCAGCTATTTGTTTGCTAGCAATTTAAAAATTATTTTTAATACAAAGTCAAACATATTTGAAAAAACTTGCATAGTTTTGACTGTGCAGTGGTACCCCATCCCATTTGTGTGTTTGCCTAGCATGCTAAAAAACTGTCCCATTTTGCATCTTTGGTACACAGAATGGTTGAACAATAATAACGATTTTTGGTTTTGTTGTTGTTCAATATGCAGCTTCCTACCTTATTTATGATGTCTGATTAGAATTTCTGCTCTGAAGAACATATCTGTGATTTTCTTAAGAGCTGTTTTGCAGCGTTCATCAGTGGTATCTGAATGCTCCAGAAACTTTAATTAATTAGTTTACCACACCCATATGAGGAGAGGTAGCTACTTCATCCACATTTTTTTAGGGAAGCTTTTATGGGAGTTAGAGGTACCAAGTACTTTATAACCTTAGAGCATAGGTCCAGTGGATTTCAGATGTAGATGTGAATGCTCAACACTTCAACAGATCAGACTCAAAGATATCAAAGTAGTCTCCAAAAAAAGTAGGAACACACAGTTAAGAACTGCACGTGAAAGATTTGGTTTAGGGTAAACAAAGCATCATGCTAGAGATCTGTGGCACTCTCAGGAGTCAAATTAATTCACCTTTATTTTTCTCTTCCTCTATCCTCCTGCCCTGTGCTGCTTCTACCGTTCAACTTCTGTGACAAATGAGATGTATGTTCTAGAGAAAAGATCTTCTTTTGTGACGTGGTTGTATTTCATGCACCAAAATTCTCATGGGGAATGCGGAAGATATGATATACGATGATACAACTGAAAAATGGTATCATAATGTGTAGCATATTATGTGGTAAAGCATATTTCCTAGCTTTTCTAAAAATCTCTTTGGCAAGCTTGGAAACTCTTGACATACAGGATCATCAATACCAAAAGAAAGCATCTAGTTTCTCTAGAATTTTTCAGCTGAGATTTTTCAAGATTCCTTTTTTTGGTCACATTAAGGTGGCATTTTCAACTAATATAGTTGAAGCCACTTTCCCACCAGCAGTGTAGCACCACTGCAAAATTAGAGTGCTCAGTGGATAAAAGCAGTTAAGTTTATTAGCAAAACAATTCTAAGATATCTACATCTATATCTATACCTATCTAAGTAAAAATAAAAAAATGTTTGCTTAAATCTTGTTCCCTGAAATGGTTCGCATTTGCTGAAATTTCTTAAAATATGTTCTATACCAACCTTAAGCATGTACTCAGTATGAAAAGTCATGGTCTAAATAGCTTTGCTTCTGGTTAAGTTCTGAAGTACTAAAAGCCACTAGCCTTGGCAAAGGTCAGATAGTCCTTACTATAGAAAGTGCTGTCTGCCCAGCCTATAATAATGGTTAAATCTATTATGGTCAATGAAGTTACAGAGTCAAATGCAATCAAAATCAGACTGTGCACCTAGCAGCAGTGATAATGACAGAGCTCATTGAGAATCATTGTCACTCTCCATGTAACTCACACAGTCTATTTGATGCCCATGCTGTTGACCTTAGGAGGTCAACACTTCTGTTCCCAGAAGTGAAACATCATGTAAGACTAAGAGGATTGTAATTTAATTGTAATCATTGGCACCCCATTAGCATTATTCTTTTTTAGGCTACATTGTAACAATTTTGCAGTGGATATCACTAGTGAACATTTGAACTTTTAAGCATGGGCTCAATAGGTATTGTGCATTTTCTTCCCATCAGGATAACGCAAGCTCGGTAAAAGAAGGGATAGCTACAAGGTTTAAAGATGATTTAGAAATACTTTGGTATTTGGGATGGTCTTGCCTAGCAGTTTAACTTACTTCTGCCTCTAGAAATTAATGGAGTTCAAATTGAAGTAGAAGGAGCAGCAAATAGTGGTGGAGTTTGAGGAAGAACATCTCTGAGTATCAGAAAATATCTCATTTTCTATTTCCTTTGGTCCCTCAGGATTTGTGACTGAGTTCTTACATCCTACCTCTCCACCACAACTCCGTTTCTGTCTTGCCTACCCATGATTCCCACCATTCTACCCAGTCCCCAGGTTCTCTCTTCATCCTCATTCCTTTTTTCTTCTCTCCCCTATACCTTCAGTTAGCAGCAACTTCCCTGCTCTCCCAAGTTTTCCAACAAGCCCAGGCAAGATGCAGTGTGACATGTTGCCAGCCAGCAGGCCAAGTAGCACAGATCCTTACCTTTCATGGGATCATTAATCTAGGTCTCCCTCCACTGCAGAGCTGCCATTTTTTCATGAACATGCAGGAACTGAGACCTCTCTTGCTCCTTCAAACTCATTGAAGTTGATAAAATGGTTCAAAAAACAGAAAGACAAACCAACAGCATAATCACATGATTCTTATTCCCTAAGGAAATCAAGTTTAACACAGGAGACCTTCTTTGTGGTAATAAGTCTGATGAGCATATCACACAGGTGTCTTTTTTGTTTGTTTTATTATTTAACAGTTTGACATTGACAAGGAAGCAGGAGAGAGACAGATTTACCATCGGTACTGTATGGAACGGGCATCTGTACATTGTGCCCATGTGTTCACCACAGTCTCACAGATAACAGCTATAGAAGCAGAACATATGCTTAAAAGAAATCCTGGTAAGACCTGAATTGTGTTCTTATTATATTTCCTCTAAGTACCTACATTTCCTCAGACTGAAAGAAAATAATAGGCAGGTATAGAAACATGAAGAGCAAGGACACATGCATAGGTATGTCTGGCTACACTACAGAGAATAACCAATTTTCAAAAGAAAAGTGCGGATAATATCCCTTGAAACACATTCTAGTAGCATATCTAATCCAGAGAAATCAAGTTCAGCACCATTTAATAACTGCTTTCAGTACCATTTCAGGAGAGCATTAGTTTAACTCCATGGATGTTAGGCTTTCTTTGCAAGGACATCTCAGCTTCAGGAGTTTTGTCTCTAGCAGGGTTTCCAGTGAGGGTAATATACTCAGGTCAACTGATAAAGCAGAAGTTGGAACCTTTGTAATATATTTCACCAGCTTTTACAGCGTGAGTTTTGTTGCTTTCCTAGAGATGAGTAACATTCTTTTAGAAATGTAGCAAAAATTTTCATATGCAAACCAGAATGTTAGTTTTGCTTTCCAGTGCTAATGCTGTTTTTCTTTACTTAATATTGAAAGCAATGAGAAGGCAAAAAAACAAACTGTAAATCAATACAGTTCATTTACCTGTATCTCTCACAGCTAGGAGTAGCAGTGTGGTTGTGGCCATCATGACCTTACGACCTAACCATGATAAGTTTCATAGATAGATATATTTTCTACTAGACCAACCGGTACAGTTTGAAAAAATAGTCAAGATATGTGCCCAACAGTTTGTCTGATTTTCCCCTTTGTATTAGTCTAATAAAATATGGAACTTACCAACAAGCCTTGTCGTGTTCCATGCATGGAGTTTGAATACGGTCATGATCCCAGTTTGATGTGTCATTAAAGTTCTTTTAAAATCAGCACAGTGCTCTATAAGGACAAGCCACAATACTCCGTCTGCAGGTAAGCATCACGGAGGAAAAACTGCAAAACAATTTTGAGACTATTTAGCAGGTGTGTTCACATCTTAGTTGCTTATTTTAAGTATAGCAATGCTCAGATGACTTTGGGTTTTTTTGGTTTGCTTATTCTTTGTAGATTTTTTTTAGGAGAATTGCAATGCTAATTATAGTTTGGGACTGTTATTCCTGTTAACTTAAATCCTTCAAGCCACATCATGGTTCATGCATCAGGGTAGAAGAGAAGTTGTCCATTGGATGCTTTGCCTCATTCCTGACTGTCAGTAGGATGATGAACTTAGAAGATTTTTCCTTTTTATTTTAAACATGACAGCCATGTCTTAAAAGTAATTAAAGTGTTCAGTCATCTAATCTGGGATGTCTCTGAAAGGTCTTGGTTTTTACCAAGTGCAGAGCACTTGGCCTTTGAAAATCAGACTTTTGAAACTGTTTTATATTGGCATGAGGTTTCTTCCTGCAACAGCTAATCTTGAAAATCATAGTTTGTGTTTTGGGATTTTAGGAGACTGAAATGAGTCTGAATCCAGTTTAATTTGGGAGAGAAAATCTGCAGACTGCTCACAGATAGAACGTCAGTTGAATCTGAAGAGAATGCCATGCAGAGAGATTCACAGGCCTGAGCTTTTTTTGGTTATTCTTGCAACTTTGAAGAAACCAAGTAAATATGTTTAATGTTTGGGTTAAAAAATTGTTGACACATATCATGCTTCATGTTGACAGAGCTAGAAAGAAATTCAATAGGAATTGGTACCCCAAATCCTAGGAGACAATTGTACGTGGAAAATATGTTCTGATGGGAATAAGTACTTTAATAGCTTCTTTGAATTTTAGACCACAAATAAACTGTATAGGAGCCTATTCTCATACTATTTATTCTCTCTGAAGTTGTGAAATCAACATAGACATTGGCTGTTCAGAAAGGTCAGCAATCCTTCAGTAGATTATTAAGCTTGAATTCTGCAAAGGAACATGAATACTGAAAGAATTTGTACACTTCTCAATCCACTTTAAAAATAAACTTTTAAAAGGGGGATGTAGAATTGGCACAATTAACTTTTATTTACACTTGAATTTATTGAGAGGTAAACTTCATAACAGTTGTTAACTAAAAATAACTGAGGAAGTGTTGTAAGTAGAGCAGTCTCTGCTACTTCTCATTAACGTTAAACTTGGATTATAATTTAAATTATAAATCTCATCACTTGGAAAAGCCCCTTTAAAATTCAGTAGACATGATTGCATAGAGAGCTTTTGCACCAGGACAAAGTTGACAGCAAGTTGATCATGAGCCAGCACTGTGCCCTTGTGGCCAAGAAGGCCAACGGTATCCTGGGGTGCATAAAAAGGAGTGTGGCCAGCAGGCTGAGGGAGGTTATCCTCCCCCTCTGCTCTGCCCTGGTGAGGCCACATCTGGAGTACTGTGTCCAGTTCTGGGCTCCCCAGTTCAAGAAGGACAGGGAACTGCTGGAGCAAGTCCAGCAGAGAGCCACAAAGATGATCAGGGGACTGGAGCACCTCTCTTTTGAGGAAAGGCTGAGAGACCTGGGGCTGTTCAGCCTGGAGAAGAGAAGACTGGGGGGGGATCTTGTTACTGCTTATAAATATCTGAAGGGTGGGTGTCAAGAGGATGGGGCCTGACTGTCCTCAGTGGTGCCCAACAACAGGACAAGGGGCAATGGGCACAAATTGGAACACAGGAAGTTCCACCTGAACATGAGAAAAAACTTCTTTAATGTGAGGGTGACAGAGCATTAGAACAGGCTGCCCAGAGAGGTTGTGGAATATCCTTCTCTGGAAATACTCAAAACCTGCCTCGACGTGGTCCTGTGCACCCTGCTCTAGGTGTACCTGCTCAAGCAGAGGGGTTGGACAAGATGATCTCCAGAGGTCCCTTCCAACCCCAACCATTCTGTGATTCTGTGATTCTGTGAAAGGCCGATTTGCCAGTCTTAACCTGGCAGAATGACTGCTTGCATTATGCTGATTTCACTTGCTGCTGTTGTTATTTGATCAATAATTTATCAAATCATATTTGTCAAAAGCTTGAGTATCTAATGTTGAACGTAACTTTGAGGTATCATGCAAGATTCTGTCAGTGATCGTAAGTTATATTCCCATGATTTGAAAACTGATATGTGATTTCTAATGTTTTCATTCAGGTATGAAACATATGAAACATATGTCTCATTAGCAGTAGAGAAGACTTTGAATCAAAATTCCAAGAGACTTAGGTATCAGTTAAGATCTAGGTCTAGACTTCTTATCTGTATATATTTGATCAAAATCGTAGAAGTAAGCTCTGAAAAAGTATGAGTCAACCTTGAATCTTAGTGACTTATCAACAGAAAACATCATACTCTGCAATTATTGCTTAAATCAATGCCAGTTTCTTTCCTATAAATACAGAAGTCAAATCATTCTGATTTTGCCTACTTGGGACAATTTTAAAACAAAAATGTCATTAATTCATTAAACAACAAAAAACCCAAAACACTTAAAATAGGAACAAAGCTCTCTTTCATCACTTCTTCCCTAGGGCAAGGGCACATTGCTTCACACATATTGAAAATATTATTGTATGTTGAGCAGAAATAGTGAACTGGATGCTTTGGGCTACCATGTCTGTTCTGTATCTCAAAGGCTTAAATAAGAGATGGACTGAGCCCCAATCTTGATGAAAGGGTAAATGAAACTGCAGTTGAATCAAAGAACATGGGAGTAGGTTATATACAGGCTGCTGATAATGGGTGTCCAAAACTCCCTGATAAATAAATGCGAGAGAGTGGATGGAAACTGGCCAGAAATACCCAGTCAAGGATTCTTACTGTATTGGGAAGAGCTTGAACTGCTTGCAGTCTCAAAGCTATGTCCTGCATGAGCCAGTTCTTCCATGCTGAACAAGAAGCAGGTCAGAGGAATGAGAAAATATGTTGTTGGTAAAGACAAAGAGAAATGGAGGGTGTTTCTGCTCTGTTGACCCCTAGCTCATATGAGGCCACATAGGTCTTTGTTCAGAGCAGCTCCTAGTGCTGGACAGCAGAAGATAAGAACACAAGTTTTCTTGTCAGGCCCACCAAGAATCTCCTTTCTTGTCACTGAGAACCAAATCCCAAGTACCTAACAAGTAAAGATTTCCTGGTAAAGGCTGGTTTTCAGTTTGAAATGTGGTATTTCAAGACAAATCCATTGAAATTTTTGGTATTGCATGGTTACTAATAAAGGTTATATTTTTATCTACTGCTGTTTTACCTAAAGAGTCTCAAGACACTTTACAAGATAAAGAGTAATCGGAGATCACTTACCTGGCAGGGAAATACATATACAGCAGACTGTAAATTTCAAGGAAGTCATTAAAAATGGCCATGGTGTTTGCATGAAAAATGTCAAGGAAGTATACTGGACAGCATATGGAGAACTGATTGTACTTATTTTAAGATCATCTTGATATGTAATCAACCAAAAGAGCCATAGATGTTTTAAAGATGTCTCCTTAAGTCTCTTCAGAAATAAGAGACAGTTTTGTATTAGGTCAGATGCTTAATGCTAGACATGCAAACCTCTACTTTTAGGGGAAGGGTTGGGAAACCCTGAATGTCAGGCATCCTTGCCTGAAAGACCACAATAGAAGTAATGTTCAAGTCCCGTATCAGTGGCAAGCAAGAGACGGTACTCCCATCAGTAACCCTGATGTTTGGGGAGGAGTTAACCATGTGCACTGAGATCAAAGGAGATGCTGTTTTGTTTGCATGAACCATGTGTGGTAGGGAATGATATCTTACTGAAGGTCCTTTGGATGATGCATGGAACTTTTAAAATTACTACAGTTAATGGTTGTGGTTATTAGACACCTGAAGACACTTGCCAGGAGAACAAGTATGAAATCAGCATCAGTGCATCCTCTAATAATTAGCATTTCTTGCTTCTTTGAAGATTCTTTGTATTTGAAGAATCTCTGGTATGATAAGTTAGTATAGGTCTACTGAAGCCAGTTGTGTTACTATGAAATATCTCTGCCAAGGAACTGGCCTCCCCTTTCATTTTCATACATGGCTTTCATAAGCCAACTCAAAGAAAAGAAAATGGCATTCTTTCCATTACTTCAACTAGATTTAGGGCAAGCCTTTAAATAGCTGCTGTGCTCTACCAGAAAGGTAAAGAGTGACTGAATTTCAGTGTTGGTTGGAACAAGCTATGTCTATCTTATAACTCTTTGTATATCCTATAACTCTGTCTTAGAAGATACTGGAAATGAACAAATTTTAATTGTAAGATGCTTTGGAATCTTTGAGGAGAGCAGCCATAAAAGTGTAAAGCATGCTATTCTGTGGCTGTTTTTAGGAGAGATCCAAAGGATTACTGAAAGGTCGTCTTTTTAAAATGGTTTCTTATATTCTCCCTTTTCTGGTAAATCCTCAGAAGTCTTGACATAACAGACCTCTCTTGTGCCATGCAGTAAACAAGTGCATAGTACAGCACAGTTTCTGCTTTCAAGAGCTTTCAATCTATAGTGATAACGCAGGCAACAGTGCTATCAAGAATAAAGAGGGAAAGGGCATATTGCACAAAAACATATGGCTAAATGGACACATTACTTAAGTCTTGACAGGTCAAAAGGGCACGGGGAGACCTTACTGTTCAGCATGGTCTATACTAATGTTGGGTACAGGTCGAACTGGTACAAAGCCACTTCAATGCTATAGACAGTGGAGTGCCACATGCAATAGCTTTGTGGAGTAAGCTGGTAGAGACCATTGTGTGAGACAGTGCTGTTCCCTATCCATGAGTAATAAGAGCACATAACCTGTTCACATACTGACAACTGAAAGATACGTTGGTTCTTTCCTTAAAGATTTCTCTGATGCTCAAGATGTCTACCTCTGCCTTTTCTCTGCTTTTCCAGATGTTGTCACCCCAAATGGCTTGAACATTAAGAAATTTTCAGCAATGCATGAGTTTCAGAATTTGCATTCCATGTACAAGGCTAGGATTCAAGAGTTCATTCGAGGTCATTTCTATGGGTATGCTTTTACTTTTCAAAAATCAGTAATGGTTGTCCAACACTATTTAAAGCAAGAACCGAGGCAGGAAGACTAACAAGTACTTCATAGAGGAGGTGAAATGTTACCAACTTATTCAAATACCTGTCTGGGATTTCTCAGTCAGAAGCTAAAGGAATTTTAGACACCAGTTCTAGGTCTGCTTAACAGATTGTGCAATCAGGCAGAAGGTCTTGATTTTGTCATTATTTACCCAAGATGCAGTTTATCAGGTTAAGGTATCTTAATTTAAAGAACAACAGAAAAGCCTCACTTTCATTATTTTCTTGGAATAATAAATTCGTCCAGAATAGAAAGCTGTTGTGTGTTTTGTTTGGTTATATCTTGAGAAATACTTTGTGCTTGTCTGTTTGTTTGCTTGGTTTCAGCCACCTTGACTTCAGTCTTGAGAAGACCTTATTTTTCTTCATTGCTGGGAGATATGAGTTTTCCAACAAAGGAGCTGATATGTTTCTAGAAGCCTTATCAAGATTAAACTTTTTGCTGAGGGTAAGAAAGCTTCTGCAAGTGTAGATAACATAGAGCTTATGCTCAAACTTACCATACTATGGAAGTCACCTGCAAGAATTTCCATGCCATACTCTGGTTTATAGGAAAATAATTATGGGATATTCAGAGTTTTCATAAAGCTCTCTCCTTGAATCATCAGAGTATATAACAATCTCAGGCTGCTTAAAAATAATTGATTCCGTAGTTCAAGAAGTTAATCCATGGTCACCTCCCTTGTTTTTAGAGAAAAATACTGAAAATATGATTCAAGAATTTACCTTGAAGGTTTACATATTAGAAGGCAAATAAAAATAATCTTTTAATGATGCAATTTAAAAATATCTTTTTAAGCAAATTGCTTAATTCATTAGGACCTGACCATGATCTTTTAATTGTTTGAGTACTATTATCACACTGGGTGGGAATCTTGCATTAATATTCACAATATGGCAGTGGCCTGATGAATAAGCATGGAGAAGCCACTCACTCCTCCATGCTTCTGTTTCCTCAGGTAAAAAATGAGTGTAATGTTTCTAAATGCCTTTATGGAGTACTTTAATGAAGATAAGACCTAGACCTTGTCATGATCAAAGAGCAGAGCACTTACCACCTACAAATGAGGTCACTGAAAATGTCTCCAGATGTGTCCCAAAGACTGATACGTTTAAAATAAAAAATAAAAAACAAGCTAATCAGTTTTCAGTCATCTAGCAAGGATCAATTGGCTGTTGTCCCAGACACTGTCTTTTGTACTCTATCATTTAAATGATATGGAAAATCTGGATAAAAATCTTGATACTATATTGTCAGCAGGGCTGAAAAAATATTAATGTTCAAAGCCCTAAGTACACTTGTTCTACCACCACCTTCTATTAATACACCATTAGAGCCTGTGGACTTTCTGGAAATACTTAATCCATTCACTCACACAACAGGTCACCTCACATAACTTAAGTATTTCTTCCACAACTTTGCCAAAAAACTGACTTCTGTTTGGCAGTGCTGTACAACATCAGCTACCTGTTAATGGCTATTAACTATAAATGCTGATAATGTGGAAGGTCTTATGCTTGAGCAATGATTGCAGCAATCTCTTATTGCATCTAATGATTTATATGACATCAATGACAAGCTAGGCTGATGGAAAGTCAAAGGAAACTGAGGCTAGTTTTCCAAAGCTCTCTGGAACAGTGTACTGGGACTTGCTTCTCCCATAAGCTGAGGCTGGCTTTATTGCATTACTGTTCCAACATGCATGCCAGCACTTGATTAGCTGTTCAAAGAACAGTTGCTCTGTAATTATTTCAAGAGGTAATTCCATTGGGAACAGCAGAATACCTGTACTACTTGTGAATCTGGGAATGATGGTGCTTCTTAAACAAGTCCCAGTGGTATGCCTGAACCTAAAAAATACATAGCATTGGATGGAATTATTTTATTTTATAGAGTCCTTTTCCTTTGCTACTTGAAAACCTTACTAACATTTTGGAAATAAAATATGAATGTTGGGACAGATTGTTAATACACACTGAGATCATAGCATGATGGACTTTGAACCTGCCTTGAAGAGAGGGAAGGGAAGAACCTTAAAATGATAGATTTCCCTGTACCTCAATCTGAGAGAAGGCATGCTAATTGCATGTTTGTGTGTCTAAAGTTTAGAGTGGAGACAACTGAAAATAATTTAATTTTTACAGCTCTGAACAGAGTTCACCCTTAGCTTTTCTTTAAAGAGTTACTGACAGGAGTACAACCTCATTCTAGTCTGTGTGAGGAATCTCTCAAGGACGTGGTATTCTGAATCTTGTTAGTGCACAGAAGAAAGCAGCAAGTGAAACCATCTATAAGTAATGGGTCAGATTTTACAGCAAATGCTTTTTGCCTTTGCAGTAGCTGGATGTGAGAGATGAGGAAGAAGTTACTTTCAGCTTTTTGTGTGTCTGGCAGGTTCTTTGCCAGGGGTTCAGGTAGACAGTGGTTGCTATCATGCCTCTTTCTGCCCATACCTCTGGGGCACTATTGCTATAGAAGGTAGTTCTGCTTGCTACTGTAGGGAGTTCCTCACGCCATGTCTGGGCATAGCCCGGCTAGTAAACTAATTGCTCACTCCTTTGAGCCAAGAAAGTTTGTGTCATGTGAGAAAATGTGTGTAGGATTTTTATTTTTTTCAGTTTATGTTCACATCCTAAGCCATGGCCTCTAAACCATGAGAAGTCAGGAAGATCTCTATTGCCCAAATTGGAATCGGGTGACGTCTGTTTACCTGTATCTATCCTCAGCTATATCTCTGACTTGACAAAAACTTCATAGCTAAAGGGAGAGTTATAAGATCAGAGCCTTCCTGGACAATCAATTAAAGGCTTTTCCTGAGACTAATTGTTACTGTTAAAGTTGGCTGTGATACCTTGTAGTGAGATTTTTTTTTTCTCTCCATCTTGTGTCCATGTAGGTTCATAAGACTGATGTTACAGTTGTTGTGTTCTTCATCATGCCAGCAAAGACAAACAATTTCAATGTGGAAACCCTGAAAGGACAAGCAGTCCGGAAACAGCTCTGGTAATTGCCATTCTCACTAAGGGCCTTGTACAGTGAATTGAGGAGACATGCAAAAGTTTCTGATGAAGAATAATGCTCTTTTTTTGTCTGCTAAAATCAAGGATTGTGGGTAACTGGAATGTATTTGTGGGGGTGAAAGAGATGGGAGTGATAAATAAGGGCAAATATTTCTCTTTTTTTTTGTCCTAGGTTATTTTTAGTAAACTTGCCTTGCCATTCTTCGTAACAAGTTAGCAAATAGTACTTGTTTTGCAGTGACAAAGTCAAAGGTACTAGAAAATCCGGTGTTCTGGATGTCTTCTGACTGTTTCTAATACTCCCTTCGGACATGCCATTGAGCTTCCACAAAATAAGGACCACCTGCTAATTTATCAGTGAGCTTCTGTGCCACCAGTGGGAAAATTTATTTAGAAATATGGAAATTGTACTGTCTAGTCCAGCAAAATAACAGTTGAAAACAATTGTGTGTAATTTTCTATACAGCCTGCAATAAGCAATGGCCATACCCAAGC
>WAAD01002981.1:5440-17252 GCA_013389945.1 Fregata magnificens
AGATAATTTCTGAATTTAGAGTGATTTAATACCTTTTGCAAGACTTCAGACTACCTTTGAAATTCAGTTAATGTCTACACCTATGTTAACATCTGGGAAAGGGTCAGACAGACTTCTCCCAGAGATCTTGTCTACACAGAGACATGCAGCAAAATTATTCTGCATTTAATTTTTAAAGTAGATTATTTAAACTACATTAAATCTCTGGTAGTCGTAATTCATTTGGAAGGGAGTTAAGTTAAACCAAATCAAGGCAATTTTTATTCTGAATGAACATCTATACAGGGACTTAATTAGGTTTAACTAATCCACTTTAAATTTGTTTTTACAGATTAATTTTCCTGAAAGTCTCCATATAAATAAGCTTTTAGTGAACTAAATTTAGTTTCAGTAAATTATTACCAAAAACTCATTCTGTTTCAAACACGGATTTTGTTTTGGTATGTATTTTCTTGTTAAACTTTGACTATCAGAATATATCACAGAGACAACATGGCACTAATCCATTTAAATGTCACTAGTAAACTGACTGGCTTTTTTTTTAATGAAATGATCTTGTTTTTAAAGGATTAGTTATTTAAAATAATGTTTTAGAGGCACTGCCACATCAGAAAGAGGTGTGTATGTTTTTGCAGCTGATTTTAAAATGTCCTCTTTTTTTTTTGTTTTTGTTCTGTAAAATGCTATTTAGACAATACACAAGGAATATTCTCAGATAGTCCTGCATAGCAAAGGCCTTATTCCAGTTCATCTTTACCTCGTTAAAGTAGCAAAAAGCCAGACCCAAATGAAAAACAAAGTTAAAAAGCTGGTTATTCTCCAGTAGAGGTATTTTGAACATAAAGATTTAATCTGAACTAATTTAATTTAAACTGAGTGTGGACAAATCCATATAAATACCATCCTTTTTTTTTTGAAAAAATAACNCCCCAAATACTGCTGGTTCCTAAGTTCCTTGTGAAAAAAATACAATCCACTGCAACTGAAGGGACAGTATTGGAATCATGCAACATCTTGCATAACTGGCAGAGAAAAATTAAGACAGGAAGAAGTTACCTACAATGCTCCAAAAGAGTCAATGAAATAATCTGCACAAAAGCTACCGTCATCATTTGCAATGTAAGTCTCTCCTGCCCATAAGAGACTTCATTTTTAAACACTAAGAAGCTCTTTCCTGGAAGAGGCCTTTTCAAAATTCGTTTTGACCATGCCTCTATGTTCCTCCAAGCTTCCATGTTCATTCAAGCACAGCACAGCTATGGCAGAAATGGGTGTTATTTTTCTTTACGAACCTGTCTGGCCTTATGTCTGCTTAAGTCATGTGTCACTTAGAAACTGTGGTATGCAGTGATACTCTAAAATTTTGAAAGAAATGTCAGCCTTTTAAAAAACACACAGTTAAAGAACCATATAAATACTTTATTGGTAATTCAGAATTATTACCAGGATGTATCCAAACAGGAATCTCAGAATAAAGAAGCTATCATGTTCTAAACAGATGACAGATAATTATGATAATTACCAGCCAAGTTCCAACTTCCTGTCACCCTATAGAGGATGACCATATCCAATTTATTCCTTCTTGGGGGAGGGTGTCATGTTCACCTCACCAAAAGTTAGCTTGAAAGCTGAAGTCAAGACTTTCCCCACAGTTACTGGAAGCAGGTGTCATCAGAAGATATTCCTTCCCTCCTATCAGAAGTTCATACCTGTTAAACAGCTTATTTGTCTGCATGCTGTCCTTTCCTAAAAGATAATTTCTGAATTTAGAGTGATTTAATACCTTTTGCAAGACTTCAGACTACCTTTGAAATTCAGTTAATGTCTACACCTATGTTAACATCTGGGAAAGGGTCAGACAGACTTCTCCCAGAGATCTTGTCTACACAGAGACATGCAGCAAAATTATTCTGCATTTAATTTTTAAAGTAGATTATTTAAACTACATTAAATCTCTGGTAGTCGTAATTCATTTGGAAGGGAGTTAAGTTAAACCAAATCAAGGCAATTTTTATTCTGAATGAACATCTATACAGGGACTTAATTAGGTTTAACTAATCCACTTTAAATTTGTTTTTACAGATTAATTTTCCTGAAAGTCTCCATATAAATAAGCTTTTAGTGAACTAAATTTAGTTTCAGTAAATTATTACCAAAAACTCATTCTGTTTCAAACACGGATTTTGTTTTGGTATGTATTTTCTTGTTAAACTTTGACTATCAGAATATATCACAGAGACAACATGGCACTAATCCATTTAAATGTCACTAGTAAACTGACTGGCTTTTTTTTTAATGAAATGATCTTGTTTTTAAAGGATTAGTTATTTAAAATAATGTTTTAGAGGCACTGCCACATCAGAAAGAGGTGTGTATGTTTTTGCAGCTGATTTTAAAATGTCCTCTTTTTTTTTTGTTTTTGTTCTGTAAAATGCTATTTAGACAATACACAAGGAATATTCTCAGATAGTCCTGCATAGCAAAGGCCTTATTCCAGTTCATCTTTACCTCGTTAAAGTAGCAAAAAGCCAGACCCAAATGAAAAACANGCATGGGAACATAACAACCTCAACGTTTTGGAAGCAAAAGAGGGTAATGAGTGTTAGGAAGTGTGGCCTCTATCCATAGTTCTATCTTAGCTTTCTTAGTTTAATTTGGGGCAAGTCATTTCCCTTCCTGTCCCTCACTTTCCCAATATGTAAACTGTGGCTAACAATATTGAATTCCTTTGTAAAGTACTCTCAGATCTACAGCTGAAAAACATTAAGAAAAGCAGAATACTGTATTACTATTTTAGTGTTAAGGATGAAACACTGGCACAATGATATAATCAACAGATATTAGATGTGTTCAAACTACTAGCAGGGAAAAAAATGGTGTACAACGATAGAAAGTGCAAACTGATACGTTTATAATAGAAGCCTAAAATCGTAAAACCTCGTATCTGTCTGAAAAGCAATGAACCTAATACTTCCCCTGGATTTCAACAAAATGCATCACAGCAGAGCTTAAAAGGGAAAGGGGTCGGGGGGTAAGGAATTATGTTCAGGTCACATGAATTGATGATAAAGATATTAATACCACAGCATTCACCTTCAACTGACTGCTTGGAAAGTGATGAAACATTATAAACACAAAGGTCATTGCAGCCAAGAAAGGAGGTGGATTCCCAAGATGGAGTCACTAAACACAGAGAACCCTCAGTAATAAAATAAAGAGCTGTAACTTAAAAGTTCTCTCAAAATAATTGTCTTTGTTGCTGAGCTGGCTTTACTCAAACAAAACTACAGGCAGAATTATGTGTATGGGGTAAAGGCTAGGACACTTAATGACATCAGCTTCAGTGAGGAGAGAGTTCAGCACTTTCCACCCTTCACCACCCCAAAACAACTGTCAGACAAGGAAAATAAAATAATTAATCTGAACACTAGAATAAGAATTTGAATTAAGCAGTTAGCAGTAGTAAAATATTTATTATCACTTTGCTTAGTGCTATGAGCACCTTCAGTGCTTTGTAATGTCAAAGTCATAGGAGGATCTTATTTTTTTTTACCCAACACAGAAGAGGTCTCCTTGGCTTATAATAACGGACTTTTGGAGCTGCTTCCTTAAACTTTAAAGCTGCTAAAAAAATGTTTTCCACTTTAATTTTTCTCCACATTATTCTCTCTTAATTTTTTTTTTTAAGAGACACTAACACCCTCACATTAATATCTTACTGTGAAAAACAAATTTCTCAGGGAAGAGAGGGAAGGCTACCAGCACTCTGGTCCCTGCTCCATCAGCCTCCATCATTACTTTTCACATTATTTGATGACTGGAGACTATGTGTGGCAGGGGATGCAGGCGGGGAAGTGGGAGAAAATACATAGTTCTGATTCCATTCCAAATTTATAGTAAAATTAATTTCCCTGCTCTCCTGGCCCACAGTCCATGTGCCTTCTCTAAAGCAGAGGCATGATTCAGCCTGGTTTACCCTCTGTCTGACCTCCACAAACAGTTTATATCTGAAGCTCAGTTAGGAACAAGCTTTAGCAGCATTGCAAGTGCTAACATACACCCATAATATTTCTGCAATAGAAGAATATTCTGCCATTTTCTCTAGTTTTTTATCCTCCAGTATTTAAGAACAGGCTACTCCTCTTCCTAAGCATGGGTGTCACACTCCTCTGTCTGATCTATAACCTGTGTGTTTCAAAAAAATATGCCTGTCTTGTGCTTTTTTACCGTCACTCAAAAGTGAAATATTTCTCTTTTTTTTTTTTTTTTTTACTTTTTTTTCCCCTAAGCAGGAATCATGTTGAAGTTATCTGACACAACCTATAGCTTGTCACACAAAGCAGAGGAAAAAGCACAAAGGGACCTGTGGTGAAAACAACAGCTCTAAGTGGAACACAATATAAGGGGCTGACACCACAAACTGGATAACATTCGTGTTCACCAGTTGCAAACAGAGAGGGAGAGAGACGATACTAAGGATAATAACATAAAATACACTTAAACCCTTCATCTAGCTGCTTCTAAGACCAAAGGTTAAAAGTAAGTTTGACACCTTGTTCTATTGCCTGTGCTCACCCTCAGGTAATAAAAGAACCAACAAAATATAATAATGGGTCCCTCTGTGCCATGACACTGCATGGGGAATTCAAAATCACTAACGTGTGTTTTAAAAAATGCAGCAGCCACAACATTTGTAAGTGTTTTTCTTCATTCTTTCTCTCACAGTTTTTTTTTGTTCTTTAATGATTTATCAGATTATCTGTACATCATGAAGTATTTATTTTCTTTCTAAACAACGTCTGTATGAAAACATCTAAATAAAGATATCTAGTATTCTCACAGCTGCTCTTACACCTTGTTCATAGGTTTTCTCACCTCATCCCTGCTTTCCTTAGTTCATAGGCCCCTCTGGAAAGTAAGCTGTATATTGATAAATAGTTTTGATTGTTCATATCTCACACTCACTTTGTATGAGAGTAAATAACTAAAGCAAAAATAAAAAAAGCACTAAAGGATCTCTTGAAGCAATCCCCATGTGATTTGATGTGAGCGAAGGAGCTGAACTTGACTCTGTGGTATTGATTTAATGACAATTAATACCGACAGTCTTCCCTTTAAAATTCTCAATACTGTGTAATGCCATGAAAATTTAGATGTTTATCTCTTTGAACTACACACACATATCAGTTCCTATTAATGCTAATGAAATATAGTAATAAACCACAATTCTGTCACGTCAAGAGTTTTTCTTAGAGTAGTGTATAAATGTCCTGAATTAAGCTTCAAAACACAGATAGGAACTAGGTATTATTATTCCCAGCTTACAAATAGGAAAAACAGGCACGGCAAGATTGGTTTGCAGTTTAACAGGCAGGTTGCATTCCAGAAAGGTATTACTGCAACTAGTGGGATTTAACCATGTGCTTAAAATTTAACACATCCTAAACACTTTCCTGACTGAGGCCTAGGTGTGTGTCAGTGACAAAGCTGTTACACAAAACTTTGGCTGCCAGTCTCAAGCTCCCAGCCGTTTGTGCAACGCAGGTAAAGAGTTGGCTTAATGTCTGCATATTCTAAGCGCAGATACTGTTCAGCAAGCAGTAAAAAGCATGAAAGGATAAAGTATGGCTTATAAGGTAAGCACTGTAGCTTCTTGATTTTGAAAAATAGCAATTCAGTTTTCTTCCAAAATCATGTAGCTTATCCTTGATTTTGAAAATAGTGATTCAGATTTCTTCCCAAATCATGTTCTCTCTCGCTGTTCTACATTTGACTCCCTATTCTTTCCCTTTTCTTTCAATCTCTTTAAAAGCTGCTAACATCAGCTGCTTCTTTGTGGATTTTTCTTTTTGCTTCGTTGCCTACAAATTGCTCGAAGCTCTTCATTCCCTACGAACCTGTTCAGCTGGAGCAGAACAGCTGTACAGCAGGCTGTTCCTAGTACACCTCTGGAAAATGTATAGGAAAATGATAACAAGCCATACAGACTAAAGTTTTTTTGTCTTCTAAAGATTTGAGATGGGATATATATTTCTATATATTTAAACCTGCATGCATCTAAGCAAGTGTACGGTTAGGAAAGATAAATAATCATTAAAATACTGGGTACATTTCTCCAGAGAGTAAAAAGTCTAAAATTCTCAGTCTCTGATTTACATCCCCCAGGGCGTCCAAGGATGTCTAACCACATCAACTGGAGTGGAAAAACACTGCATGTCAGCACGAGAAGGCCTGATTGC
This sequence comes from Fregata magnificens, assembly GCA_013389945.1. Classification (NCBI taxonomy): domain Eukaryota; kingdom Metazoa; phylum Chordata; class Aves; order Suliformes; family Fregatidae; genus Fregata; species Fregata magnificens. The sequence continues at coordinate 11,680 of WAAD01002981.1, forward strand.
TGTAAAACAAATATCTTTTTAGTTCCTCACCTCCTTAACCCCCTCCCCCATACGAAAAAAAATGTTCACTCAACTGACTCTCATTCTTTAACTTCTTACTTAGGTTCAAAAGATAATGAACTCCTGTACTCATTTTACCTCAAAAGATAAATATATTTTCAGAAGAAGCATGGTTGTTTTGTTTTTCTGGTTTTAAGTAATCAAAAACAGTAAGACGAGAAACTTGAATACGAGTCTCTGAATAAAGGACAGACTTTTACAGGGCAGGAGAGAGAATATGTGAAGAGGAATAGTTTTGAGTTTTGTTTGAAAGTCTCCAAAAGGATGCTTATAGCTGAAGAAAATTGACCCTGAGTTTCTGATCAAAAGCTCAAAGAAGGAGATGGAAAGATTGCTACTGACTTCTAAGTGTTTTATCTAAATGACCTGGTTTAATCCAGGAAAGAACTTCAGCTTCCTCTGACACAGACCTGCTAGTTCAAACACATAACACGGGCAAGGCAAATCACTGTTTCTAATGGTGATGCTACTGCTGTGCTTTACAGGTCTACATGAACAGGTTGGATAAATCAAGCTACACTAATGGTGTAACACCAGTGACTCTAGTGGTGCTCTTAGTGAGCCTTAGAGGGGGGTGGGTTCATGTTTGCCAGATGTTTAAATATCTTCTGATATACTTCTTTACTGGAAGATTTTGTTGGAACCATATTCTGAGAGCCTTATAACATTCGGTAGAAAAGAAGTCTCTTTTTTTTAATTTATTTTTCAAGCATTTCTGACTGTCTCAGAGGGAGAAACAAACAGGAAAGTAGCATCAGTGAATGACTCCAAACAACACAAAAATTATTCAATTCTGATCCTTCAGTAATATCATCATACAGTGTTTTGGTGCCCTTTTCTTCCCTTTCTTCCTGTTCTCCATTCGCTTCTCTAGATTTGAGGCTGTGCTCCCCCGCTGGCCTCCCCAGGCTGCCAGGGACAAGGGGGAAGTGGAGGCAGCTATGCCCTCCTCCCCATAGTGACTGGTTACCCTTCATCCTGACATCAAAATGCCTCAAACAGGGCACTTCTGAGACAAGCATGGGACCAAAGGCAGCCTGGAGGCTCTGAAGGAGATGAAGCATTATTTATGTGATGGCTAGATACCAGAATATTTGGAGGTCCCAGTAAACCTGGCAGATCCTAGTGCTACAGACTTCACCATGGCCAAAGTGTCCTTCGGTCTCTGAAGAACTCCATGAAGCTCTATTGATTCTTGTCTGAAATGTTTAATGGTGTTGGGATACTTGGAGGATCATAAAAGACTCAAATAGCATTAAAAGATTTTGGTATAGCCCATCATTACTGGAAAACACAGCATTTCTAGAGCTGATGTAATCCAGCACTCACACATAGGAGATCACACTACAATCTGAAAATCAAATAAAAGCCCAGAGCAAACCCCTGATAAAACATGAAATAATAACTATGGGATGGCTCATTAACTTCCGAAGTTGCTAAGAGGTTGAAGATCTCTGAAATGTCTGTCCTTCTACAGTGCCTGCAAGCCTGATATGAGATTTAATGAGTCCTCTGTATCAACACAGAAAGAAAGAAATGTTCTCTCATTTCCAATTCAGCTAGCTGTCTTTTTACCTCCGTAAAAATATAGTTATGCCACAGATTTAACTGCAATTTAACAGCACAGCGTTCTGTTTCGGTAATATGGATAGGAAGACCAGCTTTTTAACAGTTAAAAATGGATGCTTTTATGCAGTAGAGAAAAAAACCTGCAAATTAAATTTATTCTAGAATCCATTTTTATTACTATTTTTCTCCAAGAAAAATAAAATCGATAAGAGGAAGAATTTCTCAATATGAGTAGCAGATCTTAATGCTTCACCACTCAAAGTGTTGGAGTTTACTTCACTAAATTCTAGCCCATGACAACAAATTCTTCTTAAGATGATGACCTATGCACTGATAATTCCACACATAGCATGTTCAATATCTACTGTAATTGTACAGACAGTTTGGTTTATTTTATTTCTTACTCAGAATTACCTTGGAAAGTTACAGTATCGAACTGAGACTAAAGAAACGCAAAAGCCTCCAGAAGCAAAGGGAACAAACTGTGTTAAGTTTAAAAAATTCTGTTGTAACGTAACTGCTGTGGGGATGGGTGTTAAGGGAACAGAACCTGGGAGTATAGGTGGAGAAGGGTGCAATCATTTCAGTCCTTTTCAAAAATATTGAAGAAATGTTGTGGACTTGATACTATGGCCTAGATGGATTCCTCCTAATTTCCAGACTCCTGCTAAACCACTAAGCTACCTCTCTCTTAATCTGACCAAAAAGGACCAAAGAACTGGTAGGGTTTATTTCATCTTCTTTGTAATAATCTGGCCATAACAATTGTCCCTGACACTGCATTATCAAGAACAAATTAGTGCATAAAACCAAATAGAAGTTTTGTAGGGTTTTTTAAATCTTATCGTCAACCATTTCCTTTTTCAAAGTGAAAAATTCAAAATTTTATGTGGTTTTGAGGTCACTCAATACATGTGTGCATGCAAAATTATTATTATTAACAATAATAATAATAATAATAATACCTAGACCTTAAGGTTTATAAACTGAATAGATAAAATAAAACAGGAAAAGATAATATTCTTATGGAAGGAAATTGGTTATTAAAATTAATGTGTATCTGAGTCAGATAACAATGTTTTCACACATACGGTGGTACATACTAGTTAGTTACTTACCACTTGAAAATCTTAGATTTCATTTTGATTGCCAAGTAATTTTAGCATCAAGTTCTATTGCAGGAATTACATTGACCCCAATGCACACTATCTGCAGCAGGTTTCAGCATTAGCTAGAATTTACTTAGCATTTGTACAAACCTGCAATTTAATAAAAAAATAAATGCAAAAGAGTTTTATTGGTAATGAAACACAGCCTAATAAAGACACAAGCAAGGTTTAAGAAGAATGGAGGATTTGTGAAAAGTCTTCTCATGCCACACTGCACCCAAATAAACAATGAAATCTGAGACTTTGTTTAGATAGGGTAGATTGTTTTCAGTTCTCACGAGACTGATGGGACTGTTGCCTCCACTCAGTTCTTAGATTTAGTGGAAAGGTTATAAATTTTCTGGAAGGTGGTGAAAGAACGTTGTAAATATGACAACAATGGAGGAATTAACACAATATGTTTTCTGACATATAAAGCCATAAAGTGAAATAAACTGGGGTTTATTTTGTTATTGGTTGGTTGTTTTTTGTTTGCTTTGTTTGCCTGTAATTGTAAACTATTCAAAACGGTATTTGATGAACAGAATGATGAAAGCTACAACATATATACTCTAGCATATGTTGTCAACTCTTTCGGGATTAGCTTGGGGAGACTGATTTCATCCTTGTGATACGTGGGGCTGTGATAAGTTAGAATCATCTACACCCAGAATTACCTGTCTGATGATGCTAACAAACAGCATGGATGTTAGGTGCCCAAGGCTGTAACAGGATTTCACTCGTTTAATTCGCTGTGCTGCCTACAGCAAGTTAGCATCTGACATACCTAACCAAGCAACAGCAAACAGTTCATGAGATTCAACCAACAAAATAACATAAAATAAAATAACATAAAATAAAATNTACTGTCACTGTAAAACCCAATCTTATGTTGTCTATTCCTTAGAACATATTGTAGCTACATTTTAGGCTGTTAAAATCTCACAAATAATTTAGACATCTTTGGCATGAAATTTAGTTATCACAGCTTTAGTAAATTGCCTGTAAGTGCTTATGGTACATTAGCAGTCCTGGCATCATTGACAACCTGTATTATAACAAAGGGCAAGTTTTTCTTCCAAGTTGTCTAGTTACAACAAAACAACCTGAAATATCCTATGACCTGATAGCAGAGTATTTTACATGGATATCTGATGCTCTATGTCCTTTTAACTATATATTCAATAAAAGCCTCTTGATATATTCATCCTGAAGAACACATATTGTAAGTTGAAAGATTCAACTTAACTCTTAAGTACATTCTTTCACTGTTGTTTCCCTCCTATACCAAAAGGTATAGACAAATCTCTCCTCTAGCTGTGGAGTCTTCCTTTAAGTTCCCCAGGGCAGATTTAATACATTTTCAGCACTGTAAATCTCAGTGTCTTCTAGCCAGGAAGCTCCTTTTCCAGTGACTAACAGTAACTATGAATAGTTACAGAGTCCATATCATCATGTTCAACACTCTTGTCCCATCTGAAGACAAAAGGATCCAGGAGTATATTCTCTTGGTTGTCTACTTTCCCAGTCTTCAGCTCATAGGCAGCCTGCAAATTGCACATAAAATGAGGTAAAACCTCATTCTGCTTCAGGTGGTAGAGAAATTTTTGAAGGACTTGCTTCATGAAAATTCCCTAAGTGTCCCCAGTTAACTGCTTTAAACCATCTTCAGCCATCTTGTAGTGGTGTTACTATGCCATAAGGGACGGTTGTTTCTAGAAGGTCAAACAGATGCTACTGAAGTGTTATAGAAAGTGTTGCCACAGATATTATCAAACCCAATTTTATTTTTTTAATTTATTTTCAATTCTACTAGTGAGATTTTCGTGTAAAAATCATTCTGAGATCATGCCACTTGAGTGACCATGTGAGAAAGAGAAACATATTTGCAGTAATGTACTGCTTAGTAAGACCTGTATTAATTCAATTGTAGAAAGCCTTCATCGTAGCCAGTATGCATGCTAAGAGAACAGAACAGCATAGAATAGAATAGAATAGAATAGAATAGAATAGAATAGAATAGAATAGAATAGAATAGAATAATTCAGCTGGAAGGGACCTACAACAATCATCTAGTCCAACTGCCTGACCAATTCAGGGATGACCAAAAGTTAAAGCATGTTATTAAGGGCATTGTCCAAATGCCTCTTAAACAGTGACAGGCTTGGGGCATCGACCACCTCTCTAGGAAGCCTGTTCCAGTGTTTGACCACCCTCTTGGTAAAGAAATGTTACCTAATGTCAAGTCTGAACCTCCTCTAATGCAGCTTTGAGCCATTCCCACACATCCTATCACTGGATAACAGGGAGAATATCTGCTAAGTATTTAATTTTTTAAAACAATATCAGGAGTAAATCTAATGGGATGATATTAACAAATTATGAAATTTAAACAAGTGAAGGAGAATCAGTTCAAGTTAATTCTGAAAGAGATAAGATTGCGATGTTATTTGCATTCTTGTTTGTTTCTTTTTAACACTTTCATGTTAATATCATGTTTCATGATGCTCTCATCTCTTGTGGTAGAACAGTTATGACTAAAAACTGCTAGATGTGCTAAAAACCATTCCAGCATATAAAAGGTCCTCAGTAGTAGACTAAAGAATCAGGAATGTTCACACCATCAAATCCTCTGACTGACTGATCATGCCAAAGTGATTTCCAATTGCTGAAATGTTCACTTTCATTGTGTGTGAATAATGAGGGGCTGAATGTGTCGCTCAACAAACAAAACTGTCAAATCTCTGGAGTTTGACTTTTCCTGATTCTGGCTTGAATGACCTTTTTTTTTTTTTT
>WAAD01002983.1:0-17754 GCA_013389945.1 Fregata magnificens
CTCCGGTGAGCCCGGTTGTATCCCCTCCCCCCTTCAAGTCATGATGTACCCGACAGCTACAAAGTCAAAATATCCTGTATCTTTACGTAAAGGATAGGACACGAGTTTCATTACATATATATATATATTCAAGCAAGAAGCCACAGAGAATTGTCAGAATACACTGACAGCGAAACAGAGGACAGTGAAGCAATGATACCTGTGAAGTCTAAGAAATAAAATGACAAAATGATAATGGCTGTTCTTAAATAAGGCTATTGGCATAATAATCAGATCAGAAGCTGGAGGGAAGGATGACAATCAATGGGACATTAATACGAGGGTGCACAGTGTACAGGAAAGACAGAATAGGATGTTACTATTGAACAGATGCTCTTTATCAGTAATCATAGTGCACACACATTCAATATATCCTTGCAGGAGCAAAAAAAAAGTAAATCATAATAAAAAAATCACTATGGTTATGGTTATACTTAATTTCCAAAAGGGGCACTATAGTAAAATGTCAGAACTTATTCAGAAGAAGGAAAAGATGCAAGTTAAAAGTTGAATCTTTAAAGATGTTGTAGAAAACATAAAACAAAAAAATTCTCGAGACTCAGAACAAATGCAATAGAGTCACAAAGAAATGAGGAAAGTCCAAAAAGAAAGCAGTATGGCTAAAGAGTGAGGATAAAAACGGCAATCAGAAATGAGAAGAAAAAGTGAAGCCGTGTCTGAGTGAGGAAAACCATAGTAAGGGGATGACCATAAACTCTGGCACTTCAAGTGAAGAAATGCAAATAAGACAGGCCATTAAAAAGTTTTGGGAAAAAGTTCAAAAAGCACAAAAATAGTAATAAACCCTTTTTAAAGCACATCAGAAGCAGAAAGCTCATCACAGTTCCTTTAAGGTCAACAAAGGCTCAAGGTATAAAAGAAGCACAAGCAGCCAAATGAATGTTTTGCATCTGTGGTGACCCACAGTCTGGGGAGCTGTCCACACTGCCACGCCTTTTATAGGGAACTTAGAAGGTAGAAAAGTGAAACTAAGGGTCAATGGAAGAGATCATGGAATAAATAGACAAAATCAGTAGCAACAAATCACTAACACCAACAGTATTTATCCAGAAGTTTTAAAGGAACTCAAAGATGAAAGATCTTTACTAATGATGGTGTGTAACCTCTCGCTTAACACTGCCTCCATGCCAGAGGCTCTCAGAATAATTAACTTGGCGAGAATTTTTAGGAAAGCTCCAAGAAAGATCTAGAAAACTGCAGACCATTAAGTTGACCTCTGTACCAAACAAACTAGTGCAAATTACTCTGACAAAAAGTATTGGCAGTCACCCAGATAAATAAGATATTATGAACAAGAGTCAGCTTTTGAGAGGCAAGACATGCCTTGCAGATCCACTGGATTTTTTTAGGGAATGAACATGCTATAGGATCCATCCAATCTGGTTTACTTAGGCTTCCATATGACATGTGATAAGTTCCATCAACCACAGTCCATTAAAGAAATCAAGCTGTTGTTAGACAAAAGAAGTCCGTTACATAGAGGAGCAATTTGATGAAAGTATGGCAAGAAAGAGTATGGGGTAATGGTCAGTTATCGCAGGGAAGAGGATTACTAAAAGAGTCAGGAATAAGACCTATGCTATTCAAGAGGTTCAGACCACAAATGACCCAGGAAGTGACTAGTGAGGTGGCAAAGCCTGTGATGATATTAAGTTATGCAGGATAATAAGGACAAGTACCATCTGTTAAGAACCTCACAACACTGAGTAACTGAAACAATAAAATGGCATATCCAATTAAATGCAGAGAAATGCAATGCAGCATAAGGAGAGGAAAACAAGCAAACCCAACATGGGCTATCAATTGACTATTACTACTCCAGAATGAGATCTTGAGATTTTTATAGATTGTTTTTATACATTTCTCAATATTTAATAAAAAGAAATAACTCAAAATGTTAGGAACCCTTAGGAAAGAAATAGAGAATGAAACAGAAAACATTGTTATGCCTTCACATAAATTCACACAAATGCTATTCAAGTTGTGTTCCTTCCACTTCCGAGGAGACATACTTCAACAGTAAAGAAACAGAGGGGCGACAAGGATGAGCCAAGGTACGGAACCAGCTAGAAAAGCATGAGCAGCTGGAAAGGTAAATGCTAAAAGTTTATATGATCTTGAAAGCAACTAGACAAATCTATGGAAGAAAAATCCATTCAAGGTATGCATTCTGGCTCCTGAATCTCAAACACTTTAGAATGGGATAGTTTTCTAGGGCAGTATCATTATGTGATTGCCCTCTTCATTAGGCAACTGTTACTGGTTACTGCCAGAGACAGGATACCTGACAATATTGACTTTTGGTCTTACCTAAGGGAATATCTGTTCTTACATGTTTCTGAATAGTAAACCAGACAATATCTGAACCTGTAAAATCTTAATTCCTTTTTATGTACACTTTTCCATTGCTTTTTTACTACTGGAAGTTTATAACCAAGCATGCCCACCCTGCAGAGTCCAGGAATAGTTTCATTATGGATCAAAAGATGCTGTGGCCTTCTAAGTAAACAAAAGCTTCTCTATCTCTTCTTTTGTTAAGCATATGCCTGAATACATGTTTCTTCAAGACACTCTGTAGAGACATAAGCTAGGAAACTAGAGATCTTGCTGAAGCAGCTCTCATCTAGTAATGAGTAGTGTGGGGGTTTTTTTCCCCACTACACATAACAGAAGTTCAGCTTTAGTTAGAACTAAGGATCTGTTTTTGCTTCCTATTGCCCTCCTCTGTGCCTGAAGGTGGCAGCATCAAGATGCTAATAATTTAGCAGTTCTAATCAAAGAGAACATCAGTTACTCTTAAAAATAGAGTTGATTTGCAATTTAAAAATGAATGGGTTAACTAACCTGTCCTCAAAGGATACAGGGATCAACAGCAACGGGTTATACTAATTAATTTAAAATAATGTCTCGCTTATTTTGTTGTAATCATGCACAATATGTGTTCAATAATAGTTTTTGAATAATAAATGCAAGTTATTATGTTCTAGGTGTAATGTTAATGTTCCTTCATCACTTCAAGTACTTCAACTGCAGCATAACTGGCATATTTCACATGGAGGGAAATTCGATACAAAATTTGGGAAATCAGACACCAGGCTCAGCATAGATGTGTAATAATACATCAGAGGTCTGAGAGCAAATGAGAGAGTGATGCAAGCAAACACACACACAGATACTTTGGCCTTACTATTTTCTGCTCTAAAGTGGATATATCAAGAGTGAGCAGAAAAGTGACAATGGAAAAGAGATTTAGCACTTGTGCTTTTAATTTTTTTATGAATATGGAAAATACTGCTTCCACTCAAAATCCCCTTCCTAGAGTAGACCACACTTGACTATGGGCTTGCAACAGGATTTTGAAATTATGTTAAATTGTACCATTTAATTCTATGTAGAAAAGGAAGAACAATAAAGCAGTTTTACAGATATTTGTATATAAACCTAGAACGCAATAGCAAAACATTAGCATATAGATAAGTAATCACAGACCGATATAGAGAACACTCAAATGGTTTTGTAAGGGTCAGATTAGGATCTCCTTACTTACTGTCAAACCACATAAATCTCAAGAAATCCTGTAAGCTGAACGTTGCTGGAAACTGGGAGATTTTAAGGTGAAAGATACCATTTATATTTGCCATCTCCTACTTGCAAGTTTACAAGCATTGCTGGAAACTGAATTCTGCATTGAGTATACAGGTCTGAGTGTTACGCACTTTCAGGTAGCCTCTAACATGGTCAGGAAAGACATCCATGCACTACAAATGTGACCCAAATGTCAAAGGCCACTATAAAATTGGATTTATCCTGTATGCAGTTGAACTCAAAGAATGGGATTTTGCAACTGATGGAGATAGACAAAGAGTACTGTAAGGACATAAGGTCTGACTAGCGCATTATCTATTTGGGAAGTGTACTTGGACAAAGGCATTTTGTAAGCAAGAAAAGCTTAGTGGTTTAAGCAGGGCGGTTTTGTTTTAGAATGAGATCTGATTAAGCCTGTCTCTAGCACTGAATCAGCATGAGACACTCACTGTATGGTACTGGCAAAGTTGCATAACTTCTGTCAGTCTTTTCGATATTAATTAATGTAATAGTAAACAAACCTGGAATTACCACCTGTTGTTAAAATCACATGACAATTCCCTTTAATAAGACCGCCTCTTCAATCCCTTCAAGCTTTGCTAGCATAATTCGTTCTGGCTGAAAATGTTACATACTGAGGCTTTTATTTAAGCTAAAAATTCTGGAAATATTTAGTCATAAAGGTTTAAAAATGTTCCCAAAGAAAAATGAGGTACAAACATGACATTGTGCCTATGATAAAAAATGTTAATTAAATTAGAACCCCTAAGCTTTGAATCAGGGACTTTAAACTCAGCAGATGATAACTTCTGTGCTAAGGTTCTCCATGTGAACTAATCTATATGTACATTGTGTGGGCTGCAAAATTCTTACAGAATTTATCTATGTCATATGCTTTTATAAAAATAATGTTCTAAATAGGAATATTTAGTTTAACATCTCAGAAGAGTTCATTGTTTTTGTGTTTTCAGACCTCTCACAAATCCTTCCATAGAGAAACAAGAGCGAACACAATCCTACAGAGTGGTGAGGAATGCTCTAGCGAAGCTAACCACTCTTCCCAGGATATTCGTTCCCAGCTACTCCCACTGAGGGAGGAGCTAGATACTGGAAATTTGTGATACTAGCAGTTGTGAATCAAGAGTTTATCACCACATTGATAAAATACCCGGTTTCAGAAGAAAATATTCATGTGTTGGAATTCTTGGGCTTTTTTTAGTTTGCCTTTTTTTCCCCAAATCAAGGGATGTACACAAAGAAGCCAGCAGTAGAAAGAATGCTATTGAAATCATAAAGTCAAATACTCAAGCTGAGGCTCTGATTGCCAGCACAAAATTAACTAACCTACATTGCTCAGACAGATTATAACGGTACTCCTTAACTACAAGATCATATACACTATTTCTTAAACACTTCAGCTTTTCCAGGACACTGAATAGATCTCCCATGGAATCAAAGTGCAGTAATGAAGGAGGCTGTTCACTGTAGGACTCCTGTCTGACTTATTATAGAAATGGAAACCATATAATAAATAAAATACAATCTTGCAGAGAGAAAAAAAGGATGGCTTCCTGGCTCACACTGTTGAATTCTATCCTATGGAAACTTTTTCTTCCTGAGATTTCAGTAACTGAGGAAAGCAGATTTCTCATGCTTAATTAAAACTGCATGGTCTTTTTTTTTCTTATTACTTGATTTAGTGATGTGGTCCCATTAGCAGAAAAGTTTCTTTCTCACAAATGAAATGGAAATGGATAGAAATTTTCTATGAATAAAGCCTTTGGACTCTAAGAAACTCAGTAGTAAATGTTACCCATATTATGAAGATCTGTGACCTTACACTCTCAGTAATTCTGTTTCCTTTCTACAAATTGGGGTTAATTCCACCCCTCACCCACGCACATGTTATGAAGATTAATTAGTGTTTGTGAAAAACTCAGACAATATAGCGATGCACACCACTGGAGAACTCTTGAGGAAATTAACCATTTCTTTTTTAGAGCAGAAACTGAATAGACTACAGTAAATAATATATGGGGCAATGCAATGAACAATGAAGAGAAGGCAAAATATTGAAATGCTGCTTATTAGCTGAGCAGTATTTATTTTGTGTACTTAGTAAGAAAAGGATCCTGTAACTAAAGAATGCTGTAATCCAAATGCAAAAAGTACAAACTAAGAGTGGAGGAATAATTCTGATTCCTCACCTTCCTAACTTCTGAATTATTTGCAAACATAATAATGTTCTCTTTTTTTTTTAATATAGCAATAATGATTATGTTATAAAGTTATTTTTGTTTTAACAGATTGAAATTGCTAAAGCATTTTGAGATCCAATAATCGAAGATGCAATGAAATATCTAATTACCATGTTAAAAAGCCATATTGACTCCAAAGAAAGAGATAGAACAGTGGCTAATTCATTGTCTGTCGGACTTGAGATCACAGCCAATACAAAACCACTTCTTCTACGCTGATGAGTGATAATTATCACTCACTGTCCATGAGTGATAATACTGCAGAACAGAAAATAGGCAAACTTGATGTTTTGCTTCACCAGACCGCATGAGAGAAGATAAACTATATTTAAATTAGAATATAAAAATAAACATATAATTAGGGCAGCATTTTCAATAAAGTATTTTTAATTACTGAAATTGAAAGCTGCAACTTATTACAATTGTAGGGAGCACATTTTTTTCCTGAACTCCTGTTGTTACAGACTATAATACATTATCTGGTAATCTTCACCAATTACAAGCTAGTAGTATTTAGCAACAGACAGTGCTGTTACAAATGTTTTAAAATAATCTTCAGTAAATGCAAGTTTCAACTTTTGCTCCAATTTTCAGGTTTCTAATAATAGAGTATTTGAGCCTTATAAATCTTAGAAATCTAATTAGACAATGTTAAGTTCTCTCTAGCTGAAGTCACAGATGTTTCATACTGGGAAAATCAGCAAGCCCCAGGGTTTGTTTGGTCTAATATAGTGTCAAATTTTCATGGATAATTTAATAGCTAATAACTCTAATTCTTTCCCGTAAACCAAGAGATGATAAATAATGATTGCTCTAAAGCCATAAAATTAACCCTCCAGGCTAAAAAAAATTTTCAGGAACCATTGAGGAGATTAATTTCTGGTACTTAATGTTTCTTTATTACTAATTGTCCATGAATTGTATACATCTCTCAATATGAAAATGCAAACAGATCCACTGAAATTGTGCAATTCAGAAAGAAATATACATCAAGGATGCTGTACTTATCTTTGATCTGTTACACACACTGATTAGACTTCAGTGAAATATTTTTTTTTTCTTATCGGGTTCTAGTAACAACACTTTATGGTCACATCTGATGTCTCCTCCAACGAAACAGCCGTTTCTGTCTAGAAAAGTGAGATTTTCTGCTGTCAAAGGTTTTTTTTTAAAAGATCTTTTTTTATCCTTTGCAAAATTGTCAAATAAAATATTATAATCCTTATTGCTTTAACCAGAACTAGACAAACAAGGGTAATTATTGAGCTTCTATTCGAGAGTCTGCATTCTGTGAAAAGATATATTGACTTTTTTCTGAAGAACATCAGAGTAACATTTAGCTGGTTTTAATAAGGCTAACAGCAGGTTGGGGCTTATTTGTTTTTATAAAATCATTAGCCAAGTCACTGTGTGGAATGAACTTGGTACATCAAGTGAACAATGCTCTATTGCAAAGGTTTCACAGATCCTTTTAGAGGAGCCAGCCCATAAATAAAATGGGTTTTCAGATAATCATTCATTTTCTATGTTCCATCAGACCAGCTGGTAACAGTTTTTCTCTCTCCTATTCTTTTTAATGCAGAGGAGATGGCTTTAGTTTTAAGCAGAATGGAAACAGAGTGCTGGCAATAAATAAAGAATGGGAATAATGCCCAGATGTGGAAACTCAGCAAAATTCAGAAAACGCATACGTTCTAAAGACATACTACAGTATTTGGGAATAGGAGTTTATCTAATCAAAAGTTATGTGCAAAACTGTGAGGAGACTCTTGGAGAATTATGCTACCACTGGAAAAAAACAGATACTGAATATACAGTCTTTGAGGAAAACGGATTTCAACTGGTCATAAATTAAATGACCAAAAGACAAGACTAGAAAGTTATAAACAACCGTTCTTCATCTCTGTTTCTTGTAACTGCTAGTTTTAATTACTCAAGAGAAGTGTACCATGAACACCTTCAAAGACACAAAAAATGTAAGGTGCATTACAAGGTTAATAATAAATAATCTTTAAAGTTGATTAATTCAGAAGTGAAAGGAAAATAAACTATCTAACCAATTTCTAGTGGTTTAATTTACCTGGAAAGACTACAAAGAGTTCAATGATTATCTTAATTCAGGATGCAGATCCAGCCAGAGAAGCAAACAAGATGTACAAATGTGTGGAAAACAATAAGGAGAATAATACAGAGGATGTTCCAATACCATTATATATATATCTTTAGTTTAAAACACCATTTGCAGTTATAGTTTCTCAATTTCAAGAATCAGATTATAGAGTTCAGAAAATGATGAGGACAATCACCAACTACACTGAAAACTCACTTAAGAACAGAGATCAAAGACACTACGTAAGAATATGAAAACAAAAAATAATAATACGGAGAATTTAAATAGGAAGTTCTGTTCTCCCTCTCTCAGTACAAAAATCGTTGCTTAAATAACTGAATGAAAAAATTTTAAAAGAGTTTTATCTGACAGAATTTCAATACTATTTTTATATTAAGTGTATGTGTACACTATCTAGCCATGGAAGAACTTTTATTTGCACAAGCCAATCAGGTAATTTCCCGATTATATCTGTGCTTACTGATCTCATTTGAGAATGCAAAGTGCAACATTATCCAGCCACTGTGTCAACAAAGAAAAGTTCTTCCACTTTCTTTTTTTTTTTTTTTTTTTTTAAAGCTAGATGTTGTTTTGGACTCTATATAATTGATTTTAAGATATTTGAAAGCCAGAAAAGTTTTCTTCTTTTGATTCCAGTTCATTTTTTTTTCTTTTCCCTATGGTAGTAAGTTTGCTAATTTAAGATTCCTAGGAGCTGATGAAAAAAATCTGAATATATATATATGTAAGGTGATGGAATTTATAGCCTGGGGAAAAGGCTATGTTCAATTGCTGTGTGATACATTGATACAAATATTGTTCAGGAAGGCAAAAAGTAACAGAAATATTACTTTGAGCTTGCTTTGACAATGCACACATACTAGTTGGGAAAACAAAAATAAAATGAGGTGACCCTTCTTTAGGTTTGTGTATGTATTCTCAAATGCTGAATTAACATGTAAGATTCAGAATAAAGAGCTGTAGTGCTGCCACAGAAGTCTGGAAGTCAGTTGCCAGGTACGTATACCCCAATAGGTAAGAGGAGGACTTTGATCTTGTCTTTTTCTTTGTGAATATTCTGCATTTATTCTGATAGCAATGAATTTTCTAAAAGTAGCTCATGTACACTGCCATTTCTAATTTAAATATAATTTAAATTCTTTTTTTCTGACAGTGAGGAGGGATCTCTCCCACAACACACCTAGGAATATTAAACAAGTACTTAGACTATAAAGACTTTTACATTAGTATCAAACACTGCTCTTTCCTCTTTTCTACAAATCTTTTTGGAAAGAACAATGGAATTATTGGCACGTAATGAAATTAAAATCAAATGCAAGTCACACTTCTACAAGACTACAAAACAGTCTACAGGATAATTTTTAATGATCTGCACCCATGTTCTTGTTGTGTCTTCTAAATGCTAGCTCAGCCTCAAAATCAGGTGGCTTACGCTAAGAGTTCAAAACCTTTACATTATTTTGTAATTAAATCTATCTTGGGTAGATTCAACTCTTCTTATACTGGTCTACATTAGCTTGCAGGCTTAGGTACGTAAATAATTTACTAGTTTAACAACACATGACAGATCAGCTGAGCTGTGGGAACTGTGTGCACAGCAGATGAGAAGCAAATCCAGTTAATTTAGGTGGCAACTAAGGGACTGCAAAACACCTTTTTTTTCCTTGTATTACTTCTGTTTAAGATTGTACACACAGACAGTTGCTGTGTCCCAGTAGATATACAAGGTAGCATAGTAACTGGCTTCCTTTCTCTTGAGAAAGGTCTCATGCGATTACTTCTGTTCTGGTTTTCCCTCTTACACAGACCATGCCAGTTTACATCTTCTCAGGTGTTGCAGAAGTAAATATCCTAACCTGACAATATCTGTCTCCCTAATTCCAGCTGACACAAAAAAAAATCTTTTTGTGAGAAACGGATTACTGAAAAAGCAATAGGAAGTCAGGAGCTTTTAAACTTAGATGTACTAATCAATATACAACGTATAACAAGTCTAACTCTAAATTGAATCACAAAGAACAAAGTTAATTACATATTTAACTTTTTCCCTGAAAATCCCTGTCACACTGTCCATCTTCTGTAGTTTCAAAAGCTAAGGAATGGCCTTCTAAAAGAAGTATGCATTGCCCTTATTAGCTTTCCTGGCTCCCATAAGAAATACCTCTCCAGGTGGCTGCTTCCCATCCTTTCTGCTTTAGCTTACAAGTCCTTAGCAGGACATTGTCCCCAAACCAGAGCAGATTTTACTTACAAATATTTTAAAAGCTAATATAGTTGATACATCAAACAGTTATTTTTAGTGCTTGCATTCATTTATATACTTTTTATTTCTCAGATTTGAAAGCATCAGCTGTGTCTGATGTGGTGTTTTACGAACCCTTCAAATACTTATCCTGCTTGTATATACAGGATGCTGCTGAAGTGTTGTCTTACGATATTTTTTGTCACACTGAGGTGATATAAAGAGTTCCTAATAAGTTATGTATCTATGTATTTTATATAGAGAAAAAATGGTGAATGTCTGTATAAAAACTACGATCAGCAAGAATTAGTCTTCCTCAGCATTTAACTTGGGTGGCTCCATTGTTCCCAGAGCCCTGGTGTCTAGAGTGGGTGGGAGTCCACTCACCGTCTTCCACTGCCCACTGGGGTGGGTGGGATGTCACCCCTCCCTCCAGTGGGACTGGAGGGACTGGATACAGTACAGGGTTGAATGACCTAGAACTTGCCTTGGAAAAAGGACTCCAGCAAGCATGCTGGGTGTTTGGTCACTTTAAATTCGCTTTGCCCTAGGTGTGAGGATTACCTACAAGTCAAAGGAAGGAGACGCCTTATCCACTGGCTAAGGAGCTGTTATCAGATGGCCATTTGGATTCGCTTTCCTGAAAAAAATTGTGGCAGTAATCCCTCATCAAATTTTTGCCTTTCTATAGATTGTATGAAGATTCTTTGTCCTCAGAAAAGAATGAGACCAGCATCTACACAACTAAAATCTATTAACAGAATTTCCGTGTAATAACTTGTAAAAACTGAGTCAATTAAATGCAATAGCATTTTTTGTTGGGTAAACTGCAGGAAGAAATTGGTTGCTTGGGAATTATTCCTCTAGAAAAGCTAATTTCTTTGTATGCATAATTTTAAATACTTAAAAGTAATTAGGAAATATACTTCATAAGCATTTTTAAAATTAAAAAAATACACAATAATTATTGCTTTAAAACATTTTTGCAAATATGCACATTCTTATGTTAACTGTTAAAGGAAGTTATTCTTCTAGCCTACCAATTCTGGGGCTTTGAACAAAGCCCCTACATTAATTAAATCTAGTTTGGCATCATCGGGTTATCAGGTGTTATATTATGAAGTGAGTAGAAAGTGAATTTTGAATTATCAGTATCTACAGTTTATTTTTTTTGGTTTTTAATGAACACTCAGAAAGCCTGATAGCTTTGCAAGGTGTTAACTGCCCTTTGCTCATTCCACATTATCTTTCCTTGGGGAACTTCAGCAGCCACCCAAAGACCATCTCTGTAAGAAGAACATCCCAATCAAACCAAGCTCTTACTTGGGCTTGGGGTGAGGGCAAAGCTATGGAAAGTCCATGTCAATGTTGTTTAAGAACTGTATTCTTTTAACTTATTCTCAGACTTTTCTCATCATTTCCCAGCAACAGCAAACAGAACTATCTATCTGGCTGGTTATATCTAGAATCTACCTCTTCCCCATACCAACTGTATTAAAACATCAAAACACCATGCACAGGCACATCCATGTCCAATAACATTTCTTTGCTCAATTGTAGCTTTATTTTTAAAGTTACACATTCTCTGGATTTCTTAAACCTTTTCTGAACATAATTTTTTTTTTTTTTTGTCCGTTCACAGACATAGAATAAGAGGCAAGAGATCTAAGTTGGATTAGATACTAGGAAAAAAAATGTTATACCACAAAGGGGGGTCAAATACTAGAACAATTTGCCCAGAGTGGCTTTGGAGTCTCCTTGAAAGTGTTCAAAACTCAGGTGGACCTGGCCCTGAGAAACCTGATTTAATTAGACCTGCTCTGAGCAGGCACTTGGAAACCCCTGGAGGTCCTTTCCAGCCTCAATTATTCTACAAATCTAAGAAAGCAGTTGCCTGTGTTTTCCATTAAAATTATGTACGCTGTAAAAGATCTGAAACTGCAGGAATAGGGTGAGGAGGAGAAAGAAGTATGACTGACAATGAATCCAATCCCTAGAGAGATTTTGGCCCTTGCTCTCAATACTTACTGACTCATTTTATTCAGTTTCTCTTGAATGCAAAATACATAAACAAAAATGAAAACCAGGATTCCTACTTTCATCCTAATCAGGAAGATACAGTCCAACTCCCTCTTTGCTCTCGTGAATCTGAATACACCTGTGACACTTGATTTCTGCATTTGGCATCAGTAAAGGTGGAATTAGATTTTAAGCAGAAAAAAGTGATTTGACCACCTCCATCTGAATCCTGGAAAGGTCTTTAGGCCATGAATACTAATTTCACAGATGCATCTAATACAAAGTTACAGGTTAGTTTCAAGTCCAAGTAGGATTCATGAAAAGCACCTTTCTCCAGCAATTTGTATTGTTTAGGTATCTCCTGTTCAGTCTTCTAGCCACTGTGAATACTCAGTCTCCATGCAGTTTAGATTCAGATTTTAATATATACTCATCTTACGTAAAATATGTAAGTTCACATTTTAGATACTGAAATGATTTTCATTTCCTTTGTGATGTCCTCTTTCATTTCTTAGACTGATTTTTAAAAAGCAGTAGTGAAAACAGTAGTCAAACCTACCATTGGCTTCTCAACATAATAACAAAAAGACCTTCACTATTCAAAAACTACTACTGGTAACACAGTGCATAGTTTGTTAACAATACAGCTAAAGGATAATTTTGAACTGGAAATTCAAAATTATATAGAAGACATCTAAAACCTCAGAAATTAAAAATTCCATTCATGTATAAATTTCTTCTGTGAGACAAATAAAATAAACAAGTTGTCTCTTTATATCTTGTTACTTACGTTTTTATCTAAACGTACAGAACTCAACAGAAAAGCAAGACATTTGGTCTCTCAAAGCATGTTTTGCCAAAATTAAAAATATTAATTGGTGGCTATGAAATTTATTTTGTAGTAAAGGAAAAAAGTAATAAATTAACAAACATAACCTGAAATGCCAACGTACTAGTCTATCTATTTTTGCTGAATATACTTTAAAGCTCTGATTTTAGAAAGCAAGTAAATATGGCTGTGAATCATGCTCTCTTAACATGAGTTAACCCAATTATGGCTTGTAAATAGACAGACAGAAGTCACCTCTTCACAGAAAACTGTGGGGATTTTTATCTATTCATGACTGCTTTTGCCTAAAACCTAAAATAGCATTTGGATGCCTTATCAGCAAATAGATACACACAAATCAAGATATATGAATATTCCCCTTTTAACTAAAAGTGTTAATTACTTTACCTCTGATAATACAAATGCAAGTTTTGCATTTGCACCTGATGATACAAATAGTTGTACATTGACTTTAAATATAGTCTTTTTATAAGAGTGTGTTAACATTGTTATTATTGTTTTGTTGTTTTAGCCGAGACCTCCAGCTATAATGCTTATACAGCCTGATTGATTATTCTTGTCCACAATAACATTTACACTTATCTCTAAAGGAATCCTGTATTAGCAACATTAATGTTTGGGCTGAAAAACTGGTTTGTCTTAGAACCTAAGAAAGTTATTGGATGGTAGTGTCTAAATACGTAGAAAATTCACATAAACATGGTCTGATATTCTAGCTTGGTCAAACATGGTTTTGTTTTGCTGTAGTTTACACACAGGATGTTATCCCTTCTTCAGTTGTTCTCATTTTACAAACCAGAAAAAATAATGAAAACACATAATTGCTCAGCAATGACTTCTGTGAATCATTTTGTGCCCTATGCTGATCACCATAATGTCACAACAGTGTTTTGCTATTGCCTTCAATGGCATTAGGCTTATGCACAATGCCCGTCTGCATAAATTCTCCTCTGTTGACTGGCTGCAGCTCGGACAGGACTTCTGTTGCCAACAGCTAACAAGCTCTTCCTTTATATCAAGTGCTACAGGCCCATATTTTTGAAGTGGAAAGATCAGAGTTCTTAGATCTGCAGATTTGTGAAGTGTGTTAAAGCTTTTTATTAAAGTCAGATAATTTCAGAACTGTAGAATGGTAAAGTTATTCTCCTTTTGCAGTCCAAAGACATAGTGTTTGTTCTTTTGTTTTTTAGATTTACATAGATCTTTTGTAAGCGAAATGTGAAAACCATGGTGCATATTTTCCCGCAATATTCTGTGGTCCATGCCAAGCTGGTGTTTTTTATTGACTGGGATTATTTGGACTGTCTCAAATTAGGGTAAAAATGTCTTACAAGCATGTCTGGTGGTTGCATTGTAAGCTGTTATAATAAAAGTTAAAGCAAAATGCATTGAAAAATGCCTACATACAAATTGATACGGGGAAACCTGATACACAGATTTTCCTCCATAGGGAAGGCAATACATCTGCTGTTGTATTGTAAGAAAATATTTAATTCAAAACAAGTGAAATCATACTGTCATTTGCAGAAAAAACAAAAGTAATGCTCAATAACAAACTCGAGAGCTGTATTCTAAAATAACAGTGGCCAAGACAAAATATCAAAATAGCATAAAAATACACAGACTATAGTTTTATCACTTTATATTACTTCATAAGATTTGTTTAACAACAAAGGGTGATATTACGTTTTTACATCAGATATCTTTTCCAAAAGTATGTATATATATAGTATCTTTCTGATACCATTACTTTGAGAGGTGATTTCAAAATATATATGCACCATTTTCATAACTGCAAGCAGAAACTTCCTAAATAAGGTACATGTACATAATTTAATTCTTTGTTTAAGGGCTTGAAGTTCTTATAATTATGAAATATTTTAAACAGTGTCATTGACAGTGAAGACAGCTGCTTAATAATTCAAACAGGACACTGCACTCTGAATGTCACATCAGGATATCAACATTTTTCTGGCAGCTGAGATATTCTCAGACTTTATATTAACATCGTGATTAGGTATTGTCTTATCACAGTCTACACTGTGTAGTGTCTACAAATAGCAGTCTAAAGATTAGAAAGGTTACTTCGATTTAAATAAAGCTGATATACAGAATGCTCAGATATTTTGTATGTCTGCATTATAATAACCAATTATAGTGACCAGTGTTTTTTCATTCCAAAATTTGGATAAAAGCTACTTTGAATTCTACATGAGAGATCAAACGCACCAGTGAAGCCCAAGCTAAGGAAAGGCGTGAATTCACGCTGCCCGTCAGTAGCAGGGGAAGTGCTGTTGTCTCTCTGAACTGCACACAACACAAAATGGGGGGGTGCTTTTGCTGGTTTTGGGAAGCCCGCTGTACCTCCCCTGAGATGTCTGTAGCCAGTTAAAAAAGAAGGGAAAGGTTCATGGCTCTTCACCTCCACTAATACGTGTGCACTATGGGCAAACTTTCCAGCCTTATATCTTTTAAGTAGATTTCAAAAATTCACCTTTATAAAGTCATGTATATTTAAAGAAAGATAGGAAGAACCATAGCTCATTAAAAACAGATATTAAACTCATCTATTTCTGTAGCCACAAACTAAGTATCATACACTGTGTAACTGTCCTTTGGGCCAAAAGGTCTTTTCTTCAGGGCTTCTCTGAAACGGGTGAACCCATCTAAGATACAGTGGACTTCCCGTACCTGGTGGAATATATTTTCAAGATAGAAAAACTTTGCTGCAATACCCCTAATTTTAGCTCTTCTCGCTTTCTAGCTAAACAAGTTAAGGATCAATCCTCTAAGGAAATTAATATATAAAGTAGAAAGGAAAGGATGGAAATGAAAACAACATACAGAGAAAAGAAATATCTTTCATTAAAGAATTAGCACGAATTTAAAAAAAATAGAAAAGTCAAACTATGAACACATCACCAACATTTATCAGTGCAGTATGTAACACCTTACACAGCTATACAAACAAACTATATTTCAAATTTTAGTGTCTTTTATTTACTTGAAAGCAACAGCAACAAGCTGGAGGTGCAAACACATATGGAAAAAATGTTTTTCAGAGATGGAGGTGTTACTGAGGCTAGTTTATAATACTATCTTCAATTACACCAAGTGATGACAGGCAAAACTGAGTTGCTAATTTGTGAGCTTCAATCTTATGTTCTTTTTGCTCGGAAGAATGAATCTAATTAAATACATTTGAATGTGAATGAAACAGTTATCTATATTGGTATTAGACTATTAGAACTCCTTGCAAATCAATCTAGCATTGGCTAAAATGATTTTTAAACTCTTTGTGCAATAGTCAAAGCTACAACTGTAGGTATTATAGGTATTGTAGGTCTTTACTGCCACAGCCTAGTTCTGCTGTAAAAAACCTATTATTTCCTGCACCAGAAAAAGACAATAGCCTGCTGGGTTAGGAAAATTCAATTTTGCCAGGTGAAGTCCATCACACATTGTAAATCCTTATATAATGCTAATTGCTGTATCATCACTGCCAGTACTGCTAATCTGATTGATAAGTAAAACTTCTCTTTGTGCTTCATAAAGTTCACCATACAAGCTTTTAAACAATTAACTAACTCCTCTGGAAACTATTTTATAATGTAACTTTCTGATAGAGAGATGAAAGAAATTTTCCATGTTTTGGTTATTTGGTTATTTTAAACTTAAATTTAAGTATCTGTCAACCACCAACATTCAGTACAGAGATAATATCTATGTCTACAGAGCTGAAAGATACAAACTTTAACCTTAAGATTAAGTCGATGCTGCATCTGTGTTTCTCACATCCTAGATAAATGCTGGAATCACCGAAATATAACAAAAATGTAAACGAGTATTGCCTCTCTCTTAATCTCTGTTTCTTTAAATAAAACAATGAAACTTACTTCGTTCTTTCAAGGAATGTGTACAGATGCCTGTCCCCAGTAAGACGCTACAGGTTCCAGATTCTGCATGAGAGGAGTCACTAAATGCTTCTCAGCTTTAAGAATTCAAACACATCCTCGTGCTGAGCATTTCCTGACTTCATATGTCTCCCTGCATGGTGTGTAGGTATTCTGGTACGTTACTTTGAGACAGGCTGCAGAAACTAGTCAGGGATCCAAAATGACTTATTCTAGTCTCTGTGATTTGTTTTAGGAGACACACTGTCTGTAAGCCAGGCAGTGTAGAATTTTCTACAAATATGAAAATATGGAAGTTTACTTCACCCCTCCACTCTGTTACTAGCTTTTTTTGTGCCTGCCTGTTAATTGAAACAGTATTTTACTGAATAATGTGTAAACAGTTCACATGACAGTGCTAATTGGAATAATGAAAAAACATGTATTTTTAGTAAAGTTTCAAAGGTTATGATGATGCTGAAACAATGTATTAAATCTGAAACTGTATATT
Organism: Fregata magnificens; assembly: GCA_013389945.1. Taxonomy (NCBI): domain Eukaryota; kingdom Metazoa; phylum Chordata; class Aves; order Suliformes; family Fregatidae; genus Fregata; species Fregata magnificens. Next base: position 17,550 of record WAAD01002983.1, read on the forward strand.
CAATTAACCACTCACTACACAGTTTAATCCTTAAAGATAACACATCTGTTAAAAACCTAGTTCAAATCTAAGACATAAAATTTTGCCCTGCTAACATCTGGAATGAGATTTAATGAAAAACATTCACCAAAGCTGTGCAATTACTTTGAAAACATTAGGTATGAAAAACCAAATAAAGCATTTCCCAGAAATTACTGTAACTAAA
>WAAD01002983.1:19606-32063 GCA_013389945.1 Fregata magnificens
GAAGATAGTATTGGAGTCCATTCTGGCACTTAATTTGTATTTTGCATGGATACCTGTGGAACAGTCTTTTGGTAATAAGGCAGTCATTAATCTGATTTATATCTTTTAAGAAGGGGCATATGCTTCTCTCATTTGGCCTACACGTTAGCAGCTAGTAAGTAACAAACCAAATCACAGGATACTAGTTTAGCTTTGCCTAAGATGGGTAAATTGTTAGACTGCAATTTTTCCATAAAGAGTTATTTATATCTCACTATACAGCAGGCTGACACCTGGGGTTGGCAACACCTGGCAGCGCTCTTAATGAGTTCACCAGTGTTTCCGCTGAAACTGCTGACTTTAGTAACTGCAATGTTACATTTACTGTAAAAAAAAAAAAAAGTACAAACCTGAATGCAATGAATTAAAAAGGTCAGTGAAATAAATGTTACTTTTTGTGCTAATGCACTTAGACTATAATTGTTAAAGAGAAAGGAAGACAAAACAGCTTATACAAAAGTTTTCACCAACATAAATTCACAAAAAGATTTCATAACGTTTTATATCAGTTACAGAAAAGGTACTTTCTACTCACAAACTTTTTAAACAGTTAATAAATCATAGGCAAATTAACTTAAACAAGACAATTGGTTATCCCCTCTTTAAATATTACTTGAACTATAGATTCCTGGTCAGTAAACATTTGAAAATAACTCAGTTGTTTGACTGCAAGCTTGAGTGATTGAAAAAGAAATGGGAAACAAGATTTTCACATTAGCTCTAGGCTTGAAACACATTTGGCATCTCTGGGATCTGAGCACTTGCCAAAGGATACTGTCATCCTACAACTACAGCAAGGCTTTATTTGAAGGAGACAAGAATTACTGACAAGCCTCATTCAAAGCACCTTAGCAAAAGTATAAGTGTAACTGAAGACTTACAGACACTGGTTTCACTGTCTTCAGTCATCAGGCTTTTACGTTTCTGCAAATGTTTCTGTGCCTGCCATCAGCACCGGTATCACTTGTGCCTACTGAAGAACCTCAGATCACCAGCAGTTTAGGACATTTTTTCCCAGTATTATAGTGTTTTATGCGTCTTTGACTCAAATACTTAGATATTATTCTTTTAAAAGACCTATGGCATGTAAGTTACTCTTTTTACTGTGTTTTAAAAATTTAAATACACTTATGTAAAATAATTGGTACAGTCATTAATAATAGTGGTTTTTTCTAAAGGGTTATCATCTACTTTGTTCTAAATGGCTTGCAAAATATATCAACAAACTTTAGCCAAGATGATAATTCCTCTACTCCCCATATATATCTACAACTTTTTAGTTATGATGATAACTTTTTCCCCAAAACACAGGAAATAGCAATAACTCTGTGTTATTATTGATTCTTACCATTATCTATTAAAATATTATTAAAAATTAATAGATAGTATACTACAGTATACTATCTATAGTATGTATCACAAAAACATTTATTATGTATTTATAAATTATTTTGGACCACTACTAACAAGTGTCATAAATATATTCTTAATATTTTGTAAACTATTGAAAACCAATAGTTTCATAAAAATTGAACATGAGAATAAATTCATTTTTCCAGTTGTGCTTTGCCAGCTATAAATGACCATTCAAGATGGATAGCCTACCTTGACGTCATCAGGAAAACACCATTCTACATTTAGGAACTAAAGTTAATATACCTGGCTTTGTGGCAGCAACAAAAAATATTATAGAAATCTCATGCAAAACAAACTGAAGACCAAGACACAAAATAAGTTATCTTTAAAATATCTTTTCATGAAGTTTGAGCTCTGTGATGAAAGCTTTGATGCTTTACGATTGTTGAAGTTTACTCTGAATATTTCCTGTAATCCAAAATTGACAAATATAAAATAGAATTGGATTTTTTTATATCACAATTTAAAGATATCAAGAGCCTTGTTTGACACTGAAATTTTAAATAAAATCAGAATTCATAATCAAGGACATTTTCAAAGTCACTTTAAAACTATAATTTCAAAGCATCATTTTACTTTATAGAATGGAATATTCATTTGAAGAAACTAAATATAGGATATCTCTTTATTCTTCCTCATTCTAAGAATATCTTTGGTAGCTCAAAAATGCTCCATTTACCCATAATTATCTTTTCACACAGTGTTCCCAGATGTAGGACTCCCAAAATGCAATCCCACTCATCTGCATAGCTATTGTGAGAAAGTCTGAAGCCTATTACAGAATATGGAATAAACTCTGTATTTTTTATTGAAGTATCTTATATAAACGTGTACACTGTGATTTAGCACTTAAGTAAATTACCTTAAAGACAATATCAAGGTTTTCACCAGTGAAATAAAAGGAAACTACTGTGATTGATGATATTAGGAATTTACTATCATAAGTTATGTTTTGCTACCGTCACACTATTCTCAGTGTTTTATCTCTAAGGAGAGAGAAGTACTCTGTAAAATCATGACAGCTAGTGATGGTTTTAGTTATATGGCACATTTCATACTAAAGGTCTACTTAGAGTACTTTATGAAGGCAGTGAAATAAAAGGCATAGCATTATGTAAATGGCAAAATATGAAAAAAACAAACAAAAAAAGAGACATCAATAAGCTTATGTTAGAACCACCCACAAGTTATTAGTAAAAATGAATATGCAAATATTGTTTCACTGCATCTAAGCACTATGATTATAGCCTTCCTTTAATCTCTTTTGGCATATAAACTCCATATAAAATTCAAGTACACTAATATCAATAGTTTTTTCATTAGATTGTGCAGATTTTGATCAGACTCTGTATTTGAAATGGCTTCATTAAAGTAAATAAATGAGGGAAAAAGTATACCATTCAGTCAGACTTTCCTGAGATATCCTGGAATAATCTATGGTGTACCTACACAAGTACCCTGCCACTGTATACGAAGAAATTTTAAAAAAAGTCAGTGTCAAGTGCCATAGATATGTAAGCTTATTCAGTAAATGTAAATAAATAATGAAAGCTTTACAAATAGAGAAAATACATGACAAACAGGCAAACTGTTGCTATTCAAAGGGAAGAATTAGGATAGTCAGGAAGTCATCCATCTGGACTTTAAATATCAGTAGTTGAATATGAATGATTAGCAAGAGAAAGAAGTCTAACTTAGTGTGCTTCATTTTATAAGACAGCCACGGCAAAGGCAAGTTTCATCTTATTACAAGAAAACTGGTTAGAGCCCATTAATCATAGAAAAGTATAGATAAAGTTAAAAAAAAAAAGAAATACTTTTAATATATAAAAATGCCTAATGATTTTTTTACTTCATAACTTGGAAAGTAAAAGCAGTGCTGAAATATGACCCGAAAAGTAAAAATCTAAAAGCTTAGATAAATTAGTTCTAGGAATGAATGAAAACAGACAAACACTGACTAATGAGCAAGATCCTTGACAGAGGTTTGGACATAAGACCTAACCTGTGAGGGTTGCAGCCCCTCATTTCCATGACAGACTGGCTCTGAATTATGTGGCAGTCATTAGGATATCATCTAATTGCCTTCATTTTTATTTAAATAACTATAACTATAACAGACCACCACATGGTGAAAATAAAAATAAATGCAGATTGCTTTTAATTAAAAGATAACAACACAAAAATATTTTGGCCTCAGAAGTTAAAATAAAAGTAAAAAATAGCTAATTAATTCCAATATGTGGGGCCATTGGTTGCTCCAATACTGTCCTGAGCAGTGTTCTGGTTTGCATGTTCGGTTGCAAAGTTTGCATGTGTATTTCAAATGCATGTTTTGGATAATTTACTCCTAAAAGAAAGTCAATTATAAACCTTGCTTGGTGCAAAGAAACTGAAAAATAAGTTTTATCAGTTTTTCTCAGATTTATGTACTATATGTATAAGAAATAGAAAGGGAGTAAAACTGTCAAAAGGTAAGCACTTGCATGTGTACCATCAAAGAGAAATGAGACAAAACTCCATTCAATATAGAACGCATCTACTGCATAGTAAAAGACCATCACTCACGTACAATATGTTATAGTTTTCTCTATTCACATATTTCTATGAAATTTGCTACAATTGGTTTTAGTAGGAAAGGGGTTTCTGTACATATCAGTTCCACAGGGGATGAAGAAAACAAGTACAGACATCCGCAACAGAGTGTATATACAGTGGGCTAACAACTTCTTGGGAAGGGTAAGGAGAGAAATAGGTATTGCAACAGGTATGTCTTGGTAAACAAAAGTTCCCTAAATGCTAGAGAACTCCTGAGTGCTAGGAGATACACAAGCAAACACTTGGAAAAATAATACACAGAGTCTGTTGAAACACTGGGTATTAGAAATCAAGCTGCTTCTTTTTACATGGTGATGTAAACTGAGAAGGAGAAAAAGGACATAGACTTGTCTCTTAATACTGGAGCTCTTAAGCTAGATCTAATGATTTAGTTAACTTATGTTTGAGTTAATCTGTCCCCAGTTTAGGGACGGTTTTGTCTGGAACGCATCAGATTCTATTTGTGACTTGCAGCAGGAGCGGGGTTGGTCTTCACTTTTGCTACAAGCCCTAACAGCTTCATCATTGTCACTGTTCATTTTAATTCAATATCCTCAGGACTCTTCTTCCGAAATGCTTTGAAATGCTACTTATTCTCAGAACATTCTTTTCAAATAAGATACGGACGCGTAGCCAAAAGAATGGGAGAAATAACAAAAAAAAAAAAGTCTTGTAAAGTAAGTCATCCTAGTATATAATCAATGATGCAACAATCTTCCTTTTATAGGAGTGTTGTAATTAACTCTCAGAAAACTGCAGATGTCCATGCAGCCCCATTCTGAAGGGGAAGAGAGAAGAGAGTGGGGAAAGCTCAACACCCACACGAACAAAAGCAAATACAATACAATAAGAAGTGTTTAGTAGAGCTCTACTTATAGCTCCCTTATTCCACCCCTCCCCCCAATTACTAGTGAATTTAAAGCTGGAAGTCAGTAATTTATAGCATCTGGATATTTTGCATCAATTAGTGAGGTTCTGTTATAGATAATGGGAGACATTTGCACATAGCCCATAAAGCCTGTGTCACAAGTAAAATGAGTGCAGCACAATGCCAGAAGGAAATACTGCTCTAACATAGTGTGGATATAAAATATAACCCCCACACACTGATTTAGTCACCACTTGAAAATACAAATGTTTGTATCTTGTTATTTGTGGTAACCTTAATCTCAGCCAAATTCTGTCTTTGCTTTGATATTAAAGATCTGGGAAAAGTGACTGATCTTATACTGCCATCTCAATATTGTTCATATACTCAGCAGTCGCTTTGTTGTTTTCAAAACGTGTTTCTGTGTTGATAGTTTTAAGGTGAAGCAGTACTTCAGAGATTGTACCCACATCTTGAATGATTGTATATTTAAGGGTTTTTTCCAAGGGCTTTCTTTGAGAAATAAAAGCAGGAACACTTGGAGAATTCACACTCTTTATGCACAGAGTAAATCATTTAAATTATAGATGCTCTCTATGGAAAACAGAATATATTTAGACCTAAGGCATTAGAAAAGAAAGATAGCTACTTTAGATTTATATCCTCAATAGAAGATACTCTGAAATTTTCAGGCCGGACTTACTGCTATGTCTACTCTTATATTATTGTTTCCTGCCAATAACGATGCAGATTATTCACTCTGCCCAGGTTGAAATACTGGATGTAAGCCCGTTTCCCCAGGAAGATACTAAGATGTGGCTAACTTACAATTCTTTCTCTGCTTCCCATCCACTCTGAAAGTTACTTTGTCTCTTACCTTGACATAGTTCACCTTTTACCATTTACTAAATACCTTCTGTCTTACTTAACAGCCATCTTGTATTAGGAGAGGGTAGTGAACATTTCCTCATCTTCACAAGCTCATCCATATTGCCACACCAAAATTTCACACTTGAGTCCTACTTACAAATGTCTGTAATGACTACTTGCTGGTACGTTCCCAGTCTCCTACGTGTGCATAGTGCCCCATTTGCAGAAAAGAGCCTTGTGCATGCCTGGATCGCATATACCATGTATGTATTCCCACCAGACAGAGCTTAGGTGTCCGTGACAGGCTATTTGGGACCAAGCATAACTGCTTCGGGGGTAACCCTGAATGGAGCACACACATGGCATATTTTTCTAAGTTAGTAATGTGTGGGAGGGGATTGTACTACTCTAACTTCCATGGGTGGAAAGATAGCTCTGGAAATGTTAGTGCAATATCCATAAGCAATAGTTAAATATTAGAGAACCAGTAAAGCATAATTCCTCTATTTGTATTACATGATGCCAGAAGGGAAACCGTAGATTTTGAACACATTGAAGCACAGTATATTAACAACAGTTTTCTACGTACACTAACCTTGACTTTGTATGGCTGCCATGACTGTCATTGATTTGAGCCTTAGGAGTGCAGCAGATTGAATTACATGCTGCGATATTAGTCAGTGATATATTTAGCTTCTTTCTTGTCCATGCTCTTTCTATAGACAAATAGTTGTGGTTTTTATGGATAGGATTAAACAACTGTAGCTGTTTGTAAAAACAATTTTTTCTCCAAGTTTAATAAGAACTGATAACTATGATTATTTGCTCTCTCAGCCAACTATAGCTGTGATTCTGTTCTTTAACCTGTGAGTTTCTATAATATGCATCTTTATCTGCAGTGAAGGTAATAAAGATTTAAACTTACAACTTCCTGTATGCAGTCTTATGAATGTACTTTCATGGAGCTTTTGTGATTTTTTAATATTCTTGGATATAGAAAATACTTTAGCAAAAGGAACTAATGTCAGTCCAGTGCAAGTTAGTAATTGTTAAGAAAGTTTTAAAAATAAAACTATATTGGATTTCCTCATGTGATACATATCACAACCATCCCTTTCCTCTGCCTCCCTAATTCAAGACACTGTCAAGAGATTTTAAGAATTTTGATAGTATGTTCAAGGAGCAATAAATAGCTAGACAGAGGAAAAGCATAATAGCAGGGAGATATGAGCTGCAACATCACTTTTGAACTCACAAGCTATTATTTTTGTTGTTTACCACTGTATTACTGTTTTGATCTGATTAGCCTGAATTTAACACCTGCCTTTTTCTTTACTGCTTCTGAGAACAGCAAGGAAACTTTTATGAGCCCCTTTCAAGCTCCATCACCATAGAATCACAGAGTCATAGAATAGTTTGGGTTGGAAGGGACCTTAAAGATCACCTAGTTCCAACCCCCTGCCATGGGTAGGGACACCTGCCACTAGACCAGGTTGCTCAAAGCCCCATCCAACCTGGCCTTGACACTTCCAGGGATGGGGCATTGTCCTGGTTTGGGCTCGGATAGAGTTAATTTTCTTCACAGTAACTAGTATGAGCCTATGTTTTGGATTTAGTATGAGAATAATGTTGATAACACACTGACGTTTTAGTTGTTGCTAAGTAGGGCTTATGCTAGTCAAGGACTTTTTCAGCTTCCCATGCTCTGCCAGGTGCACAAGAAGTTGGGAGGCGGCACAGCTGGAACAGCTGATCCCAACTGACCAAAGGGATATGCCATACCATATGACGTCAGAGTCAGCATATAAAGCTGGGGAAAGAAGAAGGAAGGAAGGGGGGGACATTTGGAGTGATGGCGTTTGTCTTCCCAAGTAACTGTTACGTGTGATGGAGCCCTGCTTTCCTGGAGATGGCTGAACACCTGCCTGCCGATGGGAAGTAGTGAATGAATTCTTGGTTTTGCTTTGCTTGTGTGCGCAGCTTTTGCTTTCCCTACTAAACTCTCTTTTATCTCAATGCAAGAGTTTTCTCGCTTTTACTCTTCTGATTCTCTCCCCCATCCCACCAGGGGGGTGTGAGCGAGCGGCTGTGTGGTGTTTAGCTGCCTGCCGGGTTAAACCACAACAGGCATCCACAACCTTTCTGGGCAACCTGTTCCCAGGTACCCTCACCACCCTTATAGTGAAGAAACCATCACTTCAGTAACGGAATCATGAAGTTTCTTATCAGCCATGGATATGTATATATTTTCAATGAATATAGAATTCCATTGATAGCTTCATGTTAGGTAGTCAGGATGTCAAATTATGTTTTAAGATAAGGTAATTTTAAAGGGCTATGGTGAAAATATCGCATAATGGCATCAAATTCTTCTTTATGCTACCTGAAGTGAACAGAACTATTGCTGTCTCCCTCAGGAAGTTATTTTTTGATGGGTTTATTACAGCATCCCCTAATATCAACAGAGGAAACAAAAGCCCAGATTACTGGGGAAAATACCGAATATGAAATCCAAAGGGTTAAAAATTGCTTTCAAATAAAAGGTTTGAGTAAAAAGGCAGTACAGTAGCAAAACCTGCCCCCACGTTTTTGTATTACTTTGGGGAGGAAGAGAAAACAACTGTTCAGAGAAAAATATGAGTTCTGTTTAATCTGACCATTCCCAAACCATGGAGCTTTCTTCACATTAAAGCACCTTGCTAAAAAGAGGAGACAAAGCTGCAGAAATAAAAATGATAACAAAAACATGCTAGTGTAGAAAGTTAATCATTTGTAACAGTTCAATTTACTTACAGTTAAACTGTATCTTTATATTGTTTTAACATATCTGCGACTATGGTGGAATTTCAGTCAATGTAAGTAGCCTGTGGTCAAGGAGAGCTTTTATTATTTATAGGCTCTTGCTAAACTATAGCCTTTCCTGTTGCATCCTGACCTGCAGATTGAGTGCTCTGCCTTTATCACTCTGAGATTGGATTACTCACTGAACCCTGCACAGGGCTGCCTACAAAGCTCTTCTGCTACCAAAGTGCAGAGGCAGGATTTATTGTGTTTATACAATGAAAAAACCTGCCTACCACCCCTGAACTCATAAGAAGGAGTTAAATACTAAATTTAATTAGCTCCTCATTCAGGATGTTACAGCAGACCTGGAAATATCAATCTTTCAGCATCTTTTATTATTGTCTTAGATCTTGAAGTTGATTAAAACACAAATTCTGATCTAACTTCAGAAATAAATACAGCAAACAATATCTCCAGACTTTTGGTTTGGAATATCCCATTGATTTGTAATCTTTTGTCATTTGATAGATACTCCAGTTTTAAAAGGAAAGGAGGATTAGTGAATTTGGTTTTACATTTATATGAGACTTTCTTATTTTAAAAGAAACACTTCTCTAGAACTGAAATCAGTGGATTCCTAGCAACAGTTTCAAGAGGCTCACGTTGAACACATACACATGGCTTGATCATTAAATCTACATTTTATCTACAACTATGGCAAGTCTGACAAATAAAAATGAATTCAAATGAAAAACATTGAAAATAAAGCTCTGAAATTGGATCAAAGTAAATACTATAACAGTAAACTGAACGTCCAAATTAATTATTGCCACTCTGTAGCAATGCTGCTCTGTAGCAATTTTTAAAACTCCAGTCTGTATGCCATGTTGCGGTTACTTAGACCTGCGGAGTATACCCACACTGGGGCTGACCAGGGCTGTAGGTACATGAATCTTAAGTCATACAATGGAAAAATTGGACCTGAGACACTGAATGGAGCAGCTCTCCATTTTTCTCTAATTGTGGGGTGATTACTGAATACTAGTCATTAGCACATCAAAATTAATTAAGAAATAAAAGCACTAAAAGTAATGAGTAGAACAATGGAGCAGCTTTTAGCTCCAAAGGGTTAAAACTCTCTAGACAGCTGGATGAAATTCAAACTATGCCTCAATTTCCAATTGCATGCAATGTGTGCCTATCAGGAAAGACATGCTTTAGAAAGTTGCTTTTTTTGTAACAAGTGAATCTGATGCACTTTATAGTTTTAAATAATTTGATTAGTTTAGACACAGAGTAAAACATTAAAACCAAAGCATAAAGTTTTGAGAACTACTGTATCCTACACAAGCAAGAAAGAAGAAAAATGTGGTTTTGATGAGGACATACAGAAAAGAAAATGTGAAACAACCTTGCACCTTTGGATATAAAACGTAGGCGGTAAAGAGTTTGCAAATATGGACCAAAAAAAAAATCACCAGCATGACTAGTTCATATTAATTTCTCATCAGAGCAAAGGATAAGGTCACAATAAAAGGTGATTATACTATCAGTCTTAAAGCTAATGACATATTTATTGGTTTTTCATTGGATACTACTGCATGAGCTGTTATGGTACCAGAAACAACATTAGAGCCTCTAAATGAAAGCAGCAGATATTAAAAGGCAAACAATTAAGACTGTGACCTTATTTCCTCTGAAGACGTACAATAATTAGATAACAGAGAATTGGAAAAGATTAAGATTTGCAACTGTATCATAAAAAAGGGTACCCATTATTGGTTTAAAGGTCTGTCCAGCCACAGGTTTAATCCAAAGAACATAGTCATTGAAGAGGAAGGGAATTAATCCAAGTGAAGAAGAGCTTTAGAACACTTACCATGGAAAATGTAAAAACGTACAAACATCCTAGTTTTCATGTCCTTTAGAAAACCTGAGGTTTTTCAAGATTTTAATTAAGAACAAAATCTCTTGGACTTTGCATAATAGTGCAACTGGGCTTGCTGCTCAGGAAAACCTGGCAGTCTTACAATGGTGATGTAGGCTGTTTGCAAAGTGTTTTTTTGAAGTCACGTGCCCCTCAGGATTCTGACCAGCATCCTTAGCAAGATATGCATGGTTTATGCACAGTGAGTGTTAATTTCGGAAAGCATGTTTTTCATAAACTTCCATTTGTCATGTCTTTAGCTCCTGAGTTTTTCACCGGAAACCACATTTTTGATGACCTCCTTACATAAAGTTATGATCTGAAGGAAAAGAGCCAGCCAACAATCACAATGACCAGAGGTTTTGGACAACTTTGTGACAAAAAGTCATCAGAATAAAATTAAGCTAACAAAACCATTAATTGCATTCACTAAGATTTAAAAGAAGATATTTAAAGTGCAAAGTGTATTTGTAGGATGCACTAGAAGGAGACATTGCTGACCGACAAATAAATAAGAACTGGTGAGGATATGAAATATCTAGCCAGAGGATGGTGAAATATCCAGAAAAAAAAAATGTCTAAACTCCTTTCTTGAACAGCAAGCCCAGGGGCACTGCTGTATAAAGTACAAGAAACTTCATTCTTAATAAAAATCTTGAGAAACACAGATAATTAATTAAACAGATATGCTTCCAGGCAATAAGAACAGAACAATCTTTTAAGCAGATGTCTTCAAGAATGGTAGTAGAGAGGTAGCCTTAAATTATAGCACAGAATATTAAGGTAAGTGCCTGCATGAGAAGTGCAGGGGCAGACAGCTGGGGCAGTCACCCATTTGTCAGTGGTCTAAGCCCATGAGTCAAAGCCTAGAATGTCAAATTTATGAGGTTACCCTGGCCTTTGTTCACAAATACAAACATTTCATATCTCTATTTACGGGAGGCATAAACCACTTATTTCCATTGCCCCAGAGCACCTGACAGCCTTCCTAGTCTTTTGAGAGAAAAGGGAATTATTTTTCTGTTACAAATGTATCCTGGAAAAGAAATGAAGTGTAAGTTTTCTATCACTTAGACTGTGATTAATTTGCTTACAGCAGATTTTGTGTTGCATTTCATTTGCTTAGGGGTAGTTTCTGGTACTGTCAATTACACTGAATCATACAGAAATACTCAGTTATAGAAATCAGACGATTTGTTAGAGCCCCGGCAAGTGACAACATCAGCATGCATAAAATGGTCTTATATTCCTTCTGGCTCCCTCATGAGAGACAATTTCATAATGTAAAGGAGCAGAACAACTTAAAGCTAAGACAAGTTTCCTTCCTCACTGATTGGAGGCTTTGCTATCTGCACTCACCATCTTACTAAGAGCCGCAAAAAGTCGTACTGAAAGGTAAGGTAAATGCAGGTGCTGGAGAAATAGGAACAATGTGTGATCAGTGACTTGTGCCTTAAGGTATTAGTGGCTTCAAATCTTGGATCCTGATGACCAGTTACCTTATTCAGACATGACACAAGTTGCAAAAGTTCAGAAACTTTGATGGCTTTCAAGGGGCTGTTTACATCATCCAAGCGTCTCTGGGCTGCAGCTCCTTGCACCCAGAATATATAGGAAGGTTGTTAAAGGCTGTATGGAGATAACCGTACCATCTTTGTAGTGCCCAGATATTCTCTGAGTAGGAAAAATCCACAGTTGTGTGCCTAGACAAGATTTACAGTCTCTTTCCATTGTTTAGCCTCTAGTTGTACAATAACTGGCTTAAATGGCCTTCTTTGAAAATAAGACTACTGAATAAAATAAATGGGTATCTCTTTTAAAGAACGTATGTATTTGAAAGATGACTTTCCTCATACATTGTACACTATTTGCTGAAAAGATCTTGGACCTCTGTTATAAATAGTTAATTCTGTCAGGAACTTTCAATGACAGAAATATATATTTACCCTATAAAC
>WAAD01002990.1:0-13478 GCA_013389945.1 Fregata magnificens
CTGTGCAGGGACAGGAGTTGGACTCGATGATCCTTTCCAACTCAGGTTATTCTATGATTCTATGAGAAAAAATGAATTTGCTGATGTCTGCACCAGCAAATAGAATCACTTCCCAGTATCACTGTCAGATAATAAAAAGCATGTCATTAAACCTGAACTGGCAGAAACATAGGAAGAACTGTAATGTGAGCTTTTTGAGTCTTTTATATAAATAAAAGTGTTTCCATTAGGCACACATTTGGAGAAGTCTAATATGTTTTGAATCATTCTCCATCTGCAGTCCTTACTGCCCAATGTTGTCTAACAGGCAATTTCACTGATGCCTTGCTGGCTCTTTACAGATCCAGTCAGTCAGCTGAAACTACATGTTAAACTTTCCACAAGGTATCAAACACCACACATGTTTTTTGAGAACATAAGTTATACTCTCCACTCCTGTCTCTGACTGTGAACTTTCATCTGTCCAGGGACTCTGGAAGATATAATTTGGCCCTCTGTTTATTCCTAGTAGACCTGGTTAATACGTGGTCAAAATAATTTTAGAACAATATTTTGGAATGTCTAAGATTTCCCTTTGATGTAGTACACCAAAATATTTAAGTTTTCCCCCCCCCCTTCTTCCAATGTTCTTGAATAGTCTATATGTCTGGGGGAAATAGATTAATATTTGATTTTGACTTATCTTTTTCCTCTTGTTCTACTGACATTATTTTTTTTCCTCTTAAAACTTCCAGGAGTCTTGAACTCTGCCAGTCATCTTTGGCTAGTATTTAATTTTTGAACATTCACAAGCTAATATTGGGGTTTTTTGTTTTCACTTTAAATTATTTCAAACTTGAAAAAATATGGGTTCATTATTTTTGCTTTGCCATCCTGTTTCTTATCAAAAAAATACAGTACACTGATAGATGCAATGACGTTGCAGCTACATGTCCCCAGGTCTGGCCAGTAGTGAGGCTGAGAGCAAACATACGCAAACATGCACATCACATACTATACATATGTGGATACACATACGTACATGGCTGAGCACACAGATAACACAGGCAGAGAATTTTACCTTACCAGAACCCACAGAAAAAAAAAAAACAGTAGCACTCCCACAAATGTTAACAGCACAGATGGGCCAGTCCTGTTCCTCCTCTCCGTCTGTTCAGTACTGAAGTCAGGTAGTGAAAAATATACACAAAAATAAACAGATAATATGCATCACTCCAGTAGCTGGCCTTAGACACTCAAGTCTATTCAGTAGCTTGCCCCAGATACCTCTAGTCTTCCTAGCTGCTGGCACCTGGACATACAATCACCTGAGGTTTGCAGCCCCACTGCAGTTGATGGTACTCAGATCTCATCTTGTTACACACACTTATACGTACATACACACCCCCCTCCACCAACAATTATCTCCAGTACGTTGTCCAGACCTACAGTCTTCCCCGTTGCTGACCATCAGATCCCCTGGTCTCTCTGGAAGCTGGCTTGGATTTATGGTCCCTGCAGCAGCTAACCCTCACATCTATGGTTTCTTCATTATCTCACTAGTATTGCACACTCAGAATACACCACCCAGGAGAACAATTAAGAATAGAGTTTAATAAGAAGACAGGACACACTACAGTCATTAATCACAGGGCATAGTTGGACAAATGTGCTGACCAGCCAGCTGCTCACAGTCAACTGGCTCCTATATCTTCTTTTCCTTCTATTTTCCTATGCTTGTTCCTCCTCGATCCACCTTGAGTTGTCCGTTTCCCTGCCTTTGCAGGGAATCCCATGCTGTTTTACACATTCCCACCATCCCCTTAAAATATCCCATGGTAAGTTTCACACAATCACCAAATCCCTTTATATCCCGTACTGACTGCTATACCCCTGTAGGCAGTAACTCCTTGCAGTCTGCAAGGTGTTCTGGGAAAGGAGTTTCTTTGATGGAGCCCTCTTGGCGGGTCACACTGGGGATTGGGGCTAATTGTTCTCCCTTTATAGCCTTAGGGGTAGGCTACAAGTGTTCCTCCAAAGGTCATTAGTCATCTGACCCTCGCTGGGCTTTTTCTTTATGGTGACCAGAGACTAAACACATAACCTAATATAAGCTAAAAGCATTTTAAACGAATTGTGCAATTAGAAATATCAGTTGCAGAATCACTGAGAGCCTTTGATCACACATTTAGCTTCAGCCTTCAGAGAAAAGTTAGACTGTAAACATCAGGAAAACTTGTATTTTCATTTTGTTGCAACTGTCTGTGTGTAAGTAGTAAACATTTTCTGTGTTTCCCTTTAACTGTCAAAACAAGGTAATGCCTGCCCTAGATTAATGAGACACAGAGCAAACAAGCCTACTAGATTTTGATATTTTGTTTCTCAACAAAAATGTAATAAAGTTTAAGAGGGAAGTGGAAATTTGCACTCGTTCTTTTCTCTCTCTGAACAGGAAGTTCAACATTCAAAAGCAAAATTACTGTAAAATGAACCCACCTGTTCCACAGCAAGAAAATTGCTGAAATAAGCAATAACTGAGCATGCACTCTTTGTCTTTCACATATATTTTAAAGCCATTGGCCAGTTTAAAAAAAAAAAGTTGAAAGAGGGTAAAATTGTCCATGATATAAGTTCTCCTAAGTCATGTGGCACCTGTACATGAACTAAGTGCCATCCAAGAGGGAATGGCAGGCAGAACTCAGTCCACATCTGTTTTGTCTTGGCAGCCTGCAAACCTCTTGACAGCCGATCAGCAATCAGTTCAAAATACATACAGTAAAGCCAGTTGGTTATATACACATTGCTTCTCATCCGGTTAAAAGAATGCACCCCTCTGGGTAGTACTACTCAAGTAGGGGGAGGACATTGGGAGGGGCTACTCTTCCCTCACCCATTTTTACCTTTGTGACAACTTTCCCAGTGTGGTATTTTTGTCCTTTCAGATGTAGTTCAGCAGCTGGGGAAAGAACTTTAAGCAACTCACAGAGTCATAAAACGCTTGTCTGAAAAGGATCTCTGGAGGTTATCTAGTTTGATTTCTACTTAAAGAGAAACTATCCACAGCACTAGGTTAGATCAGCCATAACTTTGCCTATTGAAGTCTTCAAAATCTTTGAGAAGGAGGTGCCATGACATCTCTAGGTAAACTGACCCAATATTATATGTACATATCTGCACCCCCACCTCCCCAGCCTGACTAGTAAATAAGTTTTTCTAATATCTAATTCCAAGTTGCAACTCATGGCCATTGTCCCATCATGTCTCCTACCACTACTGAGACAGGTTTGTCTGTGACCTTTGTAACTCCCCTTCAAGTAGCTGTCAATTACCCTTAAATAAACCTGCGTCAGCTTAAATAAGCCCAGCCTTTTCAGCCTCTTATTGTAGTTCGTGTT
The DNA here is from genome assembly GCA_013389945.1 of Fregata magnificens. Lineage (NCBI taxonomy): Eukaryota > Metazoa > Chordata > Aves > Suliformes > Fregatidae > Fregata > Fregata magnificens. Next base: position 3,375 of record WAAD01002990.1, read on the forward strand.
TTCTTCGTTCTGATTATCTTGATATCCCACCACTGGATTGCCTCCAGTTTCTCACCAGTTTTTGAACTGGGAGGTTAAAAGGCGTAGGAAGTGTTGCATATGCAGCCTCAGTAACACTGAACAAAAAGAGATAATAACTTCTTTTGATCTGTTAGGCACAGTAATGTAGCTCAGTATGCAGTCTGCCTTCTTCATGATCTATGTACACTGTTCACTCATATTCAATTTGACCTCAAGGACTTTTCGGCAGGGCTGCTAACTCACCAGTCAGTACCAGCCTGTACAGCTGCATGGGGTTATTCTGCCCAAGGTGTAGGACTTTGCATTTCTCTTTCTTGAGCTACATGAGGTTTCCAGTGCCCTAGTCAACCTGCTTTTGTGCATATGTTAAGACAAAGGTACATTAAAAAAGACACAATATCAAACCACACACACACACAAAACACACCTCATTTTTTCCTCCTCACGTACATTTCAAAACATCTGGCTAAGTTTCTCTTGGTGTCTATACAGAAAACCTGTGGTATAGTCAGAGCAGCCAGCCACGAAGTGTTGCTGTGTAATCAGCTTGCAGTCTCATATCTGGGTCTTCAAAATAATGAGCTTTCTTCATCAATCTATCATTGCATTTCAATTACTATATATCTCACTGACTTCACTGACACAGCCCCGATGCCTGTAGTGTCTTGCTAGTGCCAAAGTATTCTGCTATCGCTGTACCAGACCCTTGGGAGGAATTAACCCCAATTTTGGTGCCTAAATCTCATTGAAAATCAATGCTAACCAAAACCTAAATAGAAAATGGGCATCTAAATATCTCTGGCAACTTAGTTCTTACTAAGTAGCTTTAATTGGTAAATTTATCTGACTTAACAAAAGCCAAACTGATCAGAAACGGACAAAAGAAATAAAAATATTGAACCAGACTGAAACTTCATATGCCCTGTGTTTCAAAATTAAGGCATATTGATAGACACCTTCAGATTAGCCAGACATACCAGTTTTGGGGTGTTTGCCAGGGGTCCAAATTACAATGTTGGCTGGACTATTAAAAGCCTTGCTAAAAAGGCAGTGGGAGCCATTACTTATGCTAGGGAAAAAGATGACTACCCTTTTGCACCCAGGGTACCACATATTCCCTATTAGAAACAGGGTTCTACTACCACTGATGAAGTTAGTGTTGGGTTTATGCTTCTCTTTTTGTCCGTGCAAAGGATTACTCTTACAGTTCTGTTTCAGCTGAAGAACATGCCTGTATCCCTGGTTATGGACCCTGACAGATCTGGCATCTTACTTGACGTAATATTCTGATACTCATTAAAAGACCCTGAACACCACAAACTCACTCAGATTTTGGAGGATTAAGAACGAACAAACCCAAGTAATTTCCACTGACCACTGAACAGAATCAGTGGTAGATTTCAATGCTAAAGTCATATTCCTTTTCTTTTACTGTATATCATTATACCTTCTTGCAACGATAAACATTTGTAAAGCTGATCTTTTGGACAGAAAACTGCAAGAACCTAAATTCTATAGAATCAGACAATTACACATAAGCCAAAAATTGAATTGGCCAAATTTTAAACACCAGACCCTTGCAGTGAGCTCCTAATGTTCAATTAGATTTGCTTTCAAATTATAACAAAAAAAATATAACTCAGAAAAATCAGAAAATTATTTGCAGACTTCTCCTGAAGAGAAAAATATTCTTTGTCTTCTGGTAGCATCCATCAAAACTAATTCCAAAGCAAAATACATTACCATCTTTCTGTCATGCTGTATAAAACCCGAGGATTTTGCCACATTATTAAGGATGAGTTTTAAGAGTCTTCAATGACGCTGAAAACCAGTGTGCATCATTTCACCTTGGCATCAGCTTTATTAAAAGTCTCATATCTTCCTGTATTCATTTAAATATCCATTCAAGTATAGGACTCAGAGTATTAAATAACTTTTCAGAATGATAAAGGTTTAACCTAAGAATATTATTTTTCCATTATTCTTCTGTCAGCAGATGTATTTTTATTCCTTCCATTTCTTGTACCTTCTTCACAGAATCTACACATACCCTTAATCTTTGAAACAGTACAGTAAAATACTTTGTGATTTTCCTCTTAGAAGACCTGTATATTTCCTATTTTTACAAATCATAGCATCATGATTCTTTTTTGAATGTGGGTGACTGAATTTTGAATGCAGAAAGAGGCTCAGAACAACATAAATTGGTGCCTCATACTTCATGTTTCTCACAACTTTAACAGCATATAAGGTATCTCAGCTCTGCCCTTCCTTCCAGCTGTGACCTGGCATACCTCCGAATTAATATCTTCAGTTACATAGCTTTCAAAGATAGAAAAGCCCACTGCCCTGACTGTGCTCCTAAATTATGTGTACTATACAGTCATGTCCTTTAGCACACCATCAGATGCATAATGTCATTTCTGAACCACAGCTAAATGAAATCAAACTTGCAATTTCTGTCTCAGCAATGGCTCAAGCAGGTGCAATATCGGTAAACAAGCTCCACTTAATTTTCTGTTTATTATATCCCCAAGCCCTGGATTACACACTGAAATACTTACAATCCTAACTTTTTATTCTGGGGAACATTCTTCTGCCAAAATTCCAGTGGTGTGTGTTGTCTACAAAGTCAGGCTTCTTTGCATTATAAGATTTTTTTTCTTCTTTTCTCATTTTTGTTAAGTTTGCAGGAATGTTTTTAACCAGAACCTCAACTAAAGCTAGATGGATTACATGAACTGATTTGTGGATATAATTAACTCAATTCACCATACAAATCTGAAGACATCACATGCAAAACTGAACATGCAACACAAAGAATTAAGAGTATCACAGTGTCACTGTCACCAGTAAGTGTTCAGACTACTGCTACAGGGACACTGCTACACAGGCAGACATAGCGCAGTGTGAGAAGAGCCACAGTCCCTGGCAAAGAGTACAAAGTTAAAGGACATGGGTTCCTTCAATATTGTTTAGTATTGTTGGGTACTGCTAAATACTAAAGAATATGGAAACAGATCGGTTGATGGTTTGCACAGGAATTTCTTATTATGAAAGAAACTTGCCTAGATGTGTAGATGACAACAATTCAGATGAGGAAAAATAACTGACAGTGCAATTTGTCGCTATCCCGCTACCTAGTTTTGATATTGATGATAATACACAGTGCAACCCTTAGAAGTCAAACCTGGAAAGTACATACTTTTTCAGTTCAGCTCTATCCTAGCTGAGACACAACTGGTGCTTAAGCCTTGTCACTGACACCAGCTATGCTAAAGTCAAACTGTTTCTGAACATCACTGTGTGCAACAAAGTTGTTTCTTTCATGATCTTGTGTCCCAGTGAATAACTACAAATTTCTGCACGGAAGTGCAGCCCTTTGAGGTGGCAGTACTTTCAGAGAAAGCAGATTTCACTCTTGGGGAGTCAAATTTGGATTGCATTCACATATTAAATATAAATTTAAAATTCTGTATTGGAGTCGAGGAATATTTGTGTTCCTTTTTTCTTGAACAGCTGAGAGAAAAAAGATTGAACAGGCCTTCATCTTGCACGTTTTGATTAAATAGAACTTGAAAAAAACCAACCCAGGAATTTTGCCACTTCTAATGCCCCTTCTTAAACATACCTTAAATGATTTAGTAAAAGGACTTCTATACTCTCTCCCTTTGCATGCATTATCTTTCAACATAAATGAGACATCACCTTTAAGGTTCAATTATTGCACTGTGTTACTATAGCAACTCCCAGGGAAAGTCTATTAAGCAACTTTCAACAAAAAACTACTCTACTTAATTTATAAACACTCTATAAAGGAAGAAAAAAAAAATCTCTCTTTAGTTGTTAACTACCTGATTTTAACAGCTATATAAAGCAATAAAAGATGGCTGTTTGTATCACGAGACCGATGCTGCCTATAGAGCTTAGGGGAAGGACAGCCAAGGTTAGAGTTAGGGTAACATTCAGACGAAAGATTAATTCTTTGTTAAACCTTGTGATTGAAGACCTCTTTGAACTTAACCTACTCTGTAAGTTAAAATGGCCACATTGCCAACCATGGAAAACTGACACAGTTTCACTGAATTCAGTGGAGAAAAGCCAATTTACACCTGCTGAGGCCCTTAGTACTGTATGAGATGAATAGTACTTTCGTTCAGGGTGAGAGAACTTTTTGATCATACTTTGAAGTGAATGGGCAACTCTGAAAGCAAGAAGGTGGAAAATGTTTAAATCAATATTAACCCAAGTAAAATTGAATTTGGTTCATATCATTTTTCTATTGAATGTTCAAGACAAAGTCCCTGTCCTGACATTGATAAGTGCCTGTCTGCACACTCAGTTTTCAGTGTGGTCTAAAATATTTGATGCCAAGGCCTACTGTTGAATACACATTAAAAAGAAAAAAAAAAGGAATAAAGCTACATATTTGACATTTTCTTTTGACTTGACTATATTTAGCCTGGAATCAACAATCTTTCTAACTGGTACTAGGACAGATTTTTATGTCTTGCTGAAAAAACATCTTTCTTCTGAACCAAAATCTATATAGGAAGTGGGCTTCAGTATCAGCTATGGATTTTAATTCCAAATACACAGTACTTCAATTATACATTTGGAATACGTTTCCAAACTGCTTGTGCAGCCCAACTCCAATGCAGAGCTTTCCAAGACCACCTTTACTGGCTAGGAAAACAGAAGCATATATACAACTACAGAGGTTGAAAGCAGTTAGGCCAGACTCTGTGTGTGCTCTGTTCTTTCAATTTTCAGCTTTTTTTCCCCTCTTTGAACTGGTGGAGAGCTGGGAGGGTACTCAGGAGTTCATTCAACTTCATTCTTCTGCCTGAAATTGTTTGCAATATTTATCTCCATTTTTATCATGTTCCTTCTGCATGTATTGGCTTGACCTAAACATAGCTCAGAGGTGATAACTTCCTTTCTTTTTCTCTTAAATGCAGTGTTGTAGACAGACAGAGCTGAAATCAGAATTAGTATCACAGCTTCAAAACTTCATCAGGAATTTGTTTTCTCCTTTAGTGAGAAATTGGTGCCAAATTCTTGGTCACCAAAATAGAGAGCTGAAGGTTATCAGAGCAGCCAGTTGGGAAGAAGGATGTTTTACATTCACAAATCAGTATTTATGAAGAAAGATGAAGGGGGTGACATGAGATGCTAATAAACCAAAAAGCACAATACAAAGGAGTCAGGAATAATGGAAGGTGAGAATGTTTTTTGAGATTTAGACACATATGGTGCTTTTCCCAGTGTATTATTTGTTTCTTTTACTATTGTTATTAACCCAGAATTTTCTGGCTGCCATTAAACCTTTGATAAGACTACACCAATATCTCACTGCTGGAACCCTGAAGGAGCTTAAAAAAAAAAAAAAATTCAGCATTAAACTACTGGGATTTTGTTCTGAAAGTTCAGTTATACACAAGATGAAATTTAAGACGCTAAAGTCTCTAAACCATTAAACAGTCTCACAGCTGAGAGCATAGCTCCTTCAAATTCCATCTGATTTCTGTGCTATGACTTTCTGAAGGCACTGCAACTGCCAACAATAAAAAATTGAGCTGAATCAATCTAATAACTCCATGACCCACAAACAAATGGAGATTGGCTTCCTCTGTGACATAAGGCTAAACTTCCATATCATTTAATTTTTAATAAGCACTAAGCTCTTTCAGCAAGATCTTTGTGGAAGCTTCTCTTCTCTGCCAGCCCTTTATTTAAATAAAATGTGGTGGAACTTAGTCTTTGAGACCTTTATCCCTTGTTCAATTTCAGCCAGATTGGATACACGAATTCAGAAGTTACAGAAGGATAAGGTCCATGCCACAAAGACAGTGGAACAAGATTTTTTTTATTCAGAAAATTTTGCTATAGGAACTTCTTTTTCTAGATGCGTCCAAACACTTAAAACCACAAGGTCACTATGTTTTCACTTTTAAACACAGAAGCTTCTCAAATTTCATCCCATGGAAAGTTTTTCTTCTGTTTCAAGAGAAAATTTTTAAAATATATGTATATTCAGAACTTCCTAGGGAATATGAATGCCATAGTTTCCACAGTCCTTTCTACAAGACTCGATTCTGCTGTGTTGTTACAGCATTTTAGACATGTTTTACTTAAACCAAATTGTTTTTCTTTAAAGTAGATCTCATTAGTCTAAATCTTATTATTTTATACATAACACAATAATAAGACATTTCTCTCTATAGCCTTACTATTTCCTGTAGAATTCAAAATAGAGAGTCAAACATTTTCCTGGAGTGAAGACAATATTCAGATTTATGCTAACCAGACCAACTGCAGTGGAAGCTGCAGGAGAACATCTTTAAACAAGAAACTAAGTGAAAGAAATGAAAAGCCAAGAAACAAAGTAAGTGGGAAAAAAAAAGGAAACCAAAACACAGAGGAATAAAAGAACAGGATAAACACTGCTTTTTCCAAGACTACTGGTAAGTAGATGAAGACTTTAGTATTGAGAAAAACAAAAAAGAGACCAGGTTAAGGTGACAGGTGAATAGGGCAGAGCTCTCCACAAACTGACCAGAGCTGGTGAGCTTCTGTTAACTGAAATTCCAATTACGTGTAGGATCTTCAGTCTTCACAGCCCAAGTGAGTTCTATTATTATTCTGTATAACTAAATTTAAAAAACCAGTGTGCCACAAAAGAAAACTAGTAATTTTGTTGCTACTGGAAAATTCAACTACTACAAGCCCAAGTGTTCCTCCGTAATCTTACAGGTTGGCACATATGTGAATTTCTGTGGGAGTTCTGTCTCATTCAGAAATTTGTCAGAAATAAGTTATGATTAGAAAATTAAAGGTTATCATAATGCCCATGTGTACATTTTGAAACTGAAGGTCACTCCGACAATCTTAATTCTGTTATTTCTGCCTCTTGCATGCTATGCTTTTTAAACTTCATAGATATAATTTCACAGCTGTTGGTTGATATTCTTCATCATGTTGACCAAATCATCTTAAACAAAAAAGACAGGTAAATGGATTTGTAAAAACACACTAGATATCTATACCTCATGTTTGAAGTGTTTTATAAATATTGCTGTTAGCAGATCTTACCTTTGCTGTACAATGTAATCTATAAAACCAGAGCTACAGTCCACAGCTCACTTTCTATTCCTGTGCTGTTAAATTAGGCAAATACTTCAGCATATAAAACTTTTTGTTCATATCACACTTTAGGGAAATAGTACTTATTTACAATAATCTGTATTTTAAATACTTTCAGATTTTCAAACTATTCTAATAGTGTCTTTCTGTTTTATATCCAAGGAAGTGCATCAAAAATATTATTACTTTTATATGGCCCAGTGACCATGTTTGAAACAGTTCCTTTTTATGTGTAAGATAAATGCTTAGCAGATGAAGTTTATTAAAATTAAATACTTACATTATAAAAAGAAAGTTGCTTAATAGAGGAACAGATGGTTAATGGGCTGTGACTAGCCACAAATGGATTTGAATATTACAGCAAGAATCTATCAACAGATAGGAAAATGATTCTGGACAAGGACCAATTGCCTGGAGTCAGTACACAATCTAATTTTAAACCCTTTCATTTTGATTTTTTTTTTTTTCCAAATAACATGAACAATACGATGGAGTCACTTTGCTGGAAACAATTGAACAGAACTGACAAATTCATAATGCTTCAGACCATGAAATGCCAATTGGTCCAATCAGAGATACATTTGTCATGCCTGCAGAGATATTATAGTTACAACTTATAGCCTTTCCCACTGTGATAACTGCTCCTTGAAAATTGGCCAGTTTTGCAAAATAATCCACTCAAATTTCTTCAGAAGACCCAGCACAATAATTTTTTAAATCAGAAGGCTCTTTTATAATTTAATTTTTCTTCTTAAGAATGCACTTGAGAAGCACTCTAATAGAGCTTTTAACATAGAAAAGTCTACCTAAAAGCTTTGTTCTGTGTGTCTGTGTTTACAGAGGTTTTTTTACACCCAATTATCAAAGCAGATGTAATGTCTAAATCCACACATTACCTTTATCTATATGAAGAGCTTCCTTCTAGGTAATGAACACCAGTCTGCTTTGTTCCTATAAATTTTTGTGAGGATTTAAAATGTTGGCACAAGAAACCCTGGCTACTTTCTTTTTTCTATCTTTCTCTCTGTTCTTAGCATCAGCATAACATACAAAAGCCATCCAGGACAATATAGCACGAGAAACTCACACAAAGTTAATCAGCAACTTTATAATTATAAATATTGATATGGACTTATTTAAGCTTAATTGGACTCAATAACCCCTGGGCCTGTTTCAGTAGCTGTCTTTCACTTTAGATAGTTGTAAGAAACTATTAACATTGTTTTAGTACACAGATAGAGTTTCTCTAATGGAAATAAAACAGAAGTAATTCCTCTTTAGACTAAATACTATATAGCCGAGGAATATCCCATCTTCAATTCAAGAATTCCAGTGATGGAGAATCCACCAAAATGATACTTAATCGATGATTCATAGTTAAAATGTATTTCATCATATTTATATTTTAGTTCTACTCTGTATTAGTCTAACTTGAACTTCCAAACATGGGATCTTACTATATTTTATTGTCTATCTAAACACTAGTTTCATCTGTTCACACTGAGCTGCCTGTAGACTGATCACCCTGCAGCACGCTTTCAGAAAAAACACGCAGTTTGAGCTCCTGAAGTCTTTAATTTTTTTTTTTTTTTTTTTTAACTCATGCCTCTTCTCTGTACCTTCTAACTTTTCAGCACCTTTATTTGAGCACAGACACAAAAATTCTATTTCCATAACAACCATAAGCAGGATACACAGAAAACTTAATTTTCTTACTCAGCATTCCCTAGTATTGATTGCTAGGAACTGCATTAGATTTTTTTAAGGAACTGTTTCACAGTACAAACTAATGTTCTACTAAACATCTGATTATCTTCAAACAACTCAGAGTTGCTGTTTTTTAAGTATTCATGCCTATATTTTGTAAATATGGCCTGTAAAGCTTTTTGTTAATCATATAACTTTACACTAGGGAGTAATTCCAATGCATCTCATTCTGCATATTACATAGTCTAGAGAAAACATATTAAAACCAATCTTTTTGTTATTTTATTCAATTCTATTGACACCCATTTCCCCATACCCAGGTAATATACAACTACAGATATCTAATGCTACAAAAAATGCACTGAAAGATGTCCCTAATTAAAATAACATGCTTGTGCATTTGAAATTTGAAACCAGAAAAACAAAATTTTTGAATTAAGAATTTTTTTCTTTAAATTCTTTGCCCTCAAAATTAAAATTTATTTTGTGTGGCAACAGTACTATAACCTGAACCATCAAAATACTTGGTTTTATCTTTCTTTAGATTAATATAAGATCACTATTTACATTAAATAATGTTAGTCTGCAAGATAAGGAAATGGCTATTAAAATAAAAAAATAATAATGAGACTTGAGCACTTGTACCTACATCAGCTGAAGCTTACGTCTTCTAGAGTCTCTGAAGTCCAGCCTGGTAATCAGTGTTGAAGTTTTAAACACTTTCTACTAATCACAGCACCAAACTACACAGTTTGGTAATTTGCTTGTAGGTAGTTGTTTTGTTTTTTTGTTTTCTTTTGTTCAAAAAAAAGAAAACACCACTACCACTTTTGTGAACAACACAGATACCAATAGACTGGATTTTCATTCCCAAGAGAAAGTGAAAAACACTTTTTTAATCATCTAATTAAGTAACTGATGAACCAGAAATGTTATGGCTTCATTTTAATTTGTGTCCATTAGCTGGCCTTTTTTTTTTTTTTTTAAACCTCCTTCTAATGATTCATTGTACTCATGGGAAAACATTAGGTCATCTGCATTTCCTTCAGGTCTGTCAGCAACCAAACAAAATCTCATGAACAGAGTAAGTGTATAAATCAGCTCAGAATAAATAATAAATCACACAGTTCTGCTCAGTTAAATGATGGATGAAAGTCTGTAAGAAGAGAGAACTTGCACTGTTTCGAAAATCTAGATAATTCACAGAATCACAGAATGGTAGGGGTTGGA
>WAAD01003017.1:4938-17757 GCA_013389945.1 Fregata magnificens
GTAGTAGGAGAAGTCAGATTTCCTAAGGGTGCACATAATTGTGATTCCACTGATTCTCACTAGAGCAGAAAATTTGGACCCAACCTATTCATATGTTTTCTTGTAATATGTAGAGAACACACAAAAAGGAAAATATCAATGAATTCTGGAAAAGAAGCTACGGACCTATACGATGAGAAGTTATATAAAGAAATCTGAAAGACTAAAAAGGAGAAAAATGGAAAATAGTTCTAAAACAGGTCAAATACTTAATCCACAGGACAGTGGTTTAGCATTTGGCTCCATTAACCTTGACAAGACTAATTAATTGGTTAAGTGTTAGGGGAATTAAATTAAGGGAACAGTTCATCTCAACATTTAAAATGAGGTTAAATAGTGTAAATAATTTCTAGGTTTTGATAGTATTCTCTAAAATTAAAAATAGCTATATTTATTCCTACAAAAAGAATAAGTATGTATTTGAGCAACAAGAGAATTAGTAAAGGAGGGAACTGTTTTTCTTTTAGTATTTTAAATTACTCCTAGAAATGGTAAAACATGATCCAGGTTTCAAAGGCTTTGACCTAAGCATTTTCTACTTTAAATTTGATTAAGTACCTCAAGAGTTGATTTTAAAATTGGTATAAATTTAGTGAAATTCTACAAGAAGAATGCTGAGTATGACTTTACTCCAATTATTCCAATCACCTGTAAATGTGGAGGATTTAGCACAGACTATTTATGTACCAGAGCATTATGGACCCAAAGTGTGAAAGAGTTCTGTGCAGTATGGTTTCCTATGCCACTGTAGCTTACCAGGGGAGACTAAGCGCTGACGCAAGCTGCAGCTTTTAGCAGAGTTTGGTTTTTATGGTATAAAAGCATTCACATTTTTCTTACTATATACACTATGAAAAGGGCGTGCAATGTTCATACAGGCTATTTCTAAAGCGCCAACATCATTGGAGCTGGGCAAGGATTTTGTTCCCTGAAATCTTCCCAAGATCTAGGTAGAAAACCAAATTGAAACCCAATACATTTTGAAACTTTTGAAATGTGTTTCTTGCAGTTACAACATTTCCATTTTACCTTCCTTCCTGTTTATTCATGTCAGTCTGACATGAAACAAAGCTACCACTGAAAAACACTGCAGTGGGTAACTCAGTAGGCTGCTGTAGCAAAAGGAGAATTTCTCTGTTGCTTTTAGTTTGTGTCCAAGTAACCTTTATCATCGTTTACTGTTTTGTGTTTATTCCACAAAGGTGCCATAAAAAGAAAAACTTCCAATACCAATGCCAAAACCTCCACTCTAGTCCGACCTTTCATATAAAATTTTTGCAGGTGGTCGCTTGTGTCCCTTAAACTAGCATGGAGGGAATTTGGTATATTTTCATTAAGTATGTCCTGGTAAAAAATGAAAGAAAGGATAAAAAACATACACGGATGAGAGTAGAAGGAAAAGAACACAAGACAATTAGATTAATTCACAATGCCATACGACTGTATAAAACAAACTTTTATTCATGGAAATGTTCACTTTAGCTTTTGTTGTTTCTGCCCTTTCTAATATAATTAAGGACATTCATTTGAATTTATGCTTATTGAGCTATTTGTTTAAAAATCAATACACTTTGAAAATAATATCTCTAGTTTCTACACAAGTTTCTTTTGAATTAGAATTGTTATTTGTAATAAGAATGACAAAAGGTTAAAAGGCTTATTTCAAATTGTGGACACTTCTGTTCTTACAGACAGAAATGGTTAACCAAAAGAAATGCAGTGGACAGTTTAAATGAATGATTAAATACCTGATTATTTATCTTAATCCATAGTTTTGTATGAACATGTTGTTAACTCAAGAACATTTCTTTTAAAAATGCATTTTTCCTGCTGCCTAGTGTGTCTCAGTTTAAATTAACTGAGCTCACTGTAATAAATTTATGTCTAAAAGTGAAAATAAATATGCAGAATTTCATAAACCTAAGTGATTGATGACTTTTTTCAAGCTACAGTGTTAAAAAAGAACTATTTTGCGATAGTACAATTAACATAGTCTTTCAAAAAGTGAAGCATTTATTGATATTTGTACCTGCTAACAGAACATATCTATTTTTCTTACTTTTATTTATAATTTCATACTCAAACGGGATTATTTACTCTCAAAGAATCATGATATTATCTTTAAAACTCATGAGACACAACTATACGGTAAAGAAGTTATTTATTCTTTGTTTTGTTTGCGGTTTGGGATTTGTACCTAGTCTTCTCTTTCTTGACATGTTCAGCTTAATTCAGATCACTTTATAAAACTTTCCCAATCTATGTTAGAAACGTTCATGTCTTTGATTTAGTTTTTAAAAAGAATAAAATAAAATTTATTCATTTTTCACCTAATGTCATGATCCCTGGAGATGTGATTGAAAGATCATTTATGGAACCAGCTGTGTGTCTATTGAAGCAGTGCCCCCCCAACAATTGCATGCCTGTTCACACCTGAGTTTTTACACAGTTTTGAGACTCTCTAGATTGAAAATGTTTTTTTAACATTTTTCAGACTTTTTTTTCCTAATACTGACTTTCATGTATTAGGAAGTTCAGTAATAGGTTTCCTATCTCTTATAACAGTATATCATTCCACTAAAAATAGTAATTACACAGTTTTCAGTCACAAATTTTTGAAATGTATTGAACATTGAATTTAATGATAAATAACAATATAGTATTCAGTAAATAGAGAGCGTGTTCTGTCTTGTTTACTTGCACCGTTACACAACCTTAAAGCTCTAGAAATATGAGGCAAATTTTTCTACCCAAACTATAACTTTTTTTTAAAAAATCTTCTTATGCATTTTACATCCTAGCAATTGTGTGATTCTCAAATTCCACCCATTTTGCAGTGCATATTATGAATGTCTCTAGACATTAAAAAGCAATTATTTTACTCTAAGGCAGTGTTTCCATTTGGCATAGAGATAAAACCATGTTTTTCCCATTTACCTTGAAATTCTAATCCATTCTTTTACTGACTGGTAAGTGGATTCCCAGCAAATTGTAACAACACACTCCAGTCTGCTTACTGCCATTTTTAACAGAATCCTACTCTAGCTTTTAGCACCATGCTTCAGGATAACCAGCAGACAACCAAAGACAACCAGCAGAACTACGGATACAGTTACAATCCTTTCTCTGCTGTCCTCCATCACACTCTCCAACTAGAAATCTTTTTATCACAGAAGTCAGGGAAAACCGATGAAGAACCTATCTGTTTTAAGTTGCAAGTAGTTCTTATCACCATCAATGCAAGATCCCATCTGATTCCTCTAGTTCCAGTCTTTGAGATACACATTGCACAGTTATTTTGCTATTCTTAAGAGTCTAGTAAAAAAAAAAAAAAAAGCCTTTTCCCAATTAATTTTCTACCAATAAACTTCATAAACCAGTAAGGCCAAGGATAAGCTGGGTCTTTCAAAAGGACTAGATATATGGGAACCTCATCAAAGAAAAGATCACTGCAGAAAGGAATCAGAGAAAATCATAGAATCATAGAATCATAGAACCATTGGGTTGGAAAAGACCTCTAAGATCATCAAGTCCAACCATCAACTAACACCACCATGACTCCTAAACTAGACCCTGGAGTGCCACGTCTACACCTTTTTTGAACGCCTCCAGGGTTGACGACTCCACCACCTCTCTGGGCAGCCTGTTCCAATGCCTAACCACTCTTTCAGTAAAGAAATTCTTCCTAATGTCCAATCTAAACCTCCCCTGACACAACTTGAAGCCATTTCCTCTCGTCCTATCGCTAGTTTCGTGGGAGAAGAGTCCAGCACCCGCTTCCCTACAACCTCCCTTCAGGTAGTTGTAGAGAGCGATAAGGTCTCCCCTCAGCCTCCTCTTCTCCAGACTAAACAACCCCAGTTCTCTCAGCCGCTCCTCATAAGACTTGTTTTCTAGTCCCTTCACCAGCCTCGTTGCCCTTCTCTGGACACGCTCCAGCACCTCAGTGTCCTTCTTGTACTGAGGGGCCCAAAACTGAACACAGTACTCGAGGTGCGGCCTCACCAGTGCCGAGTACAGGGGCACGATCACTTCCTTACTCCTGCTGGTCACACTATTCCTGATACAACCCAGGATGCTGTTGGCTTTCTTGGCCACCTGGGCACACTGCCGGCTCATGTTCAGCCGGCTGTCGACCAGCACCCCCAGGTCCTTTTCTGCCGGGCAGCTCTCCAGCCACTCTTCCCCAAGCCTGTAGCGTTGCATGGGGTTGTTGTGACCAAAGTGCAGGACCCGGCACTTGGCCTTGTTGAACCTCATACAGTTGGCCTCGGCCCATCGATCCAGCCTATCCAGATCCCTCTGCAGGGCCTTCCTTCCCTCGAGCAGATCGACACTCCCACCCAGCTTGGTGTCATCTGCAAACTTGCTGAGGGTGCACTCAATCCCCTCATCCAGATCATTGATGAAAACATTGAACAAAACCGGCCCCAGAACCGAGCCCTGGGGAACACCGCTCGTGACCGGCCGCCAACTAGATTTCACTCCATTCACCACCACTCTCTGGGCTCGGCCATCCAGCCAGTTTTTTACCCAGCAAAGTGTATGCCCATCCAAGCCGTGAGCTGCCAACTTCTCCAGGAGAATGCCGTGGGAGACCGTGTCAAAGGCCTTACTAAAGTCCAGGTAGACAACATCCACAGCCTTGCCCTCATCTACTAGGCGGGTCACCCGGTCATAGAAGGAGATCAGGTTGGTCAGGCAGGACCTGCCTTTCATGAAGCCATGCTGGCTGGGCCTGATCCCCTGGTTGTCCCGCACCTGCCCGGTGAGCTCACTCAAGATGAGCCGCTCCATGATCTTCCCGGGCACCGAGGTCAGGCTGACTGGCCTGTAGTTCCCCGGCTCCTCCTTCCGGCCCTTCTTGTAGATGGGCGTCACATCAGTCCCTTTTCAGCTTATCATAAAAAATGATAAACTTTCTGCAGTACTTGAAGAGGCTTGGCAACACTGGGAGAATATATCCTATTTAAGCCAGTGCTTCTCAAGATAATGAGAGGAATTGGATTATCTGGAGCATCAAGTGGCCCCCAAACCTATGGGGAATGTTTATTAATAAGCCTCTGTTACTTGTCCAGCTTTATGACTCAAGAGAGAATTTGGAAAAGGCTGTACATTCTTGCTACAATGTACATTTCTGTCAGCTTCGGAAATTTATTTATTGACCTGACATTTCAGGTTCTCCCTATACATTGCAGAAGTTGGCTTTGAGTTTCTTTTAGCATTATTTTTTCTGAATATTTTTTAATGGTGGACTGAGTTCAAATGCATTTAGTACATAAAAATATGTATTTTTAATATTAAATAATATTCACAGTACTGTTATTTTTAATGACTTTGTCACCAGAGTCTAATATATAAAATTACATAAAACACAAAGAAAGTGACAAGATACTTTCTTTAAGAAAATATATATACTTTTTTCCCCCACAGATTTCTCGTGGAACTTTTTTTCTTTCTGCTGTCAAACTTTGTGAAGATGGCTCCACAGATCATACCACTGTCACATTGTACTGGGTCTGGCTGAGGGGCAGCCGGTTTTCCCCACGGCAGGCTGCTGTGCTCTGTGTCGGTGGCTGGAGGCGGCCCCAGTGTTTGGCTGTGGCCGGGCGGTGCCTGCCCAGCCCCGGGGCTGGGTCATTCTCTCTCTCTCTCTCTCTCTCCAACATTCCCCCCCCAAGCCCCACTGTGGGCTGGGGCTGGGCGGGATCTGGGGAGGGGGCGGCCAGGACAGCCGGCCCGGGCTGGCCGGGGCTGTTCCGCACCGTGTGACGTCTGCTCAGGGATAAAAGCTGGGAGGAAGGAGGAAGCGGGGGCATTCCTCGTTTGGGGCGTTTGTCCCCGGGAGCCGCCGCGGCACGTGCTGGGGCCCTGCTGCCCGGGAGGGGGCTGGGCGTCGCTGTGGTGAGAGGTGGGGAGCGGGGTCTGGGTTGTCCTTTTCCTTTTGTTTCCGCACGTGGTCTTCGTTTTATTAAACTGCCTTTGTCTTGACCCGCGAGGGTTTTTTCCACCTCATTTTCTCCCCCTGCCCTGCTAAGTAGGGGAGTGGTAGAGCGGCTTGGTGGCACCTGGCGTCCAGCCAGGCTCAAACCACCACACACATATGTTGTCTGTATGGAATGAAGGATACCTTATGCTGGTTTATTATAGACAACTGCTTGATGACAAAAAAACTTAGTCCAGACAATGGGCAACTGTATTCCTTAAAATTCACAACTGACTTCCTTAAATCAATAACTTCCTTATAAACTACCTGTATCAAAATACACGTCAGAAATTCTTTTATCGATGTGTGAAATTGAAATCCTTTACACTTCTAAAATCTCAAGAGAAAACATTCAGTGTGTGAAACAAATCTTGTTTAAACATTTTCAGAAATGTTGAGTTATTAGCTGTCTAGGTGTTCTGCTCAGGCACCCACAAGGTAGTATGAGGTCCCTCAGTATTCAGAAAAAGATGAAGATCAGGCAGACTTGGCAGCATGCAATCATCAGAAACCTACTTTCCAAAATATCGTAAATACTTCTTTATTTTTCTTCTTTTTTTTTTAAATTTCAGAAGACGACTAGATTAATCATTAATGAAAGTGAACGTGATCGATGCATAGACCAAACAGCTAACATAACTGTAAAGAGGAATAGTGTTTGACAGTTGAAACATCAGCCAAAAAAAACTTTTCCAAACTAATTTAAACTGATTGGTTTATGATAAATTCAAGGTGGAATAATCTAATCACTGATTATACATTTTATATAAGCTTTACTAGACATCTTAGAGCATACGGATTTTGGCTAACTTCCAATAAATTGAAGTAATGGTATATTCTCCTGTATCTGAATGGTGTGCATCATATTTCCCTCCTTGTAATTATCACAATGACATGTTACTGTCTTTATTAAATTCATGCAAAAAGCCCCCAAAACTGTAATGGTTTTACGAAAGGTCAGGTGGTACCTGCTACAAAAGGAAACAAAGTGTAAAATTCAAAGAGACAAAGAAAGAACATAGCTCGGCAAAATGTGGTAGTTTCATTTCCAAGAGTCCCTTGTAAAATTGAGCCAGATATGCTAGTATGCTCCAACTGTTCTTGACAGTTCTAGTGAAGGCTGATTTATCTGGCCAAAGTATACCAGCAAGTTATCATCATGTACTTCAGATTATAGCCTCATGAGTTTGTTAGCACTGAATTTTCTTGACTTTGAGTTCAGAAGTTAAGAGAGTAGCTCACAACGGCCAAGTTCCATTATGTTTAAGTCAAAGTACCTTTTACATATTTTAAATGAAAAACTATAAATCAGTATTAGTGTACTAAGAAAATGGAGCCAGGGTCACTATAAAGATTTCTGAAGCATAGAAAATGTTTTGAGGATGGTCCAGAGGGCCTTTATTAATGGCTCAACGTGAATAGTCTACTCTGCTAACTCCAGTTTGGTGCTGAGAAGGCCAAAGTGATGATATGGGTTTGCCACATAAAACATCCTAGAGCTGAAAATGCCACTTTGAAGATGTTTGAATATTTGTCTGATGGGATCCAGGAAACTGTTAAAATTCTATATACAACCTCTTATCAGGAGACAACCAAGTATATTGGTTCCCCAAAGCCAACATTACTGTTGGAGCTAGGTTGCATTAGAGACTCATAGCTGAATTTATCTCATCTATCTGCTTCTAAAAGTCAGGCATCAAATAGACAGTCATACACACAGAAAGTTCTGAATCAAAAGGATTTTCAAAGATCGGAAGAGAAATCAGTGGAACAAATTACTACCACGAGGTACTTGTTTACTAAGTAGATAGCCTAGGTGATAAATATTTAGACAGTTATAGCTGTGTGAGATTAATTTAGCTCCTGAACATCTGCAAAATTAGTGGTACTCTTTAAAACAGAGCCAGTTTCCAATTATATAGATGTAACTAGTGACCATACTTTCCCATTTCTCTTTCCAGCATGCAAAAAAATCACTTAGCCTTTCTGTGTCTCCTTTCCTAACTTGTAGAATGGATATAAAGACACTTTCCCTCTTCAGAAGAGTTGAAAAATATGCAACATTGTGGTCATGGGACATTTATAAAATTGATAAAAGTGATATAAAACTCATAAAAAATCTGTATTAATATTTTTCCCTATCATCTTTCAAACAATTTATATGTTAAGAAAAGCATTTCAGTATTTAACTCAGAATCAGACCTGGAAAATGGCTTGCATGGGAAATGCTGTGTAAAACTATTTTTTTAACAGAAAAATTTGTCTCTGCCCAGTGTTAGTTTTTTCTAACATTCAGTTTTTATAATGTTTCCATATACTTTTTAAATTTCTGATCTCTGATGATTTCCAGCAGGAGCATTAGGGATTTTTGGTTAAGAAGAATTGAAATAGATTCATCAGAAAAAGCCTGCAGTTTGCCTTGAAGTCTGTTCTCAGGTTTGTCTTTTGGTCTGCATTTGAAATTCAAATTACTGTCAAAATGACCTCATGTTCTTACTTAATAAAATCGTTTGTGCTAACAAAGTGCTTCCTCTGCTTTACTGTAGGTCCCTAAGGCGACTGTTTCACAAGATACAGTATAACCGTATTGTGTCAAGTGGATGAGGATTAGGTTGTGACTGTTTATTTCCTTCTTTTTTATTACTTTATTTCTGAAAAACCTGTCATGTCATGTAACATTCCCATATTCCCTGGCATGGAAAAGTTTGTGCTAACTAGTTTGTATGGGTAAAAGCATTGAGTCCAGTGTACTGCATGATTTACAGGGAAGAATGTGGGGAAGCAGACAAATGACCCTGACCACAAAGAGCAGCCTTGGAATTCTAGCTGTGCTAGCAGAGAGATTGCCGAAGCACAGAAGAGCCCCCTGTGACACACAGTTATTATGTTTGGGGACCAAAAAAACCCCATGCACCATTTGTATAGCTATAGTGATGCAAAAAGGGCTGAAGCAAGGAGCAGGATAGGTCATCTGTATCTTAACAACGCAAGTGTTCAGGTAGCCTATAACGTTCCTCAGAATGCTAGTAGATGGTATCTGAGACCTTTAACATGCAGCCTGGTAAAATAGCTTTTCTAGTTATCACATGTCCTCAAAATACGAATGTGTCTGACCTGTGTGTTCTTTGCTTTCCAACTGCTTTGTGCATTCTATGGAGGCACATGGCATTTTTCTTTAAATACAGCGAACAAGGGAACCAAGCACCTGCTAATGACCCCTAGTCTGCTTTTAATGATCTCCACAGCCACAGTTGTGAAATTTCTGTTATCCAGGAGAGCAGTCAGAGTTAACTTGCTCACTAGACAGGATTTAAAGATCAGAATATGTTTAGCAAAAAGCCCAGCTTCATGATAAAAGAATTGTTACAAAAATAAAAAGCAAAACATATTAGGATTATATATAACAATAAAGATCTTCACCTTCTTTGGTACGTCAGCTAGCCTCTGCTTCTCTCTTTTAGATTAATTTAGAATCTTTCTCTAGCAACTTAAGAAATATCTTCCTGCCACTGATTCTATTGGCAAAAATGGTCATTGCCTTTCCTCTTCCCACCTTTTGTATGAGCAAAAGGTCAGAGAACAAATCTGAGACTTTTCCTGTCTCTATCAAGAATGTAGCTTCCTTCCTGGTGTGAAGTCTTTCTTCCTTGATCCCTGGCTGGTTACTGTGAGGCATCTTGGACTTTCAGAGAATTACATTTTATCTTTCACATCCATCGCTGTTATTGCATAACCTAGCACGCTCCTGATTTTGAACTGCTTACCCCATTGCATTATCCCTACTATATATACTATCAGTACAGGTGTATTGATAAAACATTATATTTATTTGACTTCCTGGATTCTTTTTCTCTGCTCATCAAATAAAGAGAAAACATGATATCATATACACTGACACCAGGAATAGTATAATATCTACTACTTCCTGGTGTAACTCTTCACTTTATAGTATTTGTTTGTTGCAGAAAATTGAAAAGAAAGAACACTCCTAAACCTTGAAAACTGTTTGATAGAAACATAAAATACACTAAATAAGTGCATATATGTGTTTCAACTTTTTCCCCTGCTAGAAAGAACTACTGTATGGTATTCAGTTAATGTATCACTTACTTAAATAAATAAAATAAAAAGAATGCTGCTCAACTCCAAAGAGTATACAAGCACTGTCATGGCACTAATTTTCAAAAGTGTTGCTAATGATCATTACTGGCTACAGTAATTTAAGTCAATGACAAGTGAAGAGGCATCTAATGCTAAAAAAACCAAGTCCTTAAACGTATGAGAAGCACATTTTCAACAGCTTTGTGCTAGACCAAAAAAAAACTTTTCCCAGTCTCCACTTTCTGAACACTCTGCTTCCTACATTTTTTTTTTTTCAAATACAGTATCACAGTCAGAAGATTTTAAAGGAAGTGTTACAGCCATGAGAAAGAAGACACAGAAGTCCAGAAAATGTCTAACAGCAGAACTTTGAACAAATATCCAGTTCAATTAACAGGAAAAGAGAAGATAAAGTAATCATTCCTTGTTTCACTTAATAGGTAGCACTGCTCCAGCATTGTAGCTAAACATTGAATGCTAACAGCCAAGCACTAGGCTGCCACCCATATATCCTCCTCCATAATATAAATTGTCCCTATCTCAAAATGCTAGAATAATGAAACATTCAAGTGAATAATTCCAAAGAAATTATAACTTTGTGGTCATAATTTGTAATTGATCTATGTCATTTATTGGCATTGAAAGCTGTTGAGGCAAAAAAATCTGAAAAATCTTCAAAAAATGTTTGGATAGTTATTTAGCATATCCAGAATAGTCAGAGCTATGACAATTCCTATAACATTTTTGAACAGATATTAAACTACAAATGTAACTGGAAGATTAATACATGAACATTTAATTCTGCCTGCCAATTTACCCAAGTTATTCTCTGAAATATAAGCTTCTGGTCATTATTAGAGATAGGGGACTAGACAGGCTTCTAGTCTGTTCAAGCATGGCACTAGTTGTGTTCTTTCATCTCATTGACTTAAAGATGGTTTAGGATTCAAGGACTAATTGAAAAAGCCTTTTAAACTACTTAAGTTAAACTTTACAAAATTGTGTGGAGTATTATTCTTTCATATTAATCTATAATGACGTCAGTTTACTTACATCTTCAAAGCGTATGCATGCTTTTTCTTTTTTTTCCCTTTTCAAGGGCTTTCTTCTTTTAAGAGATATATGATATGAAGTTCTGTCAATGTATCAAACACAATAAGTCTATGCAGAAAAATGTGTTTGAGCATTAGTTCTCTCTGGTCTACATTGTTTATAAGGAAAGACAGCTCATATATTGCTTGTTATTAATATCCAAGAGTGCTGAATAGCAAAGAAGGAAACTTTCCACTCACAGAAACCTTTTATCTTGACTCAGCTGAAAGTTAATATACTATAGTCTCAGTTAATAGATGATCAAAGACATAACCCAGTGTGAGGATTAAAGAGAGTTCTGCTGTGACCATCTTCATATATTCTCCACAGCGAGGTATTAATGAAAGCAAAGATGAGTCCAAAAAGCCAATATTGATTCTAAAAATGAAACCATCTTTTCATCTAAAATAGGTGAATATGACAAAATGTCACCATGCACTTGAGAAACAACAATGAAATGATAACAGCAGGAAATTAATTAGTTTACAGAAAAAGTGAGAATTTATTATATCAGGTTCTGATTCAGGAAGGCATTCCTAGTCAGCAAAACACTTTAGTGTATGTTTAACTAGAAACATATTCATAAGTTCCATTAACTTTGATGGGCTATAACACATTCTTAAAGTTTAATATTAAAGCAGTGATTAATGCTTAATATTGTTCTCGTAAAACTCAATACTTTTTGCCATGAACTTCAAAGGAAGCAGAATTGCACTGATTGATTCCTGCTTATATTTTCCCTTATAAAGCTAGTGTGCTTCTATTGTTTATGCTTAGTCTTATTCTGTTATTATTTTTGTTATCTGAATAGGAAAATAAAGTATTATTGCAATGTTTTGTTGTCTTTATTTACTTCTAGATATTAAGTTTCAAAAAATAAGGGCTGATATATGTAGTCTTGAATGTGGAATGTATACATTGGCTTGCTAGAAGATCCATGTTTTTGAATAAAAGCCTAGAAGTTTTTCTGTTCTAAGAATTATTTCCTCCTTTAGGTGCTTTATAAAGATTTCTGACCACTTTATTTGTAAAAACGGGGCAGGGGGGTGGAATAAATGAGACTATCAAATACTTACTTTTGATGTACATATCAAGGACAGATACTTAAATATGTATTTTTTAGAGGAATTGCACTGTGGAAATAATTATCATCATAGAGAAATACTGCTGTGTATGGAAAGCAGAGAAGTCAGATTGGAATACCAAGGGGATGGTGCTATGAAGGACTTAACATGAGGCAGTTAGACTGTGGATGGATTTACAAGTAGCACTGGCTCTGTGTGGGTTCTTATGTCATGGCAAATGAGACAATATTTGAGGCAGTGAATTCCTCACTGTAAATGTGATATGCTGCCTTTTATCACCACAGAAGATGAGCATATGGACAGACAACTATTCTGAGGTAGCCAGTGCACTGGAAATACTTACAAATCTTAATTTTATTTTTGGTGACTTGGTTACAAAACCATCTTCTAAGTATTGTATGTCAAAGATTTATACTCTAAAGAATTCAGGTCTTACAGTCATATTCAACTGACTAATAAAAATGTTCTAGAACAAGTAGATCTTTGTAAATATTTAATTTTAATTTTTATGTTTAT